>VZTX01010746.1:0-384040 GCA_013400915.1 Pardalotus punctatus | reverse complement strand
GGGGGGGAGGGGGAAATATAAGAGAACAGGAACAGGCTTGAAATATAAAAAGATGGTACAAATACAGCTTCCTGGGAAATGGTTTCACAGTTATGTAAAACTTTCTGAGATTTTGCAGTCCCTTTTGCTTCCCTTCACAGAGGTGTCTGTGGCCTCCCAAAATTCTTCAGGAAGAACAGAGGTTCAGGGGCAGATGGGAAGTCCAATCTGGCCAGTGCCCTGGCTTAGGAGGACCCCATTGCAAGCACTGTGCCTGAAGGGGAAGAAGAATGAAAAGCACATAGTGAGGAAAGCAGAATGCTGCTCCTCCCCTCATGGAACACTCCAGGGCCTTAAGTTGGCCTATATACCTTCTGTTTTGGTCAGAAATCCTTCTGGGCATTAAGAAGCTATTCCTATGTTACTTCAGTTGATATGTTCCAGCCTTTCTTCAACCTAACCAGGGTTTGTGTTCCCTCCAGGTTGTCCCTTTGAACCTTGAACCTACTGGGCAGTGATGTGGGGAATAAAATCCGTTTCAGAAGTTTTCCATTTAGTGCAGAGATCATGAAAAAAGTGCTTCCTCTACTTTGACAGCCTGAGAAAATCAGGTGGTAGCTGGGCTTTTCTGCTCTGCATTGGCTGCTGTGTCCTTTGGGCTTCATTCCAGGGCAAGAGTCTGTCTGCCAGGCAGCTTTTGGAATGTGCCTGGATGGAGCTGGCTGGATGATGCTGCCCCTGGCTGACCTGCTGCAGCAGCTCCAGTCTTCTCTGTAGTGTAAGCAGCTGGTGGAGGTGACAAGGCAGAGCTGGTTAAATCCTGGCAGGAAGGTAGGAATGAGTGGCAGAGCCAAGGCCAGCCCAGAAAGGGTGAGCCTGGGATAAGCAGGCTTGCTGTTTCCTCCTGGTGAGAAGAGGTGGGATGTGCATGGTGACCCACTTCTTGCTCTTCTTCCCTGAAGATGTTCCCTTCATTTCACTTTCATCAGCTGGCAGCAACAGCCTGACCAGCTTGCTGTGTCTCTGGTTTAAGCACTACACAGAGCAATGGTCAGAAGCATCTTATCCATCAGGTTGTGATTGCACTGGGTGCTAATCCTTCAGGGAGAGTGAAAGCCGCCTGAAGGAAGAACAAAGTGGAGTTGTGCACTCAGACCAGCTCCTGGTCTTTTATTTGTTGAGATAAGCTGCAGACAAAGTGGTTTTAAATCTAGTCTGTGGTCAGGTGTTTGCTTACTTATTCCATGAGGGAGATTTGGAGGGGAGAGAGGTGGGGCTCTGATTAGTGCAGAGCTGGTTGAAGCAGCATCATCCTGTATCGAGGCAGTCAGTGTTCTGATTGTTTCCACTCTCCCCAGTGACTGGAACCTTATTCACTTTCTTTCCATCTGCTTTCCGTCTCATCTGGCCCCATTATTGCTCAGCAATACAAAGTAGATTGCAGGTTGCTTTCTCTGTTTGGACCCAAAGCAGTCCTTACAGGAGATGTATTTCTGATTGAAATTCCCCCTGTCAATTGCTGCTGGGACAGTTCCTACACAGCATGAAGACGCTTCTTGTTAAATTGCTAGCAAGAGAGGGCTGTGTTTCTGTGAGGCTCAGGTTCCCACTTCCTTTCTTTTCCTGGCAATGCAATACTGTCCAAATTTTAGAGATGCTTTGCACCCCCCTCAGTTTTTGCAGGCTTCTGAAGTGGGAGCATCAGAGCAGCCCATGGTGGAGTGCCCCAAATCCTCTCCCTTCAACAAGCAAGACTGCAGGCTGGGCTTCCCTAGATAGGTGTGTTCATGAAATCAGTGCTGAGAACTGAGTGTTTTCCCTTTCCCTGCTGAGGTCACCCAGTTCTGGGTGAACCCCAAAGACTGTGTTTTTGAAACACAAAGCTTTAGTTGTCTTTCTATCCCTTGTGGGGCCTATCCCCTGGGCTCAGGCCAACAGCTGTGGGCTGTGCTGGACAATGTTGCCCTTCCTTGGGCCTGAACAGTTCTGATGATGGGAACAGGAATTGAACCCTCACTTGGATGAGATACTTACAGCTCCCTTGCTGAGAGCCCATTCCAGCCAGCCTCTCAGCATTTGTTCCAGGTTGACAGTATATTTTTTAGCCCAATCAAAACGTGTTCAATTATGGGAATTCCTAGGAGACAAGGTGAAACTGCGCATACAGGTTAAACAATCTGAAGTTTGGATGGGGTTCTGTCTACAGGCTGTGCTGGAGCACTGCAGGAGCATCCTTTTTGTTGCTGGTTCTGGTGGCTGCTCTGGCAGAGCAGTGTGGATATAGTCCAAGAGACTTTTCAGCTCAGCTGGGAGATGGTTCAGGGACACTTTGATGTCCTCCTGCCTTGTTTCAAGGGTGACACTTCAACCATCATGATGCTGGTGTGAAAAGGGACTTCCCGTTTTCCTTCTGGGCGCAGCAGAGGCTGTGGCTGTGTGAAGCAGACTAATAACCTTATTACCTTCTCTTCTCAGACTGTCTGTCTGATGAATGTAAAGAAGTGAAACATCAGCACCATTTTCTCCATCCCATCCTTCATCTGACATTATCTCCTTGTGTCTCAGACCTGAGAAAAGCTTTAAGTGTCCAAAAGCTCGTCTGTCTTTTCCAGTTAGAGCAGTTGGAAAACTGATTCTCCAGCCTCACATATTAGGATAAGTCCTGGTTGGGCTGATTCCTCTCCCAGGAAAAATATATCATCTCTGTGGTCTTCTGATGGCTCTGAACCTGGGCACCTTGCACGTTGATATGAGGCCAGATACAGCTGTCTGTGCTGCTCCAGTAGTGTCTCACAGCCTTTGCCTTGGCTGTGAATGTGGCATTGGCAGGCAGGAGGTAGACCAGGGTATGGGAGAAAGAGGCTGCAGCATAAGGTATGCATTTTCTTTTCTAATTTGGGATTTGAACTCTGTGTGGCACATGCAGGTGGGATTTGAATGTTTTTTAAAAGCTTTACAAAAGAATTCCATTGTTTCTAGATTTCACAACCTGGAAGGAGAAAGGAATTAGCTAAACTACTTAGCTTCAGCCTCAAATGTCCAGTACTTAAAATGACATCAAGCATGTTGCTTCAGAGGTACTGTCAGGGTTTGGAAGAGGATGGAGAAGTGTTATGAAACAGGGCAAGACATCTATGGAGGAAACAAGTAGACAAACAAAGCTGTTTTGTGTACTTGCTGCTGCTAAGACTGACAAATGGGGCTTAGCCATATTTTGCTCCCAGGTGGAGAGGACTCAGGTGTTTTCCACATGTTCATCTCTGTACTTTAACTCAGAAGGTAGTTCTTTGTCTCAGCTGACATGCAGCCCAGCAAACTCCATGCCTTACTGACCTCACTTGCACTGGCAGATGCTTTTCTGAAGGCTTTATGGATAAACTGACCTGTATCTTACTGGAACATGTTGAGAGCTTGGCCCAGAACACCAGTCTCTGATGTATTAAGGTTGCTGTAAATTTCTATAAAGGAGGACCCATGCTGGGACTGGAGTTGTTGAAATACCATGAAAGCAGGAGGTCCCAGAGCACTCCTGCCACTTTGGTCCTGTGAGATGAGTTGCTTCCCATGAAGGGAAATTTAAAGATGGAGGTGATATGGTTCCTTCACTGAAAAAATGCTGTTCCCCTGCTTCACATTTTGGACTCTGGAGGTCTCTGCAAGAGACACTCCTGTGCAGGGTGTCCTGACTTTGGGCAGCTGACTGCTCTGTCCAAGAGGTCTGTGTCTGCTGGTTACCCAGTGTGTGGCCAAGAAAGTGTGATATAAAATCCAGCTTTTGGGAGCCCTAACTCCGTATTGAGCCTTGCTGCTTTTCCCTGATCGTGCTGAGGGACTGTGGGGAGTAGTGGAGAATGTGCGTGACCTGATGTCAGGCTGAAAGAGAGGGACCGGTGCAGCAGTGGCTGTGAACCCCTTGGCTCTGAGCTTCCCCACCATGGGGGCCAAGGACCCCTATGGAACAGAAGGTGCTGCAGAGCCCAGCTGCAGGAGTCCCTAACACCAGGTGTCTGGAGGAGCCTGGGGTGTGGTTGGGACCTACTGTGTCCTTGTCTCTGCTGAGGGAAAAGCTTTTTCCCCAGCAGACATATGTTTGGCATATGAAGGCAGCAGGTACAGCAGCTGAGGTGAGACCCACTCCATGAACTGCATTGAGGCAATGCTCCTTTCAACTTCAAACATGCTCAACAGGAGACCTTACTTTTAAATTAGCAAGAACAGTGTTTTTATGACTTCTCTTACCCTGAGTGGCTGCCAACCCTGCAAGCAGCCGGGACCTGAGGCTGTCATTTGAAAGCCCCAACAATAGCAAAGTGGTAACAGAAACACTCTGGATGAGCTTCTTGGAGAAACCCTCAGAGCAATTCAGTTCAGAGATTGGTATTAGGTAATTTCTGTTTCCCCATGCCCTTTATTAGGAGCCTGGAAGCAGACACCTCACCCCTTTGAAATGTCTCCTGACTCTCCCCCTCTAATCTCCATCTCCTGTCACCAGCATCCCAGGCACCTCCAGGGAAATGAACAGAAAAGCTGTGCATGGCAGATCCACAGGCTTGGCAAGAGAGCAGACACCAGGAGCTGGTAGCAGTTTGGTTCAGAGGTTAATATTCCAAATGGGAGCGCTCCAGGAGCGCAGATGAGCACAATACCTGCTATGAAAGAAAAATTCACTCAGCAGGATGGTAGTTGCAGTTCATGAGGAGCCAAGCCCTCATTAATTTTCTGCTGTGTGTAAAATAAAGCTGTTAATGATATTTAGTCTTTCTTTTGCACCTTCCCTTTGAGGAGCTTGAAAGCATTTTGCAGGCACTAATTAGTAATGGGTTGCAACTCCTTGGGAAAACACAGCAAAAACTTAATCTTTTATACCTGGGGAGACTGAGGGAGAAGGACAAGGCATTTCCAACAGGAGGCCAGGAGGGCACAAACCAGAAGGTGGCTAGGTTGGAGGCACAGCTGGGGGTCTGTATCTGTGTGTATGGTTAAAACAACCAGCCCTGTTTTCTCAGAGCAGGCTAATGTAGGAATACAGGACAGAGAGCACGGGGCAGTCTGCAGCCATAGCCTGAGACAGCTGTCCCAGGGTTTGCAGGAGCAGCTTGCAGGACTGTAGGAAATCCTGACCCTTGCTGTCTGCCTCTCAGCTTGAGCTGTGGTTGCTCTGCCTGCCCTTCTCTGGCAGGAAGGTGGAAGCAGAAATGAGTAAAACTATTCTGTCTGTTGGAAGACAGGCTGAACTGTGTGCCTGCCAGAATGCTTTGCAAGCTTCTCTGCTGAGAGTCAAAGAAGGAAAGAGGAGTGAGGAAGAGAAGATACCCACCTGTCACTGGGTGGCTGCTGCTTCTCCAGAGTTTGTGTAAGCTTTTCTCATCAGAAGCTCATGACTTGCCGACATGCTTCTATTTGCTGGGCTGCAAACCCAGCACATTCAACAGCAGACAAAAAACAGTCAAATTCCCCTTGTCCTCTGCAGCAAAGACACCAAATGGAGTGCTTTTAATGGGAAGAGTTCTGAGAGAAGGACTAGGCTCTCCAGGTGACCAGTCACTGGTCTTTAGGTAGGGTTGGGTGTGCCTGAGTTTGACTCTGCCTGTACTTCAGCCTGACTGTGAGAGGGCTGTGTGGATGGGTCACAGGCAATGACTCTTGTGGCCACACTGAAAGTTGGTCTTTCAGAGCTTTACAGGCACAGCCAGTAATTTGTAGGCCCAGCAAGCCAGTAGCTCATCCCACCTGAATAAAACAAGCTATAGAACTTCATGCTGGTCCTTTGTATTGTGTCCAGCTGTGGAAACAGTCATACACTTTAGCCATTGAAGTCCACTCCCCTGCTCCTATCCACTGACCTTTGTTCCTCACTGCCAGCTGGGAGGATTTGTGTCTCCTGCAGAAATATTCCCAGCATTTTATTCTTGGTTTTCTTGCCTCTGCAGTGACAGGCTTGGTGTTTCCCACCTGCCCTTTTAATGAGCACTGCTTCTGCAGGACCTGGTCTCCTGGGGTTCTGCTTGGGTATGCTCAAGATGTAGCATAAACCCTGCTGTGAAGGACAGTTGGATTTTGAACACAGGAGGAAGATGGGAAGTTATTTATTTTACTTTTTTCCAGTATCTAAGTTCAGTAAAGGTGACTTTTCATGCAGGGAAAAGGCTGCCTGTCCTCTACTTTATTCAAGTGAGAAAGGATTCTCTTGGAAGAGTGTATTTTCTACTTAAAAAAGTATTTGTCAATTATTGTTATTAAGGCCTGGAGAATGCATGGCAGCTACTGTGTGAAATGAGTTTGGCAAGCTTATTTCACATCCTAGGCTGTAAAGTATAGGTGTCAGAAACGGGGAATTGTCTCTTGCCTGGCTGTGGCCACTGAAGAATCCAACAGCCTTTGGGATCTGGGAGCTTAAGAACTGCCAGATCAATTGCAAGGCAAGGTAGAGGGAGAGAAGCAGGCAGTGTTCTATCTCAGCATCTCTGCAGACAAATCACAGGCTTTCTGGAGGTTTCAGCTGGCTGCCTTTGTCTGGGACTGCGCAAGAAAGTGAAGAAGAGGCATTTCAAGGTCTGACAGCCTCAATCTGTAAGCAGTTCATCGACACCATGCCTTTGCTACTGTTTTAGAAAGGTTGACTGACTAAGGGTTAATTGCTGCTGAAAAGCCTCCCCCAGGCGGCTCTTACCCTAATGTAGCAACAGCATGGTTGCAGTATCCTCTGATCCATTAGAGCCTTATCTGGAGTTCTTTATTCATCTTCTAAAATCCCTTTAATTCATGTCTTCCCAGAAGACTATCAACCATCTTCTGACTTCATCCTACTTAGCCGTGTATATAATCACCTAAAGTAATTCACAAAAATAGTCCTGATACCTTGCTGCATGGGTTATAAAAATCTACTTTATCCTCTGTAGGAAGAATTTTTTAAATCTTTTTCTTCCTTTTTCTTTAGACAGATTAATAATTTCCTGGGTTTATCACAACCCCCATGGGTTCTGGACTATTCTTCATGCCTGGTATAGACCGTACTGTTCTCTGATGCTAAGTTCAGCATCACTTCCAATATTTTAGTAGCACTCCATCACATGGCACAGAGACGAGGCTAGTCTCCTCTGTAAATCCCTTAAAGAATCACTAGTATGTATTTACTCTCCAGCTTCAGGTAAGTGTAATTATTTTATGACTTTGGCTTTTCTGTGAAAATGCTAAAGTTATGGGTGATGTCAAGATGATTAGCTGAAAACCAGCCAACTCTTCTGCCAAGGAGGGATACTGTGGTCAGATTTGCAAGAGATAAAGCAATAGCCTCATCTGGCAAAATGCAGAAAGCAGGTTGAATTCTCCTTTCCTACAGAGATATTAAACTGCTTCTTTGGCCTTGGGAACCAGCAGATGGCTGAACAATGCAGAGATGCAAATGAAAAGCAATTAAAATCCCTTCTACCAGACTGCTGGAGTTATCATACAAGAGTATCTTTGCTGCCCCTCTGACTCTATCTGTCCTCTTTCTCTTCCCAGCACCAAGAGTTGCAGAGAAGGTGGCAGCCACCATGGTGGACATCCACAGTTTAGAACAGAGAACATGCCCAGGAGACATCTCCCCTCTCCCCTCCTAGTCAAGCAGCAGAGGTTCTCACTGGGCCTTGAGGAGTTAAAATCCTTTCTAGAGAGATTTTATTCTGTCAAGTGTAACAGTGAATATTTTCGTTATTCATATCAATGGCTTTTTCTCTTCTGAATGCTTCTAAGCCTCTGTCCTCAGTAAAATCACATGGCAATGAACTTTACAGGTTAAGTATTCATTGTCTAAAAATAGTCTTTCTTTTTATTGGTTCAAAATTCATCGCCTTTCATTCTAATTGCATGTCCTCTGTTCTGGTATTATTGGGCAGTCTGTATGAGGGAACAATTTACTTCTGCCTGTCCAGGGGTTATTTTCTACCTATTTTTCCCATCCCTTGCATTCATCTTTCTGTATTACACTACCTCAATCTTCCTATGTCTCCCCATCAGAAGGCTCCACTGGCTTCTAATCGTTTTTGCTACGCTCTCTGTTTCATACTGTGTCATTTTGCAGAGCTGTCATAGGCAAAGCCAGAAGATGGGACTCACCCCTGTGTCCCCCATGTTTCAATCCCAGAGTCAAATAGGGCTGCACTTGGCTGACACAGTGGCAGAGCAGGGACAGGCAATTATTACAGAATCACAGAATATTCTAAATTGGAACTAATCCCAAGTTCTATAAGGGTCATCAAATTCGATTCTTAAGTGAATAACCCGTACAGGTATTGAACCACAACCTTGGCATTTTTAGTACCAGGCTGTAACCAACTGAGCTAGTCTTAGGGTCCATCAGGTTTTTGTTCTTTGTATCTCATTTTTTATGTACACAAATGCTGTGTTGATCTCGACAGCACACAGCCCAGAGGGCATTTGCCTTATGGAAACCCTTTGAGGTGCCACATCTGGCAAGGAAAGGTGCTTCCTGTCAGCATTAGTGGCTATGCTTCTCCTGTGTCTGTTGTTAGAGTCCTGCATCATCACAGCTGTGGCCCCTAACAGATGACAAGGCAAGAGGCAGCTCCAAAATGAAGTTAGCTTCAAAGTCAGGTTGCTGTAAATTTTATATATATATTTTTGTTGATTTTCTTTTTATCTAGGCTTTTAAAATGCTTAGCAAATGCAAATTCCAGCTTCCTTTTCTGTAATCACGTGGTTTGAAAATCTATAGAGGGATGAGACAAGCTGAGATGCTCAGGAAATGGCATGCCACCAGGAAGTGAGGATTTGAGACTTCCCCTTTTCCTATCCTTTGAATAGAATAAGATTTATGGAAGAAAGGTAAAGACTGATAACACAGGCTCAACTGGCTTTCCATGGTTTCCTCCAGGACCGGTGAATACAGACACTTTTTTGTGATCTTGAAGAGGTGGCAGAGGTGCTCTTGTAATAGAGCTACACAAAGGGAGGAGGAGAATGTGCTGTGATCATTTGTTAATTCTCTTGCCCATACAGCTGCTGCTACTTGTGAAATCACTCACCAGATTGACCACTGATTGTGTTTTAGCAGTTCTTTGAACCTGTTTTTGATCTTCAATAGCTGCTTACATCTTGCTTTTGACTGCTTTGCTTTCAAATAGTGCCAGTCAGCTTGAGGAGTGTAGATGGAGGTTTTTTGACAGTCCAAATAAACCACCTCACTTTTCCTTTATCTGCTGTTTTGCTGACATGCACAAAGCATTCTAGAAATTGCGTGAGGCATGAATACTTTTGCTGAAGCAGTGTTGGTTTGTTCCTGTTATATCACTACTGTCATCTACATGTTTTATTCTTTGAGCTTTAATTATCTTTTCAGCTAATTTGCCTAGTTCAGAGTAAGGCTCATTGGTCTGTAATTCCCAAGATCACCACTAATGCCAATTTTAAAGATAGGTATGCTTTTACTGCCCTCTAATCCTCCTTCAATACAGTAGTTTATTTTAATGAAACATCATAAGCATTAGAAGATCTGGATAAAGCATTGAGGCTCTGTGCCTTCCTGATCTATGGATACATTATGTTGTTCTGGCCCCCGCTCTCTGAGCCTCTCAGTCCTTTGCAATCCCTTCTCTGTTTTGCTCAAAAAGAGTGATCCTGGACTAGCCTCATCCTCTTACTCGCCTGTCCTCCAAATGTGTGCTGGGACAGATGCTGAGATCAGTTTCTTTCCCCGCAATGTTCTTCCTTGCTCTAGCAGTCCCTCCTCAGTCTCTTGCAGCTGCCTCTTGTTAATGCATCCTGCTCCTGGCAGTGCCTTGAACAGAGATTTCCCAGCCATTTTGATCCATGGACTGAGAGTTGTGGTCCTTCAGTGGTGGTACAGACCAGATATAAGGCCTCAGATGGCCAGTGTGCACTCTTTACTCCTCTTTACATCCTCAAAGAGGGCACAAAGGCTGGAGGGGGTGGAAAGTGTCTTGTTGCAAATCTCATTTCTTCAAGGCTGACTCTCTGCTGTCACTTTAGTGGTTCTCTGCAACCTTTTGGGGCCAGCATTTCCTCATGTCAGCTCCCCAAGGGCAGCAGAAGTGCTGTGGGCTGGTGCCAAGGCAGGACCTGCATTTCAGACAGTGGGAGCAAAGAGAGGATAATCTGCTTTCATCACTTGCTGGGTCTTCAGGCTGCTGCTGTCTTGTCTCTTGCTTCCTTCAGTAGTGCTGATTTCTCATGAGGTGAGGTGAAGAGCCCCACAGAAGAAGAGGTCTTCATCATTTGAAGACTGCAGGGTTTGTTGCCTGACCCATGTGAAGGGCTGAAGGTCATGCTGGGGGTCTTAGCCAGGGGAAAAGCTGGGCTGTGAATGTTTGTGGGGTAAGACAAAAGCTTTTCCTCCTGGGGGCTCGAGGTGGCCCATGGTACCTCCAAGCCCAGGTGCAGGAGGCTGAAAAAGCATTGCATGTGCTACACCAGGGTTTAGCAGAATCTGTTGTTGCCCAGCTTCTCTCAGCAACACAAAGAGATGACACACGTGCTGAGACCTTATGAATAACCTTACAGGTGAATAAAGCCTGGAGCAGATCTCTCAATAAAGCTGGATCCTTTATGAGGCATAAGAAGAGGCAGGTACACTGCTTTTTCTTTCACCTCCTCCCATGCTGAACTGTTCTTTTCAACTAGGATTGATTTATCTACATAAGAATGACATTTAAGGACAATCTGTTCACATTTGGTATATAGCAATTTATAACCCATATCTGCACCTTGTTTAATCCTGCTGCTCTAAAGCAAGTCTCTTTATCATCAGCTGGAAGTCTCAGTAAGTGAAATGATACATCTTTGCTCATTAAAAGCACAACTCCCTTTCTCTGTGATGAGTATGTAGCATAAAATATTTTAGCATCCCATTTGCTTTTCATTTTCTCATGCTCGCTATCTGTCAAATGGGTCTTTTGCCTCTTAATATATTGATATTGTGTGTGTGTATATCTGCCTTTCAACAGCCTTCTCCATTCCTGTAGACTGCTATGTCAGAAATTGCAGATCCAATGGTAGTTTATAGACAATGACTCAGTTGACCCCTGGCTGAATTTTCTCCTAGCCTTTCCTGATAATCTCTCACCTAGGGACTTTAGCATATGTGTCTGAGACTTGAGTGTGAGTGTGTGTCTGAGGATGACATCTAAGCATAAACTCAGTCTTGCTGGCACGAGATAATCTGTGGTGACTAATAGCACCTAAATGACACCATGATCATCAGCAGTGTCAGACCTCTGTGTCCAATGCTGTCTGGAGATGGGACAAACATGGTTTAATGCTATCATCTGCTGTGTTTCACAGGAGGCAACCTGATGATCCTGCTTCCATTGTCTAAGGATGCAGTGGGATGGAGAAGACACCAATTGTTCAGTGCCAAGCAGGGGCTCAGCAATCCTATTTCATCCGGAACAGACAGAGTAAAGGCAGCCAACACAGTCTGGAG
This sequence comes from Pardalotus punctatus, assembly GCA_013400915.1. NCBI lineage: Eukaryota > Metazoa > Chordata > Aves > Passeriformes > Pardalotidae > Pardalotus > Pardalotus punctatus. Next base: position 372,618 of record VZTX01010746.1, on the reverse strand, counting down.
GGAAATGCCACACAGTAAGCTGTGCATCTTTGCAGGCTGGACTGGCAAAGGTAGGATTTAGTTGCTGAAATACATACGCCTTGTGTTGTTTGAGACACCTTGGGGCATCCAGGGAGTTGACACTGGACCCAGAATCCTCTGAGGAGGCTGGGAGTCTGCAGAGTAATCATGCTAGAGTAGTGAATAGCTCAGCTTTGTAGGAAACAAGTTACCATGAACCCTTATGCTGCGTTCAGACTGATTTTGAGATGGGACAATGGGTAGTCATAGGCATTGATATAATGACAGAAGGCATTCATAGAATCTCAGGACACTGACACAGACAGTGGTATCTGAACATCTTCACCCTGCTCCATCATGTCAAATTCGTTTGGATGTGGAGAGGCAAAGATTCAAAAAAATGCACATTAGGGAGCTCACAAATTTGAAAAAGAGGGTCCTTATCAATGCCATTTTTGTAGGCACTGAACAAGCATCAGAATCTGCTTCTTTTCTCAATAGGATTTCTAGTACAGAGGGGGAAAAAATCCATAAAATAAAGTTATGTTCTGATATCCTCAGCAAAGGATGCAGATACCTCTTTTATACCCATCTACCTAATCCCTGCACACAGTGAGTGTCCTGAGGACATACACTGATGACACAGCTTCTGGAGAGATGGATTATTGCACAGATACTTTATGGACTTGCTTTCTGTGTGTGCATAGAAAATAATCTGGCAGCAACATGTAAGAAACCTGCCTGACTAGCTAAGGGACAAATGAGGACAGTGTGTTTAATTTTAACTGTCGATGCTACATGCTGTCCTCATTTGTTCCTCAGCCAAGCTACTAGCATGTTTTTCTCTTAATTTGATCTACTACTCCTAACCTACTTTATTTCTAGCACAACCTTTCACCATGACAGTTACCCATCTGCCAGCTGCACAACCATTCTTAATGCAGGAAATAAAATAAAACATCTCCTTCTGTGCTGGAGTTCCTGAAAGCCCTAGATCAAACCTGTGGGTGATGCCTGCAGGGAAAGCAGCCCTGGTGCCACCTGGAAGAGGCTCTGAGCATCTTACACCCTCTGGGCATAAGTCACTGGGGGCTACTGCCATCTCATTCCCACTCTGGTCCTTTTCAATTTGCTTTTTGGCTTGAAGCAGCTGTATTACACCATCAGCATGTTCTCCCTCTCTAAAGGGCCAGCTGAGAGAGAGCATTAGGTACCAGGCAGTCAGAGTGATCACATCAGGGTGCAAGCAGCCTTTAAGTGCTGGATGTGGACAGTTTGGGTAATTTGCATTTCCAAACTCTGAAAGACTTGCACGCAAAGGACAGCATCTGGCATGGAATTTTGATACATCCTTCAAACTGTGAATAACACCTGATTAGAGATTAGAGAAAGGTAGTATCTCTAGTTAATAAGGGTGATAAGTGTTCTCTGGGCATGTACTTGGCCATGTCTGACCTCAGCAATATTTAAAGCTTTTGAGCCACTTGTGAAGGATGGACAAATTAGCAGAGGTAAATGGAAAAGGTTATACAATGAAACATGAGTTTTGCCCTTGGCAGATCATGACACAGCAGTTTGATATCTTTGAGGAGACAGAGGTTTTTCTAGACAAAAAAGATGTGGAAGATCTATATATGCTTCAAATACAATTTTGATAGGATGCCACCGAGAAACCAGTGGAACTGAAGTATTTAGGAATCAGTAGAGCCAACAGTTAGGGTAAAAAACTGGCTCAAGAGGAGATGACGGCAGAGCGTATTTCACAAGAGTATGTTGACCAGGCTTAAGGGTCTGGAGGTGTTTCTTAGGGATGAATCTTAGGACTGAGCTAATGTTTTCATGAACAGAAACAGAAGTGTCCTCTGGTAGAATTTGATACTCATGGAAAGACAGGAGAATCAGCAGGACAGAAGAGGATCAGAATAACATGCAGCAGCAATTAGGTTTCTTTCAAGACTAGAGAAGTGTCCAGTCCACTAATTACAGTGTCAGAAAGTCTGAGAAACTTCTTATGAACAGTGCAGCTATAAGATGGGGGTCTATGTCTTTGAAAGAGTCATGAAGACAGAGATCCTGGGAGTGCTACTGCATCATAATGGCTGGCAAAAATGATGACTGGTTTCTCACATGAACCTGAAGGGAAGGTGCAAAGAAAGCAGAGCTAGGATCTTTTAAGTGAGGCTCAGTGGCAGGACAAGAGGCAGTGGGAACAAGCTGGAACAAAGGAGGTTCTTGAGTGGCAGGAGACACTTTTTCACTGTGAGGGTGACCAAGAAGTGCCCAGGTTGCCAGAGATGTGGTGGAGTCTCTGTTCTTACAGATGCTGAAAAACTGTCTGGACACAGACCAGGGCCACTCCTAGAGCTTCAGCCTTTCTGTGAGTCTGTGTGAAAATGATACAGCCAGGAGAAAGGCAAATGCCAGTCCTCTCAAAGAAAGCATTTCCTGGAAAGAGTGGGAATTACTACTGCTATCAGAAGGGCTCCTTACAAATAAGAGTAGGCTGAAAAAAGGCAATTGCAAGCATCAGAAAGCAGTGAGGTTCTAGAATGGTTTTTCAGCTGGTGCAATGGGAAGAAAAAGCTCCAGTGGAATCCAAAAAGGATTTTGTCAACCTGTAAGAAGGGTATGATCATTTACTTGACAGAGGGGACACGAGATTGGGCTTAGATACTGCAAGTGCAGGCCTGTATTTTTAAACTGCCAAAAAGGGCAAATCCACCTTTTAGGGTATTTCTCCAAACCTGAAGCTTCAGAGAGGGTCCTTTGGTATCAGCAGGCCAGTTATATATTCTTTCACTTTCTAGATTATAATTGATATATATAATTTCTAGATTATAATTTTAAAATCCTTTCTCAACTTCACCTCTTCTTGTTGGCTTCCTAAACTGGGAAAAAGTACAGGCATTGCAGACTTAAAATACAATTTTCTGTGCTTTTCTAGGCTGTTGTAAGCCTAGGTTTTGGGAAATCAAATATGTCATTATAATTGGCCTGGGCTGCCTCCCTAATGCTCCCTGCTCCCCACTAGAGATTTGTGCAGTATTTCCTGTTATTGGACGGTTATCTTTTATAATAATATTGCTTATATATTTAATGGTGCAGTCCGGGAAAATTTCTCCATTCACCGGTTTCACATTTCTAGGACACCTGCTAAGAAATGTAGCACTCTAAGGGCATGAACAGTGAGCTCAATCCCCTCATTCTGCACATTGCACCAGGAAATGTTTGCATTCCCACTTTGAATTTTCATGCCCAGTCATGGTGGCTCACACCCTTTGTGGGTTGCTGTGCATCCACCTCTCCTCTCCTGGAGTGTCAGTAACCTGCCAGGGGGATAGGATGGCAGGAAGAGAGGTGAAGGCATGTAGCTTTATGTCACTCAGAGGTGACAGAAGCTGGGGAGAGGAGGGTTAGGGACATCTCTGTGAGTCGAATCCCAGATGTGGTCTCTGATGTGCCTCCCTCTGCTTGCTGTGCCTCTGTATATGCCTGGCAAGAATCTTGGTGTTTGCCTTGCAGTGCAGGGTGTCCTGAGCACCAGCCAACCTGCTGCAGTACTCAGAGCATTAGGGAGACAAGGTATGCAAGAGAGAAGCTGATTCCAGACAGGTCTGCGCATACCCACCCCTGCCTCTGCCATGAACCCTAGGCGAGCCACTGCAGATTGCTAGAAGTTTCTAAGCACAGGAAGAAGAGAGATGAAATTCAGGTACCTTCATCCAGGCAAGCATGTGATGATTGTGTCCTGGTGCCCAGCCCTGCACTCAGGCACTGGTCAGTGATACATCTTATTTGGGGTTAATGTAGTTGCTGTGGCATAGACATAACTGCAAGCCGTAGGAAACAACACAACCCTGATGGATCTGTCAGTGGAGAAGGATAATTCAGGGTTGGTTTTTTTTCTGTTGGAACATATGTGTGAATTTTACTGACAGTTTCAGCTGTAAAAGAGCAACAGAAAGATGTTTGTGCTACAAGACCATAATCTGTGACATGCTGAGGATCTGCGCCTCTCTGCTCCCTGCATCGTAGGCAACAGTGGTGCCACAGTGCATCTCCACAGATGAACAGAAACACCACCATAAAAGCAGCCCAGATGCTGCAGCCCAGAGTAATGATGCCATTGCACTCACAACTATTACTCAGAAATATTCTCTTTTCTGTGAATATGCTGCATACATTCAGGCTTTCCTGCTGTGGTACATGTTCTAGTCAGCTGGCCTGAGGCAGGCTTAGAGAGGCTGAGATGATGGCTTTTGGTTCAGCCTTCTAGTGATGCTGGGAAAACACAGAAGCTGAAAAATGGGAAAGGATCTGGCTTGCATGGCTGCTGACACTAATGGCATTTTTTACTGAGGTCAAAGCCCCATCTGTCCAGGCTCACATCGGGGAGAGAGGCAGCGAGAGGGAGCCCCCTTTTTTAGCCAATGCTCAGAGCTTTCTCCAGCCTTGCCTTGTTCTGGGAACCCTGTCAAAGCTGGGGATTGAAGCAGAGAAGGCTGAGAGCTACCATCCTTTCACGTGCACCACAAGAATGAGGAAGCAACTCAAGAGCCTGGCAGTGTTTGCTTTCTGGAAAAAGCTGGAGCTTTTGAGGTCCTGTGTTTCTGGGCTAATTTCTTTTCCCTAAGCAAGGTCTGACAGGCACATTTGTTGTGCCAGACCCCTAGTCAGAAAAAACGGGATAATGAATCCACTAGGAAATACTTTATTTACCTCTTGTTTCCCCCCCACTGTTTCCAGTTTGCAGAGCTCACTGCTGCCTGTGTTGCTGACTGACACATTCAAAGTGCTACCCTAATGCAACTGATGGTGATAGGTAGAAGGTCACCCAGCATATTCCTCCAGTAATCTATAGATTCCTCTTCAGTGGGCTGTAACTTGAACAGGCCTGGCCCAAGAAGCCTGTGGAGACAGTATGGAACCCAGCATGGAGGTGAGGGGGGTATCACTCTCTTGGGCTGCTCCTCAGAAGGCAGGTGTACAACGGTGTTCTGGCCATATACTTGGCACTTCTCTGCAAGCTGTCTGAGTCCTTGGCTGCCTAGAAGCACACAAAAGCTTTCCAGGTGAGAAAGGCTGTGGAAACAGCCTGTGATGCTGCTGCATCTCCTAGCTTAACCCAGGCTACTTAACTGAGGAACAAAAGTTCACCCACATACCCCAAGGCTCACTGGTTTTCACTAGAGCAACACCGGAGCAGTGCCTGAGCTTCTCATGTGAGGCAAATCATGTTTCAGTGGATGGAGTCTGGAGTTTGTCTGTGCCATCACTGAGCTGTAGCCCAAGGCCACTCCTGCCTTGCCCCTTATCTACACTGTAAACTCCAGCCTGGGCTGGGAGACTACCCCAGCGTGGGCAACAGGCTGCTATTATATGCTGGATAAATGGAGCCCATATTGGTACAAGGGATGTCCCAAGCTTCGTACCTCCCACAGACACTGCAGGTGTTTTAAGCCTGAACTACCAGCAGCACTGTGAGCAAAAACACATGGATCACAGAGCCTTAAGGGCTCATGACCCTCACAAATCTCTTAAATGCTTTTCTCACAGCATGTAATACAGGCTGATTGGAGTGAGAGAAACCTCCTCAGGGATATGTGATACCTTCAGGTTTCTTTCTGTTTCCCTTGGAAGAGTGCAGCACCAATCAGTGCCAAGAACTGGTCACACTGAGCCCATCAGCTTCTCTTTTCTTAGGGAAGCAGGCTGAGCTACTGCTTCTTAAGATTCAGGAGACTGTAGAGAATATTTCAAGACTCATTGCACCAAAGCCTCCCTCGCTTCAGAGCTTTGATACGCAAAATATGGAAACAAATCCAAGCTTCGCCTTTTCTAATTAGTGCTCAGTGCTTGAGATGCGTCTCTCACATTTCTGTCTGCCATGGGAAGGTGGTGATGTGGAAAGCTGATGTATATTAAAAGAGCGCCGGTTTGGCTCCCTGTTGCTGCTGGCTCTGCCTCTCTGAGAGCCTGCAGTACACCCTGAATTTCTGTAGATGTTGCTGCATGCTTACAGTCTCCAGCAAAAGCTTTTCCAAAGCTTTTGAGGGAAGCCTACAAGTCCAGAGCATCTGGAGGGAGCTGCACTTTCAGAGGGGCCTTCTCTTTCCTCCCTGGGCTCAGAAAGTGAAGATAAGGGTGTGGTGGCTGATCTCTGCTGGCTGACAGTGAGCCTTGAGGAACCAGCTAGCTAGGATGGATTGGAATAGGTGCTGAAATGTCACTGTGGATAAGACTGGTGTAGTTAAAGGTTTACTGAAAAGCATTGCTTATCTGTGTTGCATTGCTTATCTGTGTTGCATTGCCTGTGCCACTGGGTTCCTCAGCACTAGCCCCACACTGGTGGGTAGGGCCTGGTCTGGAAACATGGCTAATATCATCCTTTCACCCTGGGAAGTCAAAAGGTTTGCAGATATTGCATTTCTCAGTGTGTCCCAGAACATCCCACAAGTCTGAGCCTGGCCTTTGTCTGCATTGCATATACCTACCCTTTTGGATTACAGGAACCCACTAGCTCCAAACCAAGAGATTTGGGAGCAGAGGGAATCCCTTTTGTAACTTTAGACTGCATGGCTTCTGCAAAGTCGTGTGCAGAGTTGCCAGTTGAAACTCTTGGTGTGCAAGCCCATGTGCTCCCTGTTGCCCTGGGGATATTAGCTGAAGCCACATTAGAGATTGATGTGACTGCTCTTGATTGAGGGCGGGTAGGCAGGAATCAGCTGGGTCCCAGGAACCTGGAGTAAATCCCAGCAGATGGGAAATACTCCTTTGTGACAGATGCAAGACCTTAGAAGCAAGGAGCCTTCAAAGATAATTACCCTGAGATGTGGTCTGTGCCAGGCACACACAGAGTGACTGTATCTGTGCCCTCAGTGCCACATATCATGGGGCTTCTCAGCCCCATGGGATGGACACAGTGGATTGGGGGAAGAGGGGAGGGAGTGGGACAGCAGGCTTGCAGCTAGGGAGGGAGTTAGGCTGCTGCACAGCTCTTCTCCTTTCCTACCAGCTGCAGCAAGCAATGCACAGGGTAATGGAGGTGGCGGAGCTCTGCCTCCTTTTTCTATGTACCTCTCAAGTAAGTCCACCTTGTTTTATTAATGCAAGTCTCTGATTTGCAAGCACAGGAGAAATTTCTCATGGGAGAAATTACTTACTCTGGTTTAAAAAAGCAGACACAGAAACATGGTAATGGATTTAAAGAAACAGCCTTGATTGAAAAACACATAGGCAAAGCTGGAACAGAGAACTGTTCCAGAGAACAGAGATAATCACATCAGACCTGACCAAGATCTGCTAGGGCTGATCTACAGGACTGGCATGAGTGTTTGGCATGTTTGTTTGTAGGTGTTGTTTCTTTTCAATGTTTATGTCCTGAAATGAAAGATACGGTGTTTTGGAAACTGGCAAGTCACTGATTGTTACTGTCCTGAAGTAGGGATGGAGCTGTGAGCCCAGAATGGAGGCCTGTGGTACTCAGAATAATCAGGCAATTGCAGTGGGGATGCTGTTATAAAACTATGGCTCTGTCCTAAAATGGTGGTAGACAAAGGTCTTAACAGTGAGTGAAGTATCTGGGAAAGGTTGTGGCAGAGGGGTTAGGCCTCCTCGTCCTTACCTGTACATGTCAAAATAGCCAACCCTGGCTGCTGGAGAGGGAGTGTCAATATATTGAAGAGAGTGTAAATAGTTAGAAGGCCCAAGGAGTTGGCAGTGTCACCTGCAACAATCAGGGCACAGAAGAAATGCACCTCTCTGCCCCCCCTTCTCTCAGTCCTTTGTTCCCTGCCAGTGGCATAAGTCATGGATGTTGTGAAGAGTGCAGCAGGGACCATGGGCCTGTCAGACTGGGCTGTCCAGAGCACAACCTGGCTGGTTTGATTAACTTGCCACTTTTTGTGGTTTCACCTTAGCTGAATGCTAAGCGCTGCGCAGTTGCTTGCTCACTCTCAGTGTCTCAGTGGGAAGGGGAGAGAATTGGACAAAAAAGTAGAGTTCATGCATTGAGGTAAAGGCTGTTTAGTAGGACAGAAATGGAATGGAAAAAATAATGCTAAAATAATTAGAACATACAAAACAAGTGATGCACAATGCAATTGCTTACTGCCCATTGACTGATACCTAGCCGGTACCGGAGCAGTGGCCCCTGGCCAGATTTCCTCCTAGTTTATATCCTGAACATGATGTCATAAAGTATGGAACATCCTTTGGACATTGGGAGTCAGCTGTCCTGGCTGTGTTCCAGCTTCTTGTGTCCCCCAACCTCCTTACTGGTGGGGTGAGATGAAAAATTGAAAAGCTCTTTACTCTGTGTAAACACAGCTTAGCAACATCTAAAACATCAGTGTGTTATCAACATTATTCTCATCCCAAATCCAAAGCACAGCACTGTACCAGCTACTGGGAAGAAAATCATCTCTATCCCAGCCAAAACCAGAACACACTTCTGCCTCAACTCAAATCCTGGAGCATTTGTTTGTCCTGCCTGCCCCAGGCTTGCAAGGATGTGTGACTCCTGTGGAGCCTGAAATGCAGGAGCAACCAACAGAGCAGAACTGATGGCTACTGTGAAGGAGACAAAACAGGGTGTTCATGCCCTACATATGTATGGGTTCACATCCCATGAGGTGTGCAGGATCCAGCTAAATGCCTGTCCAGCTCGGCATCACACCAGCTGGTCAAGTGTGCTTGGGATATGCATGTGTGTGGGAAAAAGACAAGTGTGCAGTGCAGCCTCTTCAAAGTACTCCCTCAGCTCCCAGAGATCTGAATTCAGGGATTCTCTGTCCAGAACTGCTTGGTTATGCCATCAATAGGTTTGTCTTCCTTGACTTTGGTCCACTGCCATTTGTATCCATGTTGAACGTCCCCAGCTCCTGTAGCAAGGAGTCCCACAGACTAGCAAAGCACTGCATGAAGAACCACCATTTCTTTTTCGCTTTGGACCAGCCACTTCCATCTGATGCTCCACCTAGTTCTGGTAGCAGAAGAGACAACAAATATCTCTGCCTTTGGCAAATACACTGAAAATCTGCTTGGCTTACCCTATATCCTGGCAAGTCTAAGGGCAGGCTTAGGCTACATTCAGTTTGCAAGCTGTAGATTGCCCATCACTTTTAGGATTTTCAAGTTATCTAGACTCAGATGTCACCCTACAGATTAATCTTTAGCAAGGAAAGGGAGAACTCACCAAATATATCTGCTCTTATGAAATGCTAGGGTCAAGACACAGGCTGCTCAAGCGGTCCTTGCTCTTACAGGCAGAGTTTGAAGGAGGGCAGGGCAAGGCCAAAGATTTTCTAAGGTCCTGGTATGGCAGCCCCCATGCCCCTGTAGGGTTCCTGTCTGACTGGAACCTGGTGAGCAGATAGGATCCCAGTCTGGCTATGCCACTCATGGGACTTGAATACCTTGTCCCAGGCAAAGAATGAGGCAGAGATAAGCCTGTTTTCATTGGCATCTGCATCAGGGGAAGGATAAGGCAGTCAGCTGATGGGACTGAGCCACACTCTGAAGAGCTGTGGGTGTGTGTTGCCCTGTTCACTGAGTGGCAGCAACAGCAGCAGCAGCAGCAGCAGCAGCAGCAGCAGCAGCAGCAGCAGCAGCAGCAGCTCATCTCCCCTGAGGTGTCCTGTCCTTTCAGCGCTAGCCCTGCACACAAAGGGAGGCTGCTTTGCACACCAAGAGGAACAAGCTTGACCTTTGATCAGCACAATCGTCCCTTTCACTGATTTCAGCTACCTTGCTCTTCTCTGTGCTCTGTGAGGGGCTGGAAGCAGACTCTGGGGCACTGGGAGCCTGGGGGTGGGGAGCCCTTGGCCTGGAGAACTGTTGCCCTGGTTATTTGAAGCAGCTTCTTGGCTTCTTTTGGATAGGCAGTTCCTTCTACCAAGAGCTGCAGTGCTGAAATGGTGACACAGCTACTCTGGCAGCTGGGGTCATTGCCTGTTGTCACCTGCACCTCCCCATGCTGGCATCCAGAAGGGCAACAGGTGCTCAGGAGCCCTGCCAAGCCCAATGCTTTAACCTGGCTACCAAGGTCTGGCACCCCTCTTTTGGAATGGTGCTCTGGTGTGCTAGTTCATTCTTCAGGGATAGTGAATAGTGATCCAGCCCCTCTCCCTGGCCAGAGTGTGAGGTGACAGCTTGGCTTGGGAAGCATTGCTGCTCAGGACAACAGGTCATTCACCCCTTCTTTTGTCTTCCCTGTCATGCATTTCAGGGCTCCATTTGCTGTCTTCAGTCATTCATCTCCCTGCTTTAACATGTTTTTGCCCTCATTTTAGATAGTCCCCCAGAATACCCTTGTTTCAGAGAGGTGTAGCAGGGAGTGAGGGAGGTGGGGAACAGCTGGTGCCAGCATGTCTCAGGCCACAGGGTAGGCAGGTCTTGGCAGCCGAAAGTGGTCGAATATATATATTTTCAAATTTTTTGTTTTTTAAATAATACCCTATGACCTCTAAATCCTAAATGGAAATCTGCTTTGTCAAAGGCCAGCCCTGCCTCCTAGGGTCTGCTCCCTTTAGTTTCTTTGTGCTCCTGAGCAATCTGCTCCTACATGTTAAGAAGCACTTAGTAAGTGACTAAAAGCCTCAGAAAAGGAATAACCTAAGGATTTAATAAACTGCAAACAAAATGATATAAAAAAATTTCCCAGGCAGTTGAGTTTTCAGTGATTAAGAAAATACAATTTCCTGTAATTAAATCTTAACAAGAAATGTTATTAAAAACACTCTGTCCTGGCTTTTGTAATAATTGCCCATTCCCCCAGAACAGTAAACAGAATTAGAGTCTGCAACACAGACACTAATCCATGTGTCATTTTGATCAAATTTACCTTAATAACTTTATCTGGAGAGAAAAGTTGAATCACAGTGTCTGAAATGGAATCCCCTGCACAGCAAATGTGGCATGTGGCTGCTTCTGGGGCCGGGGCAGGGGCCAGCCTGGGTGGGTGATGCTACCAAGATGGTTCTGTCCTTGCGTGAGCTCCCTCCACAGCTGCTGTGGCGCCCTAAACACGGGTGATAAACAGGCTTGGTTCTTCTCTCCTTGACGTGGGACATGTATCCTGGTTGTGGCTCCAGCCCTCAGCACCTCCATCCCAAAATTCCTTGGTGTCCTAAAACCCACCATGGTACCCCAAGCCTCCCTCCTGGGAACCTCTGCTCTGCAAGGATCATTTGTCCACATCTGTGGTTTCACTCCCTTCCTACAATGTCTCTTGTGCCTCATGAAGCATCCTGGTGCTTTCTTTCACACAGTGTTTGACAGCACCACTGCCACCTGCATTTTAGAGCAGGTGTGAGGCTTGGTGCCAGCGTGTCTCTGGCCCCCTCTCCTTGGATCTGGCTGCCAGTGTCTCTGGCTGTGTGGCTGCTGCAGCCTTGCCTACGCTGCTTGACTCCCCTTCCTTCTCCTTGCCCATGGCTGCAGCCCACTGTGCCATTTCTGCCCTTGCTCCCTTACAGCAGAAGCTCCCAGCTTCCAGCCCTTGGATATTCCGCTTTCAGGCTCCCCAGCACTCTCCCATCACCATCTGAGCCTGGCTGCTGGCAGAAGGGGGGTTTTTCTCCCTGCCCAAAAACTCTGCCCAGTGTGGCTGACAAGGTGTTATGCATTTCTCCTCTGATTTCCTCCCAAACCTTCTCCAAATGCCAGGGCTGGGAATAAAAGTTGAGTGGAGCACAGTGTGGGGAGCATTGGCATGTCTTTCCCGGGCAGTAGAGACTAACAGGGGCTCTGTCAGCTGGCTGACAATTTCCAGCCCAACCTGAAATCAGTCTGACAGCAGCTGGGCAACCCACTCACCTGGGGGTAATTTTTAAAGCCAGTAATTGGCTGTCATTGCTGTTGTGTCAAGCTACACCACTCACCCTCCAGCAAAGCCTGGGAAACAGTTGAGGAGCCTGCTGTGCCTGCATATGCTGGGCAGGGTTGTCCTGGGTGTTCTCCTCTGCATCTTGCAGCACTGGGGAAAGATACAGTCCCTGCTATGAAGAGGAGCTGTTTGAGGCGATGTGAAAGAGGTCTTGTGAGAGGCTTGCTGCAGAGAGCTGCTGGAAGATTTCTTTAGGAAGGGCAGAAAGACTTGGAAAGTGATAGCCTGGTACCAAAGGGAGGGGTGTGGGCTTGGATTCAGGCTAGTCTAGCTTCAGATACTGTTCCCAGCTGCAGGAAGAGGCTGGTTTCTCTTGGAAACATTGTGCAGATGTGCTACAGGGCTGAAAAGCCTCCACAACAGTAGCAGAACATAGCACTGGGCAAAACCTGGATCCAATATCTGCAGGGACTTCTAACTTTTCAATGGTTGATTACATCACTAGGTGGAGGTGAGTGTAGAAACTGAGGAGGTTTGAGGGGAACAGAGAAGCTTTTGAAATACTATTCCATTTTTTTGTCGAAAGGCAAGCACCTGGACACTCTGTACAATTTTGTTCAGTAGGACATTGTATTTTTCCACCCAGCTTCATTGCCCCTTTGAGCTGTAGTTTAAGAACCTGATGTCTTATTTCTCCTCTAGTGATCCAGCTTCCCAGTTAGATGCACCATAGCCCTTGTGCTGTCTATGAGAGCCTGTAAATGCATGGAGGTTCTCCTTGTGGCATTCCAGGAGATACAGGCTAACCCAGGCAGTCAGGATTCAGCTTCTCAAAGAGAATCTGAAGCATGGACTGTGAACCCTACCAGGGTGTCTAATTACAAGGAAGCATGGGTTCAAACCAGAAAGGCCTAATGAACCAGTGGCACTCTGTCTCCTGGCCCTGTCTGTAGGTTCCTGCCTGTGAGAATACAGAAGAAGACAGACCCTGCCAAGGTGTTGCTGGCCAGCCAGCATGGCAAATAGGCAGAAGATAAATGATGGGATGAAAGCCTCTATCTATCTATCTATCTATCTATCTATCTATCTATCTATCTATCTATCTATCTATTTTTCATTCCAACCTTCCTTCTACAGTTGCACCAATCCATCCATCCATCCATCCATCCATCCATCCATCCATCCATCCATCCATCCATCCATCCATCCATCTTTCTCTAATAGAGAAGTGCCACACTACACTGTTTGAAGGTAGCATCTCCCTCTCCGAGTAGTATTTCTGTAGGGACAATCATTACAGTAACCTGCTTCACCTACCTACAGAAGAGAAGTCTTGGAAAAGTCTCTGCACCTGTGAAATATGGTGATGGACCATTTTCTAGTTCTGAAAACCTCCAGACTAATATACAATGGATGCTGTCTTTTTAAGCAAATGCTTTTTAAGCAATGCTTTTCTTTTTAAAGAAAAGGTTCTGCAGAAACTAAGTTATTTGCTGTAGGGGATGCAGCGGTCTCGCTAGCCTGAAAAGATGCACACTCCTATGGGACTGAGTCCTGCATTATTTCAGGGCGGTGGCAGGGCAGACTGCACAGTCCACATACTCCATCAATGCATTTTGCTGGCCAATTTCTTATCTTTCAGAGTCTAAAATGCCTGCTGCTGTCAGAGTGTTTGAACAAACTGCCAAATCCTTGCTCTGTGTCACACTGCTGGCATCTGTTGCTTGTTCTGGCAATAAACCAGTTTATACTGTCATGATCCAACCCAACAGTTCTCCTGAGTCAGTGCAGGATGGCTCAGGAAGGCAGTTTCCTTTTCATAAGGTTTTTATTAAAAACAACATTGGAGAGAAGAGTTTCTGTGCTGAGATGGTGGAAGCAGCTGGGGGATTATTTTTTTTCCCTGCACACCCTGCAGCAGGTATTTTATGTGCATTCTTCCTGCAGGGGATGGCCTTGATTCTTTTCTTCCTTCCACAGGTGTAAAAGAGGAGTCTTTTTAATGGAGTTACCCTACTGTGAAGCAGGTGTAAGTGAGAGGAAATTCATGCCCTTTCTAAAAAGAATTGGCAAAGTTAGAGTCTTTGGGAGCATGTTGGAGATTGCTGCTTCAGTAAGTACTTGAGGAATATTCTCTGTCAATGCAGACAGCAGGGCTGTTGGCAGTAGAAACCAAGTTTAAATAAAAACTTCCTCAGCTATTCAGTGAAACGCCAGGCTAGGATGTGTCTAGGCTTAAAACATAAGGGCAGCCCCTGTGGGAATCTACTTGCCTCTCAGGGGAGGTCTTGGTGTGATGAAGCAGCTCTGATGAGAAACCAGGGATCCCGAGGCTGGCTTGAGCATCAAGGGGAGTTTGAAAACAGGCAGCTCTGAACCTTCCAACAAAGGAGAAGTTATTTCAAAAGAACCAGTGTCACAAGTGACTCAGACATGGTGCTTTGAATTGGAGCTTCTTATGACATCTCAGCACCTGAAATCTGTTGGGGCTTGAGTGGTTTCATGCTTGATGTGTCCACAGCAAGGTCTTTAACTGTGAGCCCTCGGAAGTACAGAGGAATGTAGCAGACCTTTGTCTGGAAGTTGGGGTCCAAAGAACTGGGAAAAGTTTGTTCAGAGCAAAGTCAGTTTGGGGTTCTCTCATGTATTACGTGCTAGAATTCCAGCTCAGGGGAATAAGATGCTCCTGGTATTTCACCTTCTGCCTCTGTCTTCGGAATTCTGGCCTCATTGCCTGCTGGGAAGAGAAGTGATTGGAAGCCATCTAGCTCCAGCCACTGGAGTACAAGGGTTTATCTGTAGCGAAGGAAGGAGAAGGCATCCAGCTGGGCCACAGGCAGTGTTCCACAACCCCCTGGATGCATTTTGAAAGCTCAAAGGTTAACAAGGAGACCTCAGGTAACACTTGTGAGACAAGCAGCTACTATACCTTGTACACGCTGTGCCTTTTGCTGGGGAAGCCTAATGGTCACCAGCTGCCCTGGGCTACAGCCCCCAGCCACCCCACCATTATTAAACAGGACAGCAAGCATTTAGAAATTGATCCTAAATTCTTGTCCATCTAGTGAACCCAGTCTTGGAGACCCAGTGCTGGCAGATGGAGGCAGACCAGAGCCTTGCTGATACAAAGCTGTAACATCAGAGGTGTTTATCCATCACGAGACTGTCACATTGATTTCAGCAGTGAGAGTGTTTAACACCACCTCTGTGGTTCTCAGCAGTGCACAGGCTTCCCACCTCACTTCTTTCCCCTGGCCCTGCAAACAGCTGGTGCCCAAGCTCACTTGTCTTACCTCCAGACTTCAGTGTCCATTGCTCCTCCTTATTCTCAGCCACACAGTCCCCTCCTGCCACCACCTCCCCTAGGGAGGCAGCAGCATGATGTGATTAAAAGCAGAAGCCTGTAAGGAAAGGTGATTTTCTGTAATAGCAGACACAAACAAGAAAACCTACAGAGATTGTGTGCTTGGCTCAGTTTCATTAAGGTTTTGAGCTTCTGGCTGTTGACAGGTGTTCACTTAAATCACTCTGGTCATGTTTTATAGTCATTAAAAAAACAACCCAAGGATAAAAAATGAAAGATCATAAGCCATTTTCATGATTTCCCCTTCCTTTGTGTTACTGCAAAATTTTAATTCTCTTGCTCTGCACTTTGTACTGATCTTTAGATGTTAAGACTGAGACCTTAAGTGAAGGATCATGCTCCAATTTGGCATTGCTGTTGCATAGTAATACAGCTCCCTTGGCACTTTTTGCAAACATTGAATTCTTCTTCTAAATGCTGCACTGACTGTTGGGGCACCAGAGCTCTCTGCTTTGGCTGTAGCTCTTTTGAACATCATCACTGCACCCACCCCTGCCCTAGGAGACCACGGAATCAAAGTGACATTCTTCAAAGCCTGCACTCCAGATGTACTCTTGCAATTAGTAAGCTCCCTACCCACCTACGTTTTTGGTATCAATGCTTCCTTCCCTTTGAAAACACCTCAAGAATGAGCCCCTGTGATCTTTATCATCCACCTGAGGTCCAGAGAATGGTAGAGTCAAAAGAAATGTGAAAATAATCTGTTTTTCCCTAAGTGGACCCAATGCAGTGAAGATCTGTGGGGTTTGAAGATGAGGAATTTCTCACCAGAAGATGTTAAGTTGCCAGAGTTTGTATGGGTCCAAAAGAGTCTGGACCCAGAGGCAGCTCCCAACAAGTACCTGTGCTCCTTCTTGGCCCTGACACCCCTTCCTTCTGGCTGATGGGTGGGCTGGACTGATTCCCAACTTGCAGACACAAAACTGCTGCATGCACCCACGTCCTTTGTGTCTCTGCCCGTCTGAGGGGCATGCATGTTCCTGCAGAAGGGTGAGAAGAGCAGGCAGGTGCACAAATATATAAAGTTGGTGCAGGCCAAAGTTGCAATGCTTGCTTTCTGGAAGCCACAGACAGATTTTAAAGCACAAATGTGCCTGTCTGCTTCCATTCATTTGAATTTTGCCTGGCTGTTTTCTGAAGGCCCTGAAAGGGCTCTAAGTTTGTACTGTGTTATGCATGTTCAATAATGCATTTCCTGCTCACAATGTTTAAATGGTTATCTTCATTGTTATTTATTAAAACATCTCCAAGAATGTCTGGACATTCATGGCTCTGCATCTCAAATGATTCATTAAAACACCCACTTTCCCTGTCAGAAACTCCACTCTTGCATTATGTTTTGATCTCCACCACTGAGTGAGTGAGAGGCTCATGTCAGGTGGAATAAAATCTTTATCCCACTGCATATCCACAGGACAGAGGTGTCTGTGCAGTGACGGAGGTGAGCACAGACTTTCAATTCTTCCCTCTTGGTTACAGTGAGTCAGCCCTCCCCTTCTGTTAACCCCTGCTAGCAAGGTGCTGAGCTGCACTGCCCTGCCCCTGTCTGTTCAGCATGGCTTAGGATTTTAAGTGTCACACCTTGATAAACTGTCTACAAGGCTTCTGGATTAGAGCTGGCTGGTGCCGAGCTCAGAACACAGGCAGACAAAGCTGGCTGGCAGAGTCTGCGCTGCTACCTGCAATAATCATGATGGAAAGCTCATGGAAGTGTGAAGATTGTATTTGCATGCCCAAGGAAAGTGCACTGTCTTCAGTCATCCGTCCCCTCTGTCTGGCACTTGGAGAGTGCATCTAGAGTACTGGGTCTGGTTTGGGGCTGCCTGGGAAGAGATACCAATGAAGTGGAATGAGCCAAGAGGAGGGACATGTTTGGGGCTGGAGCACCTGGCATGTGAGAAGAGTCTAGAGATTTGGGGAGCTCTTCGCTATCTTCTGTTATCAAAAGAGCCATTGCAAATAGGATGGAGCCAAGCTGTTATCAGAGATGCATAGCAAAGGGTGAGGGACAAAAATAGCTCCCAGGAAAATTTTGATCAGACATAAAGGGAAAAAAATCTTCCCTGTGAGAGTGGTCCCTGCACTGAAAGAGGTGCCTGGAGAGTCTGTGGGTTCTCTATCCTGAAGATACACATGGAAAGCTGGACTAGTTGACTTCAGAGGTCTCCACTCTGAATTCTTACCTCATTGACTTACTGGAGACAACATATTATAACCAGCTCTTCTCATAACGGTCCTCTCTTGCTCTCCAGACAGAGCTTGTTTCTCAAGCTATACCTTTTTTTGCCTCCTGCCACCCTTAAAAAAACACAAACACAAATGGAAGATATTTCTTCCTTCCTAGTGCTCAGACTTGCTAGCAGGCTTCTGTACCTAAGTTTTGGTCTCCCAGACTCCACCTTGCTCTGTTGCAGGTAAGACCTCCCTCACCTCAGCCAGGTGTCCCAGAAGGAGCTTTGCAGGTCTGGGAATCAGGCCACAACATTCCCTAAAATCTGGAGGAACAACAGTACCACCAGATTTTGGCTTGTTCCCTCTATCCTGCAATTCAAGAGCAAGCATAATCAAAGCTAGTGGGAGCTGGCCTTAAAGGAAGAAAAAAGAAGCAACTCTTCCCAAAAGAGAAAATTTCTCTGCCTGACTCTGCTGAAGGATGTTATGATAAAGTTTCCATTAAATCCAAAAGAGGAAAACCCACAGCTAGTTACCAAGCATGACAAAACTGCCTCTGTTTCACTAAGTCTCTGTGTTGAAACCGTGTGGAAAGGAAAGGGATTAGGAGTAAGTTTAGTATATGCTTGTCCTGCTCTGCCCTGGCCCCTGGTCCCTGACAGGATCCTGGAAACCTGTAGGATACCATGCAGATGTTTTGGGTGGGGGGGATGGCATTTTCCTCACTGCAAAAGACTCCCTTGCAAAATGGCAAATAAAAGCCTGGTGTCTTTTGTCAGGCAATTAGCTAAGACAATGAGCAGCCTGGGCTTCTGTGTTTCTTGGGAGAGTGTACCACTTCCACCAGCAGCTGTGCACTCTGTGGCTCTTAACGTGGTCTATAGAGATTTTTCAGGGATGTGACATTTGACCATAGCTGTGCAAATAAGCACTGCTTTCATTTGATACAGGAACAGCAGCATTAAAAAAACCCACCAAAACAAGCCCGCAACTGGGGGTCATTGGGAAATTCATTATTTTTCAGTTTCCTGCTGAAATGAAAAGCAGAAAAATCATTTTGTGTTGAGTAAATTACTCAGTTTGAAAGCAAATGTTCTGCTTAGGGATATAAAAAAGAAAGGTCTAATGGGCTATTAGAAATCTGTAAAAATAAATGGCTATTTCAAGAAGCTAAACCAGCTAATTCAGAAAATGTTGAATTGGAGCCTTTGAACTTCTCAGTTTTCTTCCCTTCAGTTGAAATAATTCACTGATTTTTGCAGCGATGCATGACTTGGTTTGGTCAACCCAAAGAAGGATTTTTCAATGAGGAACAGTGACTCTGAAAGCAGGACCACCCCTAAAATGTCTTCCTGCTCCTGCCGCACTGATTTTCAACTGCTGCAGCTGCACTGCTGTCCTTGCCACTAATCAGGTCACTTGCACATCCCTGAGACACTCCTTCCTTGGTGAAGGTCTTCTAAAAAATAAGCTGTTGCAGAATTGTCTGCCTCATTTCAGCCTTCTTCTCCTCAAGGGTCTTTATAGTTTTTTTTCCTGAAGTGACTGGGTGGCTTTAGGTGTGCTTTCAGCTGGACAGAACACAGCATTTACCATGCTCCCTGCTTTGCTGCCTGACATGGAAAGTGCAAAAAAGGCAAAAGCTTTGTGGAGACCTGTTTAGGAGGAGTGACAGCGAGTACCTCATCTGGCTGGAGACCCTAGGATCCCATAGTACTTATGCAGACCTCCAGGACAGATCCACATAGTGGGGTTTAGCTGCTTTAAGAGAGGACAAAGTGGATGCTGAGCATTCATTTTTAATCTTGCAGTGCCAGGTGGATATGGAGCAGTGGGGAGCTGGGGATTTGGAGGTTCACCCAACAGAGGAACATTTCAAGCACAAGGCAGGATTTCTGGGTATGTTTGTGTCATCATGGTAGCTCAGGGCTTAACTTTGCATGCCAGCCCAAACTCCCTAGCTTTACCTTATCCTTGAAGCCTGCCCTTGGTCAGCATGGATACAGCCAGCTGGAGCCCCTGAGGCAGTAAAGGTGGGCCCTGCTTGGTGGGCATAGGGAGGTGAGCTGGGGCAGAGCAAGATTTTGCGTGCTCTGCTGCATGTCCTCAGGAAAGTGATTTCCTCCATCTGAGTCTTGTCTCCGTACCCTTCAGAGGCCCAGGGAGGGTAACCTGTTTCCCAGGGGCTGTGATGCTAAATTCACCAATGTCCTCGAGGAGGACAGCAATGGCAGTGGAGAAGGCTCTGGGGAGGGCATGTGGTGATTAGTCACTTGTAAATGCCCCCATATTCACAGCGAGCCAGGCACTTCCTAAACCACATTCCAGGCAAGCAGAGTCCCTCCTCTCAGCTGCTCTTCCTTCTCAGCCCCCTCTCACTTCCCAGAGCCGAATGCAAAATTAACACATTTATCACACCCTGTCTGAGAAAACAGAGAGAGATCAGTTTAGAACAGGTTGTATTTGCAAATATCTGAGCCCAAAATAACACAAACAAGCAGTCTCATGGCAACTCCATGGGTGATTTTCATCTGAAACCTTTCACTGGGGTGGAACATGCCCCTTGCCTTGCTTTTCACTGTCCTCTGGCAGGTGATGCAATACATTTCCATATTCAAGTCTCCAGTTAATCCAGCAAAAGCTTTTTAAGGGACAACAAATAGGATCTCAGCCAGTGACTGATGCCCACCGCTGGCTGCTCCAACACCTTTGCCTGCTGCAGGGTGCTTCCCAGGGTGGTTTTCTCTATGCAGCTGAGGTGTCCTTGGTGCTCTGATCCTCAGGAGAAGACATTTTTGTCCTCAGTGGACTCCCACTTCTGAATTGAGAGAAGCTAGAAGTAGCTGCATTTCCAGGCTGGGAGGCACACTTTCTCCTCTGTTGTAAAAAGCAGAATCTGATTTTACCCACATTTCCCACCAACAAATGGAAAATGTTGGTCCTGGAGGTGAATGCGCCACCTCTGTGAAGACATACAGTGCAAGAGGAACAAGCTCTTCTTCCAATATGGCACTGGCCTTACATCTAGCCACACGCTCCAGAGATTCTGGTGGGGGTGAGGAGCAGCCTGAGATGCCATGGTCCTAAGAGCTCCCAGCTGATGCTCTCAAGGGGCTCTGCTTCCCAATATATGTTGTGGTGGGATTTGTTTTGCTGTGGTGTGGGTCTCTCCCAGGGGATAAGGTCTGGAGAGGTATCTGCAGTGGGAGAGACTCTCTGTATGGAAGTCTTGGAATATCTGTGTGAGGGAAAGCAAGGATTTAGGAGGGGAGGAGACCTGTGGGGTGGATGGACACTGTTACACTCCATTCCCCACTGTCACTAACTCATGCAGAGACCTGACACTGGAATTGTCACTCTCAGGGGTTTGTTTGTACAGACAGGAGTGGATGGAGGTGCAGAGACATGTGGGAAGAGGTGTTTATTTTTAATCTATGCCAAGTCTTCAGAGCCGACTCCCTTCACTATGCTTCTTTCTCAGTTCTCCTCTCATCCCACCCTTCCTCTTGTCACTGTCACGGGCTCACAAGGATGATGGATGAAAGGCCTTAAAAGCAGCTGGTTTCACATTTCATCACTGTCACATAACTTGCTTTCCTCTTTGCCTGAAATCCCTCCTGCTGCCAGAAATGCCCTTGGCATCTCAAGGTGTATTCTTCCCTTGCCGGTGCTCAGCCAGGGATGGTCTGCTGGAGTCAGGTTCCTCTGTAGTTTTGCAGAGCCCCGGATGCCTTGAGAGGAAGGATTAATCACAGCCCTCTGCTCCTGACAGCTGGAGACAACAGCATTGACTTTCATTGTGGGAAGAAGGGATGATTTGAGCATGGCAGGGTTGTCCAGGCAGAGGTGACTGAATAGCTCTGATGAGAGGGGGAAGGGAGCTGGGATGGGAAACCTTGGTGGTCCAGGGAATGCCTTTGGGACTCTCTGTGTTTGTGCAGCCCATTCTCCTGCTAGCTGTGTGCTGGGTAGCTCTGCTCTGCTCACAGGGAGGGGTGGTGGCTGTGCTCCAGGTGCAGCAGGCATGACAGTGACTCCTTTGGGGGTTAACACTGGGTGTCTGGGCTCCCCTGTGGCACCAAAGGGGGTTTCTGTCATAGGCAGGAGCACCCTTGATGTGGGGGCAGAGGAAAGCAGGTCCCATAAGGACTGCAGTGCTAGCACCCCTAATGCCCATGGATAACTACACTGTGTCTCCATGTCATCCCTATGTGCCTGGCCATGGCCAGACCTCACCCTACATCCCCCTGTTCTGGCAGGGTCAGGTCCAAACCATACCTCCCAGACAAGCCCTGATTCTCAGGATGGATCTGGGCAGGGACTAGGTAGAAAATATTTATACTGTTGCTTCTCAAATATCCTCTGTTTGCAGTGCAAGCAGGTGAAAAGCTGGGTTGCAACCCCCTTTGCAGGCAGCTGTGATTGAATGCCTAAGGAGGGGAGGGGAGGGAGGGAGAAGAGGACAAGAAAAGAAATGATTGAATAAAAAACCCCTAAAGTAAAATAAGAATCTGTGTGAAGCGAGAGAAGACATTGTAAATCAAATTCTGCAAAAGGCAGAGAGCAAACACTTCAGCCAGGTCTAAGCCACCACCAGTTATTTATTCAGGTAACATATTATTAGTGAGGAGAGACACTCACATCTGATATGCATCTCCCAGTCCCAGACAAATATGAAAAGGCAGCTGGCTCTGCTCCTATCAGAACCATTCCAGATGTTTTCAGCTGATGTCAGATGTGCTGCTTGGCATGACAAAGCAAAGAGGGGAAAAAAGCAGAGGGAAAGAAGAGAAAAGAAATGTCATAATATTTTTTTAAACACAGAAGGAAAAAAGAAATCATGGCTTCACATATTAAATGTTTCCCCTGGCAGCTCCTGGTGTAGTTGTTATTAATAGCAGAAATAGCAAGGGAGATAGCAGAACACAAGGCTTCTATTTACCATTGTTAATCAAGCACTAATTGGTAGTTTAGACATTCTAAAATTATTGTGGGGAACATTTCAAAAGTGTCAAGGACCCAAGATCCATTCTCAGAAGTGTCATCCAAATCTGATTTCCACATCTGAATCATTAAAATGCTTTTGCAAATTTTTACCTGAACAGTCAGAGTTGAGACTGGAGCATAAATTTTGGTGCCAGGCACTGCAGCACAGAGCAGTGGCTATGCCCCGATAGTTTTTGATGAACATGCAGGAGGAAGCCCAGTCACCCTGTTCTACATCTGAGGGATTAGGTTATGCAGGGATTAAGGGTGGCACCTATATTGTTTTACCAGGTAGTTCTGGAAACCACTCAGGCTGGTGTGCACAAGCTAGCTGTGATTGTGCCACCCCACCTACCCTTGCAGCGTGCCTCTTGCGTGGCACTCTCTGGTGCCCATTGGCACCTCTAGGATCCTGCCAGGCTTCAGACACTCATTTTGTGCTTTGGTGATTAACATTCTCTGCTGTGAACCCGTGGGGACTCTCAGGTGATGAGCAGGGAAGGTGTTGAGTGAGGATTAATGCCTTACCTGTGGAGATCTGCTTGTCTGTGGTTAACACTGTCTCTGGGAAAGGAGGCTGGGAGCTGTTGCAAGACCTCACTTTCTGCCTTTGGTCATGAGAAAGGAGTAAGCTGCAAATGGAGTATGGAAGATAAACACAAGCACTATTGAGGAGAGGCAAACATGGAGCCGGGATGCAGCTGACGACGGTTACCATAGTTACTCCCCATCCCTGCAAGGAAGGAGGCTCAGGCAGCTGCCCACTGCTTTGGCACACAGAGCAGAGGTATCTCCCAGAGCCCGGGGGTGCTGCTGGCAGTGGGAGTCAACTGGGGGGACATCTGTCTGCTTGTGCTGGGCTTAATCCCTCACCTGTGCTGACCTGGGCAAGGGAAATGTCCCTGTCATCCTAAAGCTAGAAGCCTTGAGGGTGGTGGGGCACAGTTGGGCACACAGGACCAGGGCAGGGATTTGCTAAAGGATGGGCAAAACTGCAGGAGTGCAAAGAGCATCCAGAGTTTGGTTGCAGACTTAGCTGGGATGCTTGTGGTGTAGATATGGGCCTGGGAAACTGAGGTGAAAAGAGGGCTTTCCTTGAGATTTCTGGTTTGGTATCAGGTCAGGGTTTGCAGGATAATTGGCATCTCCTAGCCCAGTTGGGGGATTGAGTTTAGATCTCTTTAGGGCTACTGGAAGAGGTGCATGTGGAATGATTATGCAGCCCCAACATAAGCTATGCTTTGGGCCGTCAATGGAATGACGGGATATGGAGCACACTTGACCTGTACTCAGTATGAGCCTGAACCCCAGAAAAGCCAGCTAGAAACTTGTGCCATGCTATTAGGTGACTACAGAGAATGAGCAGAAATTTTTCCACATGAAGAAAAAGCCTTTGAATCACATCAGCTGATGTTCAGTGACACCTCATTAGCCAATAGCTGGCCTTTCCTCTTAGAAAGAGTGAAGAGAGAGACGTACATGCAAGAGATAAGCAGCCTACAAAATGAACCACAGGGCCCTGGAAGGTGCACGTTCAGCCCCAGCCTACTGATGGCCATCCACAGTATGCCACCTTGGGGCTTGTCTCTGGGTGGACAGCCCCAGCATCAGCCAGACCTGCTTGTGCTGGCTGCCAGCAGTCCCATTGCTGCTTCCCTTGGGTGCAAGGCTCACCTCAGAGCGGGATGCGCTGAGTGCTTTGGTGCAATAGAGATGTATCTCAGAGCCAGAAATTCTGCAGGTCCAGAGTTGTGGTGTGAGATGGCAAGAGAAGTTGTCAACGGAAGATGGTGGCAGGCTGCCCTGTCCCCCGGGGAAGAGGCCAGCATGGTACACAGGCTCCCGAGGCTCAGCCCACTCCAGAGGAGTTGGATATTGGCTGGTTGGGACTGTAACCATGGCAGCAGCAGCTTCTGCATTGCAACATGGCTTGGGGACCCAAAAAAAAAAAAAAAAAAAGAAAAAAAAAGAAAAAGGACTAAAAAATAAAAAGGAAAGCAATTAGAAATTCTAATAATTATGTAAGCTTGGTGGCAGATGAGGTTTGCTGCATGCCTTCCACCTAGGCAGGGCCCACCCCTGGGCACCAGCTGAAGATGTGATTTCTAGAGGAAGCCAAGCATGTGCTCTGGGAAATCAGGTTGTGAGTGTTCAGCTGGAGCCGGGGAAGGGGCTCTGCTGGCTTCTACGCTCCTGCAAGCTCTCATTACACTAACAGGGAGCATCGTGGGCAGAGACATGGGTACCAGCACCCTTGCTGTGCACTTAATAAAGTGCCTGAAGCTCCTCTACGTATTTTTATTAAAAAAGTGGCAGTGCCTCAGTGAAAAGCAGGAGGGAATGACTAAATTGCTGTTAAGTGACATGTTCAGACATGAAATCAAGCAGAGCGCTACATTTTTAAATTAGTTTTTGACAGTCTTTTCCCCAGCCTCTCACCAGGCTGCAGCTCCTGGGAAGACGTGTCCAGTCCCACTCCTGTCCCCAAAACAGCTCCCTCAGCTGGGGCCTGCAGTGCCATTTTCTCCTTTTGTGGAGGTGGGGTTACCACTCTGCCTTATGGAGTCTTAGATGCCTGGTGAGAGCTGGGACAAGCACAATGGATGCATCAACACGTGTTGAGGCTCCTCTGGGCTTCACCAGCTCATGTGGGTGCACAAGCTGCTGTGTGAGTGCCTGTGAGTGCTTCTCGCCATCATGGAGCCCATGCTGGGGTGATGGGCTCTCTCTGGGACTGTCTCTCCCAGGACATGGCTGTGATGACCATGCCAGACTCTGCTTGACCTGAGTAAGTGGCTCGATGGTTGTCCCAAGTTTCATGGCTTCTCAGTATGAGACTGTCCCACTGCCAAAATCAACTCTCAGTCCATGCTTACAGTCCATCCCATGCCCAGCTGCCCTCCAGCCACATTTTGGCTCTCCTATATGGCAGTAGAAGCTGGGAGGAGGGATAGGGTATTGCTAGGGGGGATATAGGTGTGTTGGACTCCCAGTAGTGCTGTAAGCAGAGTGAACTCTATGTGTGGAGAGGCAGACTTGATCATATTCCTCAGCGCTGGAGGACATCCCCCTACCACCCACTCCCCATCAGCCGGGTGGGGGATTCAGCCCAAAATTCCTGAGCTCAGTTTGCTTCAGCTTGTCTAGAATTTTCATGTAGGAGATTTAGCGTGCAAAAAAAATGGCTTTGCAAGTTAAGAGTCAGGGCTAGAAGCCTCATTAGCTGTCACAGAGAAGACAGCAGTGACAGAGTGGGGAAGGGAGGAGGAATGAAGAGAAGTTCAGAGAGAAGCTGTGGACTTGTGCAAAGCACTGGGTATCTTTCGGGTCACTCTGTTCCCCCTTTCCCAGCCCAGTATGCTGCAGGGAATGTTGATGTCTGTGAAAAGTAGGAGTTGTGAGTGAGGGGCTGTGCTGCTTTAGCATATGCATGCCAGGTGATATGCTGGTGGACACCACGGAGAAGCTGATGCAAATTCAAGGATATGCTAATTCAAACTCAGGGATAGGCATGTAGTCGCCCAGCCAGGAGCATCCATGCACACACCCCTGGCTCCTGTATCTCAGCACATGCATGGCCATGGTACCTCTCCTGCAGTGATACAATGGGGCAGGGGCCCAAGCAAGCTTCGTGGCACACACAGCTTCATCTTTGGCCAAGCAGTCTTTGAGCTTAAGGCTCCTGAAAGCATCCCGAGATTTCTCTCCAAGATATTCTCAGAGCTCTTGGGCTGCATTTCTGGGTGCAGGGAGCTCATATCTAAAACTTAAAAACTCATCAGCAAAAATGCCTCTTGAAAGCCTCTCAGGTCAGAGATGTGAAGACAGTCCATGGAGGGAACAGAGGGGGCAAGCTGTCATCTTCGATGGGAAAGGCGCTGCAAAGAAAAGAAGAGTTTCCTGTCTGACACCCGTTTGTTTCTCCAATCCATGGCTTCTGTTATGGACTATTAAAAATTAACTGAATCATGTTCATCATTAACATGCACTGCCTTTGTTCTCCAGGCTCCTAGTACCCATTTGTAGGGCTTTTGTTATGTATTTTTCAGCACTTTGTCCCTTTAATTGTTCACTTCTCTCTGATGTGCTGGGCTGTGGTTTGCAAGTCAGCTGAAGTGAACAGAGGGGCATTTTTATTGCTCCAGACTGGATGCCAGTGAAAGGAAAGACTCGGCAAGCCCCAGATATAGCAGCCGAAACTGTTATAGACCCTGCAGTCTCTGGCGCCTATGCACCAGATGCTCCTTGCTTCCCGGCAGGCAGACAGCTTTGGAGTCTTTAATGCATTACTGGGGAGAGGGGAGGAGGCTTTTCTGAAGCTTAGGCTGCCTTTGCTCCTTTTCACCCCTTTCGTCCCAGACACAGTCCTGCTGCTTTTCTCACTCTCTGTCCTCAGATGATGTAGCTGTGTTAGGCACCCTGAAGTGCAGCGTGGGGCTGACTGCAGCGTTGCAGTGCTGCATGCCCTGGCCTCTGCTGCTGGCTGCCCTGCAGGAGCTTGTATGGCTGTGGACATTACTTCCAGTCAAGA
The DNA here is from genome assembly GCA_013400915.1 of Pardalotus punctatus. Classification (NCBI taxonomy): domain Eukaryota; kingdom Metazoa; phylum Chordata; class Aves; order Passeriformes; family Pardalotidae; genus Pardalotus; species Pardalotus punctatus. The sequence goes on along the minus strand of VZTX01010746.1, from coordinate 345,738 downwards.
CCAGGCTGGAGGTATCCCCACAGCCCTTTCCTGATATTAGTCCCTTCTGCTGAATCTAAGTGATGCCTTCACTGGAGTTTAGCTGGGCCAGGCAGGCCTCCTAACAGCTTGTATGGTCTGGATCCTTATAAAAAATGGATGCAGCATGGTAATCCCATCAGCTGGGCTGAGACTGAGCAACCGCCAGCAGGAGGTGTGAGCAGCTGCCCCACTCTTGAGGCTGTGATGTGGCCATGCAAGACCATGGTGATCATGGGTCCTGAGATGCCTCCTCCTGCTGAGGGCTCCAGAGAGAAGGGGTGAAAGCAGAGAGTGAGTTCAGTAGTAGGCACATAGGCTGCTCCTGTTGCCAGGAGAGCTTTCTCCTTTGCTGACCTGGGAGGCAGCCAGGAAAACAGGTTGTAGGATAGCATACTATGGCTGAGTCTCCTGGGGCACCCCGTCACTTGAAGCTACCAGTCATCCTGGCAGTCAGCTGGAGAGCACGAAGAGATGGGTCAGCTGTTTGATGCTCGTGCAGACTGAGTCAGACCTCTGCCCACAGCTCCCCAGTGGGATGCTGAGCAGAGCTGACAGGCAAAAGCAAAACATCTGCTTCAAACCCTTGTTCTTTTCAAGCTCAGAAATTCTCAAGCCAAGTGCTCACCTCTTGGAACAGAAGTGCCCAAGGCAGAGATACCAGGAGCTGGGGGCTCTGGTTTGGGAACAGGGGACTGTTTGGCACTGAATCCTGCACTTTGGCAACTTGGCAGGAAAAGAAAATTTAGTTTCCCTTTGGGTGTGGACAATTAAGACTAAGGTTGGAACTTACAACTTTGATCAACAAAAAAGGCCTAGACAGCACGTCTGCAGTTCAACAAACCATGCTATTAGGAAAGGCAAAGATAATCAGAAGTTTCTTGTGCCCTGAACCTCTGTGAAACACCTGATGGAGGAGGATCTTTGGTCTCAACTACCCTAGTTAGTCTCCTAATATTTTCTATCAGAAAGGTTGTGGATCTCCACAGCACTGACATGTACAAGAAAATGAGTATTTGGGAAGGACTCAAGTCCTTCTGAAAATAATGTAAATATTTTCCTTGGCTTCGTCAGTCTTTGGATCAGGGCTGGGCTCATTGTGATCTCTGCATGGCAAAGGGAAGTGCCACCGTGATTGAAACACCCGGCTGCAGGGGTGATGGCAGGAGGTGCTAGAAGGGGAAAGGCTGGTGTCAGCATTCCCTCTAAGAGCTTTAATGACCAACATGTTGAAATTTAATAATTAAGGAGATGCTTTCAATTTTTTCTTTTTCTTTTTTTTTTTTTTTTAATAGTCTAACAGCATGAACTCAGCCATTCAATAATTAATTGATAAAGTTGAACTGCACATGCCAGCACCCGAGCTGAGGGTGTGGGCTCAGTCTTTGTAGACAAATGAAGTGAGAAGTAACTGCTTGATGAAGAAAAGGAAGATATTAACATAAGATTTGTCAGGTCCCCTCATAGGAATTCATCATAGTGGGTCTGGGGCTTTGAATGGGATTTGCGCTGCTAATTAATCACTAATTAACACTCTAAATTGGCCCAGGCATAAGGGAAGAAGGAAGGGAGAGAGCTGGGGTGATTCTAGGCTACAACAAGAGCAAGAGGAGGGAGAGTGAGAGAAAAATCTTTATTTGTGTGGGGAATGATTCAGAGGGAATAAGGAGGAGGCAAATATGGACTGCTCATGCTAGACAACATATGCACATGTACATTTGCCATCGGGAGGGGTCTAGCAACACTGACATTTGCAGGAATGATCCCAGTGTGTCTGGATGGAGACTCAGTTCTGAGGAAAGGAGTTCCAGTTCTGCTCCTGGCTGGCTTCAGTCTACTTCCTTCTCATCATTCTCAGGATATCTCTGCTGCTTCAGATGTTACATCTTGTCTGTCTGGGTGAGATCAGCAATTCAGCCTGACTCTGGTGCTCTGCTGCTCAAGCCTCACTCCATGTACAGCCTGTATAAAGAACAAGGTGCCACAGCAAGGGGAGGCACCTCTCCTATGCAGCTCAATGTGGCACTGAAGTGCTGCTGTAATATGGGAAATAATAAATCCTACCAGCTGCCACCTACAAATGGCAGCTCTATGTGCAATAAGATGTGACACCTCAAAGTTGCCCAAATAATTTAAGTCTGTCTCACCAGGTTATATGTCTCTCTTTCTCTGTAGGTGTGTTATGTGACTTGGGTCTCTCCTAATTACTTGTTACCATGTGGGACAGCTCCACGGGGAGAGACAGAGAGGGCTCAGTCAGCATGCCTGAACCTGGCAGCTGGCTACTAACTAAACTTGGGGTGCACTGTTCCCCTCCATGTACTCTGATTCCTCAACTATTAGAGGAGTGTCACCTTTCCTGTGATTTTTTTTTTTTAACCGTTACAAAAAAGCTCGAAAGCCTATTTCAGCGCGATAAAAACACTGAAACCTTGAAAAATGTTCCTAAGGGAACAACTTTCTCCTTCCCAGCTCCAAGTTTATTCCCAGGACAACAGAGTAGTAGCACTTAGGGCTGGAAAGGATCATTGGTTTAATCAATAGATTAAACAAAATCACAGCTGTTCATGCCAGACTTTGATTTTGACACTGCCACTACATTTTATGTGGCTGCCTCCGCTTTGTGGCATTTTATAGCACTCAGGATACCTCTGTGTTACCCCAATCCAATTTATGCTCTAATTTTATCCTATTCACCTGTTCCTTTGCTATCCCTTATCTCCTCAGATATTCCTGGATCCATGTCCTGCTGTGTTTCCATCACTCCCAGGTCGTGCCAGGTGGGAAGCAGTCCCATGAGAGGCTGGCAGTGTTCATGTGACATCTCGAAGGCAATGCAAGGGCAGTCTCCATACTGCCTGCTTTTTACTTCGGGAGCAGCAACTCCTAATTTTGGCTCGAGGCTGACCAGGGACAGGTGATTTGTCTCCCCAGACACTACAGCAGAGTCCTGAGCTAAGCCTCTTCACCTTGAAGGTGATGATGTGGACAGAGTGCCAGCCAAGCTCAGAGCACCTGAGCAGGCTGCCAGAGTCTTCTGAGATGGGACTGCTGGGAATGGGGTCATTTCTGGTGAAGAAAAGGTATTTTTCTGCTCTCCCCATTTCACTGTTTACAGCAGCTGAGCTACTTACTCTCTCCCCACCCAACATGTTTTTGATCTTTGGCTTGCCCATGGTGACAACTCTGAAGCACCCTTATGAAGGACAAAGTCACAGGCTTCAGGTGAAACATGCTGCTGTCAGCTGCTGCTGCAGAAAGGGCAGTGGCCAGAAGTGCCTGTGTGTCTCATGTTTGCAAACAAAAGCAGATGAATATAAAGAACAAACTTGTTTCCTCAGAAAGTCAGCTCTGAAGGTCCCCTGAACTTGCGTAATCTTTTTGCTGCCTGAATGTGACTAGATATGTGAGTGGATGGATTGAGGTGCTGCAGCAGGACAGGCTGCAGACAGAAATGAAGGCACTGACAAATTACAGTGTTTCTTTGGTGCAGTTTATTCCAGAGATCTTGCTGCAGCTTCTAGGGAAGGAGTTACCCTTGAGGGAATGCAGCAAGTTTTTTAAAGTCTCGGGAGATAAAACCTTCCATAAAAATGCTATATTGGCTTCCAGCCAAAACCCCTCTAAAGAGTGTCTCGGTACACTTTGGGCTTCAGGTTATCCATGGATTGGATGCACAAACATACCCCTTCCTCGTGTGATATGCACTGAAAAGGAGATGTAGGTGTCAGCTGTTTTTATGACTTTTGGAATATTGAAAGAGAGAAAAACTCTCATTGAAGAGAGCTACAAGTCCATTCTCTGACTTCCTGGTACAAATCCCTGGATGAGTTTTCTCTAGTTCTGCTACACATGGGTGATAATTTCTGTCCCTGGCTTAAATTAATTGGTGTTGAGACTCTCTACTCCATTATGTTTACAGACGGGAAAATGAAAAATCCCCAAATGAGGTCTCCAGCTCCGTATTTCTGTCCCTGGAGAATCAGTCTTCATGAGGTCCCCTTGGGCACTGCTGATGTAGTAGAAAGCCCCCCACAAGATTTTGTTTTGTGCTGATCAACAAAGCTTCTTCTTTGTCAGATTTTCTCTTTGGATTTCAGGGTGAGTTGGGAATCTTAATAGCATTTGAACATCATCTGTAAGCCCAGAGCAGCTATGTCATCTGATAAAACACTTCTTGTTAGTCTCCTGTCTTAGCTACAGAATGATTTCTGCATTGGCTTGTGTTTGCTTTAGTAGTGTTGTGAGTTATACCCTGTTTCCCAGGCATGAATAATTAGACATTGATTTGAGGGGAGTCCCTGCAAACACTGCAGCTTTTGTGACAATCCTCAGGACTCCATGAGGTCAAGACCTCACTTGTACCTTAATGAGGACACTGAGGCCCTTCCTCCAGGAAACACCAGAGGAGCCTGGATAATTATCAGCTGCCAGTGCTATAACTTCAGCAAAAGTTTTCTCTCTCTCTCTCTAAAGCTGATCTGGGATGCACAAATCAGTATTGATCCAAAGGGGAATCTCATGGCAGACTAGAAGTACCTGTTACTAGTTCCCTAGTGCCACTTGTGGCTTCTGGATTCTCCTGGAAGTTTTCCTGTCCCAGAGCCAACTGAGAACTTAGCTCAGGATGTGAGCATTGCCTCAGTGTGTACACACAATCTAGATGATAGTGCAAGCTTCCTTCTTCAGTGAGAACAGCAAGTAGATGCAACCTTGGAGAAAAAAACAACTTAATTTACTACCACAGCAGGATTTTCAAGACAGAAGAGCCAGAGAACGGGCTCTGCTCTGTGAAACTCCTTTGCAATTGTGTCTTGCCTCAGTAATGAAGGTGGTGCAATCTGGGAAGAAACGCCTGGATAAAATGGCTTGGCTTTTGGTGTGTGCTGGGTATAGGGAAACTGGTGGGGAAAAGAATGACATGACTGTGGCTATTCCCTTCCCTTTAGGTGGGATTTTTTCTCTTTGCCATGTGCTGTGTCCTCCAGCATTTGAATAAGATGTATGAGGGTGAAGTTCTCTGATGCCTGGAAGGCAGAAGGTTTCCAATGAATACTTGGACCAAGCAGAATTCAGTCAAACTGAGGTCCATTGCACTAGAGAATACTCCAGATTAGGAAGTGGGACTCTGCTGGCTGACAGAGATGCTGTTCCCATGTCTTTCTCACCCCAAAAATGCTTCCCTGGTCTCACAGACAAGAGCCTCAGCACATATCTCAAAGTGCTATAAATCCTGAACCTTTTCTACTTTAAATGGTACAAATCAGATTTCCACTTTCCTAGCAATATGGAGGCTGGAGAGTCCTTGTTGTATTCTTGCTTCACTGTACCAAGAACTCTGCATCAAACCTATTACTTTTACATTCCTGCCTTCTGAAAGAGGGATGCAGGTAAGAGTACAGTGTACCTGGAAAACACATCTGCAATGTTAGTTTAGGCTTGTGGCTCCCTGGAAAGTCCTAGTGAACTGCAAGCAATAGCAATGCATCAGAGCATTGCAAGAAAAAGCAATACATTAGCTCTGTACAAGTGATTGTTTTGCCGCAATAGCCAGCTCAAGCGGCTCTAATAGCTTTCCACTGACTTTCTGCTGAAAGAATGACTCTTGGCTCAAAAAACAGAGATGTATCTGTGGCCAAGGGAGGTTCCCTTGCACCAGAGGCTGCTGTGAGCTCTGAGGGACAATCTAACACTTCCAAACTGGAAAATCTGCAATCAAAATGACCCTGAAATACCCACTTCAGTGACATTGAAAAGAAACCTTACAGCTTCATAAATCAAACTGCAGTGAGGAAAGAAAGCGGAGGTTGTGCAGTCTGAGCCTCGAGGGTATAACCAATAGAAGGAGCACCTTGGGCCATAAGTGCTCAGTTTTATCAAATTTTTAGGAGTAAGCAATAGTGTCCTGGCTGTGTCTGATAGTAAGAGGATGGACGGTCTAGTACTGTCCAGGACAGGCAAAACTGCAGCTGAGCAAATAGAACTGAACATACAATACATATCAGTCAGCTCAGCCTCTTTTCCTCCTGGGGGCAATGCCAGCCATCTGCTATTTCACTAAATCCTGTTAGCATACAAAATGATGGGAGTGACTTGCACAGTGGGGAAATAATCACATTTTTTGTAAGTGACAGCAAAAGGATCAACTTCCAGGGCCTGATCTGCCATGGCTTATGGCAAGGCTCTGGCATTACTTCCTAAATTTCTCCTTCCATGCCCACGGGAGCCTCATGTGAGGCACTGGAGGGACCCTCCCTTAGACACATGCAGTATCTGCTTTGCTTCTGTTGGCTACTTAGAACATTGCCTGCCTTAAGTAACCTGTCCTTCTGCCCCACTGGGGACTGGTCCCTTCTCCTTCCTTCCAGTGTCAGGGATGGAGCAGAGGGTGATACTTCACAGAGCCAAGGGGACAAGTCAGTAAGAGGTGGAGGAACATCCCACGGGTGCCACCACAGAGCTGACACTGACAGGCAGAGTCATCAGAGCAAGACAAGCCAGGGAGAGCAGAAAGCTGTCACCAGCGCCTGGGGAGAATGTTGTGTTCCCTGGTCCCCTCCACAGCCCTGGCTGGTGCAGCCTGGGAGAGATCATGCTGTGTAGTAAGGCACCAAGGGCAGGAGCCACCCAAATCTCCTTGGTCCACCACCTCTTTTCCCTCAGCAGAGCATTCCCTGTCCCAGAGGAGCTAAGGTGGAGTAGCATAGGGATGTGATGTGGGGAAGGGGTGACTGCACTCTCAGCCGCCAGTGAAGTGTGCTGCCGGGAGCAGCAGGGCTGTAACTCTCCCCCTTGTAAACACTCAGGGGTTCCTTCGTTCAGGCAGATGTAAGAGGAAATCCAATGCGCGTTTACAGGCTCCCAGCCTATTACCGAACGGGTTCATAAAGCAGCGAACAAAGGCTAATCAATATGCTGAGTGCAGGGGAGAGGGAGCCTGAAAGCATTCGCTAATCAGGGGGATGCTGCCGGCCTTATAAATAAGGAGGGTGTCTGTGATGGGGAGCCGGCCCAGCGAGCAATTCGGTACCTTTCATCTCCAGTCGCCCCTAAACGCCTCTCTCCAGTAATGAGCTCGGCGCTCCCTTCCCTCCACAGCGGAGCGGAACGAGGAGGAAGAGGCAGGCGGAGCTGCCGCTAATGGTGACTTGCCACAGGGATCAATAGATGGGAAGCAAATTAACTAGGATCCCTTGGGAAGGGATTTGTTGATATGCGGGGTGACATCGGATCGGATGGCTGTGTCTTTTCGGAAATACCAGCCTGTAATGAACCCCCGAGGGAGGAAGAGGGAGGGGACCTTCCTGTCACTCTAGAATGCTGTCTTTCCTCACCTCATCCTTCATTAGCATCCATACCGCTTTGATTTTTCCCCCTAACGACTTCTCTCGCTGCCTCTCTCCCTGTCCAAAGTGCTGCTCTCTCCAACAAAACTTCTTCCATAGATGCCCCTGGAAAGACAGGAGGATCCTCAGAGCCCAGGGATCCTCACAGAGGGTGGCCTAGGGGGGCTTTGCCTTAGGATCTATCTGTAGCCCTTTGTAAAAGGTTTGCAGCCTTCCTGCCCTGGAAATGTGGCATGTACTTGAAAGAAAAGCCTTGGTCTATTTGGTTTGCCTCACGACCGTCACGGCACTGTGATGTGAGGTGGGGAGGTGGGTAAGGGAGGGCTCAGCCAGGTGTTGCTCAGCCGTTTCTTCCCTGGGCCTGGGGAAGGAGGGATTGCTTCTCCAGGCAATGAAGCTGGCAAACCATGCTCCTTTCCCAGCCAAGCTTGGCAACTTAGTCAGTCTTTGATTTCTGTGTCAGCACTCCCAGAGATGGAGATCTCCTCAGGCCCCTCTGCCAGCAGCCAGCACAGGAGGCTGGAGGACGAGACTGTTCCCAGCCAGCTGCACAGAGCAACCTCGTGGATGTGCAGCTGTCATGAGGCTGGGGTTAGAGAACAGTGACTTCAGCAGAAGCTGATGCAGCCTGTCGAGACTGTTAGAATCATAGAATCATTTAGGCTAGAAAAGACTTTTAAGATCACCAAGTACAACCATTAATGCAACACTACCAAGTCCACCACTAAACCCATGTCTGTAAGTGCTCCAGCTACAACATTAGGGGAACAGCCCTACTTGTAGGGGGCTTTTCCTGCCTTTCCTCCTCAGCTGCATGTGAGTAGTCCAGCACTGTGGGTGTTAGTCCTGGCATTCTGCACCTCAGCTGGAGCCAGAAGAGCAGGGAGGAGAAAGGTAAGGCTCAGCTGGAGTTGCAGGAGTTGCAAGTTGTAGCACTTGCTGGAGATGGTTCAAACTGGAAATCTGTGCACAAATAGTGCCTCTAAGAACTGATTTCATTATCTTCATGCACACATTAGGCAGACCTGACAGAAGGGTGGGTGGATAGTAGTAGGGGAAAGCAGTGGGCTAAGAAAAGCAAGTCCTGAGCACACATAGAGAGCAGGATGACCCTGCTGGAGTGTGAGTCATGTCTACAGAGCAGATCCATTTTTAGTACCTTTCCTTCAATGCAGATTTCAATGCACAGCATAGAAAGAGATCAGTTGTCTGCTGAGACAGCCAGGGACTGGATTTCCCAGGGCAGTCAGCCAAGAGGCAGGAGTCTCAGACTCCTGGAAGCCATCACCAGCATCTTTGCAAGACAAACTTTGTGGCTGGATAATGCTGAATCATTTCTCCTGGAGCTGACCAAGGAGACCCTCATGGTCCTGAAGCTTACTCAAAGCAGAAATCATGAGAGGGACCTGAGTCCAGTTGATAGCATAGGGTTAAAACGTTTAGGCCCCGAGAACAAGATTCGGTTTGGGCGAGCCAAACCTGTGTACCTGCCTGGATGGTAGGAGGCTAGCCTGACCTGGTGTGTTCCACTTAGAAGACTAAGATGGATGAGGTAATTGTTTAGCTGCACGTGGAAAGGGGGGCTGAAACTCGTGCCTCAGTGTAAACAATAATGACTAGATGACCATTTAAGGGGGGAAGGGGGGCGGGGCTTGAGATTCATACTTGGGTAAATGATTGATATGTGATGTAACGAGAAAGGTATATAATGCGAGCACCTAAAATCCATAGTGGGGTTTGATTTGGGTCTGTACCCCTCTCCCCCGGCGCCTCAAGAAAAGCACCTTGCATATAACCTGTCCCGGGTTATGTGTTTCCATGCTAACACAGTGAGTTTTTTGGGGGACACCCAAGTCCCCTTGGAAGTCTGGGGAGTGGGTGGGCTGGAGATGTATCCCTAGGCATGCAGAGGTGCATGTTCCATGCCTCTTGTTCTCAACACAGGCGGAGGAGGCAGCAGGACAGAGACCACCAGTCTGTTCTGTGGCAGGCAGCATGGGCAGCATTCTGGCAGCCACTGATCTGAAGGAGCTGGGGCTATCTTCTGGCTGTTTTCCTTGTGCCTCACTGGCAAGGAAAGTCCTCACTGTGCTGGTGGCCCCTCCTGAACTGCCTGACAGCTTATGCCCGGAGGGGCTCATTTGGTGCAGATCCAGCAGTGAGTCCAAATCTTATTAATTTTGTCCACATGCACAAAAGAGAAATTCCTGTTGTTTCTGCTGCTAGCTGCTTGACTGGCTGCCCAAACAAACAGGCAAGATAAACTGACCCTGGGCATCTCTGCTAAACCATGGCCAAGGCTCAATAAAGCAAATGAACCTGCATACAGAGAATAGAAAACAGTGAGGATTTGCTCTGCCTTGGCTGTCCTCCCACCAAACACTGCTGGTGCCCAAAGGAGTGGGGTTCCCTAGACACCTTTCTTGCTGGGGGGCTGGGAAGGCAGGAACAGGAACAGCTTTCTGGTGTGGGGAGTAGTGAAGGGAGTCCTCATTTGGGAAACCAGAGCACTGAGTGATAAGCATCTTGCCTACAGAATCAGGAAGAGAATCTCTGTGGGAGGTATTCTTTGTCCAGCCACTGGGACCACAGCTTGTTCATCTGCCCCGTTTCTCTGCTTTCCTCTCTGCTCATGGCTGAAGACCCCAGTGTCTCTGGGCATACTCAGGAAGGTGTGCTCAGGGCCACGCTACTAACAGCTTGGAAAGAAACCTTTCATCCCTCCTTCTGTCTCCCCCTCCCTGCCATCTGCACTCTGCTTTCTCATACTTCCATCTCTCCTTCCTGATCTCCACCTGCTTTCCTTATCCTCCTTCCTGTCTCTCCCTCCTGTTTGATCTCATCCTCTCTCTGCAGTGGAGCTGTGCCTTTCAAGCAGCCTATTGAAGGGACTTGTTGAAGGAGCCATTAGCTGGAAGCAAAGCAGAGGCCTGTGGTGGAGGGCGGGGAGGGAAGAGCCGATCTGTATAATACAGCTCTCCTCCACTGCCAAGTTAGAGTGACTCCCCCTTGCCAGGCATCACTCAGCCACTCTGTGACAGCCATTTGTGAGGAGTTCAAGCATTCCCATCTGCATTCTTTAATGAAGGGAGTGACTCACAGAGCCCCAGAGATATCAACTGCATCACAATCCCCACCCTCCTGCTCCAATACATGAAACATGAGCATCTGCTGGAGGTTCTGCTCTTCTGGAGGAGGCTACCTCTCGCCAGGAGGTGAGAGGGAGGTGAGTGAGCACGAGAAGGGGGCCTAAGAGAAATCTGAAGGTGACAGCAGAGGCTGGCAAGCTCCTGACTTTTTTAGGCTGTTAGGCGAGCCTGAGTGTATTGTCCCAGCAACAACATATTGCCTTGTTGACATAGCAGGAACTGGGTGTGAAGCTCTCTTGCCTCTTGGTCACTGTTGGCAGTGAGGAAAACAGGTCTGTGTATAAGAATGGAAGAGAAGATTGGATTGGACATTCTGCCTCTCTGTGCTAAAGCCCTTTGATGTTAAAGTGATGTTGGATTTGGAGACAACTTTTGTTGGGACTGCTTGGCAGGATCTTCTGAATATTACTGTTCTTCCTTCTGTAACAGTTGAAGCCTGGCTGTTTCCCTAGCACAATCTGAGTTTCCCTTCACAAAGCTCTGCCCTAGCAGAGAGCCAGTGTGTGTCCGCGAATCTGCTTGCTCTTCCTGTGGCATCTGTGATCACAGAGTGCCTTTGCTTGGGCAGAGAGAGGGTGCCTGCAGGATGGCTGGCATTCTGTGTTCAGGGCCTCTGCATTGCAGCCAGTAAAATACTGGGATGCTACAGATATGATTTCATATAAGCAAATCCTCAAGATTCCAAAAAGGCAGCTTTGTATCACTCTCCATCTGTTAAGTGCTTTGAGATCATTGAATGCAACATTTGATATAAATGCAAAATAATTATTATTTTAAAAAAATATTAATTTCCTTCCATTATACTCAAATGCACCAAGGAGTACATTCCCATTGCCAGGCATTTGTGCACAATCTCTAGAGAGTGGCTTGTCTGATGTGTTTATTCAGTGTAAATAAGTTAAATGCTGGGGAATGAATGGTTCTACTAATTGAATTTATTCTTGTAAATTTAATATGTCATTCTCGCCAAATGTGCCATCTAAAATGTGCATTATTTTGTTCATCTGAATGGTCATCATTGAAGTTCAGAGAACACATTTGAAATCCTAGTGCATGGCTGGAGGAAATGGTCTTTCCAGCAACCCATGGAAATACTGTGTGGGATTTCAATATTTGTATATCCAGAATGATGGCAATTGAAATGCTGAAATGTGCCCACTGCGAGGGAAAGTACAGTTTCTTAGCTTTTCTGACTCCTCGCATATTGATTCCTTTGAGGCTTAGAGTCCCTTCTGTGCTTTGTTCCCTGCCCAGAGAGGATTTTAAAGTAGAGAGGAAAGGGACAGGAAAAGCTATTGTTTTTTTCTATAACTGTGCTTTGCATACACTGTAAGAATATATCTGGGTGTAACTTGGCACCAGTCACGCATCTTTTGCTCTAATTCACCTGTTTTGTAGCTCTTATGGAGAACCAACAGCAGTGAAAGAGCTGTTTGTGAGGACACAATTGATTTGGAAGACTTGAGTGCAAGAGTCTCTTTTTGAATCCGAGTGCTAAGAGGGTCTGTTACATTTCTTTAAGCTCTTCATCCAAATCTTGCATCACAGAAGGTCATGTATGTGCTGCAAACTCAGAATGTCACTTTTGAGCCTGTTGCATGGCAGTTCAATGAGATGGTTCAGAGGTGGAGGAAGCTCCCACTACTCCAGCCACAGGAAGGAAAATAAAGCAAAGCAGAGAATGTCATTATGCCACTGCCCACAGGCTGACTAGGGTATACAGCTCTGACTTCTCCAACTCAAATGGGTTTCATAGAATAGAGCTAAAAATAGCTCAGGGCAGCAAAGATGACCAAAGGTGGGGAGTGACCTGGGTGTGAAAAATTATTAACTGGGCTAGGACTCCCCTGTCTGGAAGAGATTGGTGAGGAGGTATGAAATTGTGAGTGCCACGGAGAAGGAGAACAAAGAGCAATTGTTCTGTCCCAGCAACAGAACTGGGCTGGGGGTCAGAGGGACCTGGCAGGTGGCTTTTCAGAAGAGACCAGAGGAGGTGACTCCATGCCTCCATGCCGGGGCATTGATGAGCTGTGAAATGCCTGGGCAGCAAGCATCTGGAGCATCCCAAAGGTGAGTGAACAGCTCTGTGATGAAAAATCCAGGAAGTATTAAAGACAGGAATGACACATCTGACTTGGTATATCTGGAAGCCAAAGGTGTCTGGGAGAGTAGTCTGGGTAAATCCTGTGGCATCCTTGACCTGTCCTCGCCTGCTGCTGTTTGGAGACAGGCTGTTGAGTCAGGTGGGTCTCTGGTCTTATCCTATATGACCATTATTGCACTTTCATGTCCATTGCTCAAAAAACACCCTGTAGTAGTGAGTTCAGCTCTAAGACCACTCAACTTCAGAAAGTTATGTGACCATTAACTGCTTTATCTTCATGCCATTTAATATCATTAGGTCCCTACTATGGGTTTAGCAGAACCCCAATGAGCCAAGAGGGAGGAATAATTGCAGCCCATATGCCTGAAATCATCCATCCCACTAAGGACAGCAATTCAGCTCATGAGCTGTAATCACATCAATTAACCTTTGTTCCACTGAACGTTAGGAGGGCCATAGAATTACAGTTTTTGTAATTAACCTTCTAAATAGGGATATATCCAAAACAGAGAGAGATCCTTAAGCCTCCCAGGCCTATGTAAAGGCTGGGAGAGGGAGAGATGAGGATTACTGAACAAAAAGAAAGAGGGATTAAAATGCCCTCTGTGCTCTTGTTACCTTGCAAAGGGAATAGCTGCTCTGAGCCCTCAGGTCTTGTGAGCCTTCCAGAAAGGAAGCAGTTCTGCACCAAGGGCCTTGTATCCAATGCCAGGAAAAGGAGAGATGCAGGATCAGGAGTGGGGGAAGGAGGAAATTCCCAGAGCCCAAGTAAGGGTGAATAAAGGAAGCTCCCATGCCAGAGAGGCTTCCTGGGTGGTATCACAGCCCTCCAGGTGCTGAGCTGAAGATGCATGGGATGCTTGAGACCTGGTCTCTGGCGCTCTGTTGGAGGGTCAGACAGCAGAGCTGGCTTCAGAGGGTGAAAAACATGGAGCAGCCAGATAAAAGGAAAAATGGAGAAGATTCACTGAGTGGTAATGGGAAAGTAATTGAGCTAAACTGAAATGTAATTGGAAAATAATCATGGTGAGCAGCAGTTTAACGCATTTTATTGTAACCTGAACAGAAGGTGTTTTATGAGTTTGTGTTCAGCCCCATCTTGGGACTTGTGGTGTATCTATGGTGTATACAAAAGACTTTTTCTGTGGCTTGGGGCTGAAGCCAGAAACAGACTCTGCTCATCTTCATCCTCATTGCCATCTCTGTCTCCATATTCAGTGCCGGGGCAGAGCAGGAGGAAGAACCTGGTTTCTGTAACAGAGAAGGATGGTGATACCAACCACAGCAGACTGTGGCAGCTGCTGGCCAAGGGGAACAATGCTGGCAGACCCCACTTGTTCATTCCATGTTAGTCAAAAATATTTTCCTTCCATGTTTTCCATGTGCTGTTCTGCTCCAAAGCTGCTTATACAAAGTGTTCAATAAATACCCCCCGAAACTTGGAGGAGATGAACGAAGTAATGTGAAGAATAATGAAATATCCCTCAGCCTCTGAGGAAGCAATATTGACCACCTGTGGAGAGAGCTTGTAATGAGCCCACTTTACCCCGAGAGAACAAGAATAGCCTTCCTTTCTGTTGCCCCTGATTGCAATCCCTGTAAATTGTATTTGCTCAAGAAAATGCTTTGCACAGGAAAGGAGCCAAGCAGCAAGTGTGAAGTGGAAGAGAGGGTGTGGAGGAAAGAAGAAAGGTTGCAGGGAGAGTCATGGCTCAGATGCAGCTCTGCACAGTCAGTTGCTGTTGCAGACAAGGTCTGCTGTGTAAAATGCTCCTCTGGACCCTTCTGGCCCAGGATCCCAGGGGAAGAAGACTTTGGGAATGTGGGAGCCAGAGCTGGCAACAGGGAGTGGATTCTGTGCTCAGTGAGTGTAACCCTTGTCCCTGTCATGATTTTGCCTTGCCTCACCCAGGTGTCTCTGTCCAAACCTCTGCTCTTTGTGCAGGCGATGTGATCTCTGCACTCGCCACACTCTGTCCTGACAGTCACCCCAGCTCCTGAGCAATGTCCCTGCCCCCAGCCCCTGTTCTGCTGCATCCCTCTGGATGGAATAAGGGAACTTGCATGCTGGACTCACTGGCCACTCTCCTTTGGCCCCTTTACCCACCACTGTCTTGTGTGGAGATCCCCCGAGCTGTGGCAGAGTATCCAGCTGAGACTGTGTGTCTGATCAGCCCCACAGGGGTGTAACCCAGATAACAGGAGTGCCCAGTTACAGAGCTGCAGTTTCCCACCCACAGCAGCGCTTATTTCCTAGCCCACGACCTGGGGTTCCTGGTAGCCTCTCCAGCACCACAATGTCTCTTATTTCAGCAGTCATGGAGATTTCTAGAGTGTACCAGATGCTCACTTGGTTTTGACTGTGCTATCTGTTCAATGTAGCATCCTGTCTACATTGACCTTGATCACATCATCCCTTCCATTCCTCATTTCCATTCCTTGCCCCCTTGTTATCTAGGGAGGCAACAGGTCTGTCAGTTTGCCTTTCTGTTCTTCCTATTAATTTCTCTGCCTTTTACTGTCAGAGCTTCCTTTGCCTGCTCCCTCCTTGAGCAGTATGCCAGTTGGGACCAGCATCTCATTAGACTGCAATTCCCTTTGCCTTGGTCCAGTGTACAAAGTGCCAGAACATCTCAAATTGAGCTGGGACTGTTGCCTCACAGACAGCAAGGTCACTGCAATCCAAGGAGCTCCTAAGGCTGTGTGTATGTGAGGCAGCCCACGTTCACACAGTGCAAAAGGCAGCTCTGCAAACTTCGGAGCAGAGTCCTTAAACTGGTGCATTCAAGCACCCACACACTGCATCATTTCTTTGGCATATTTGGTTTTATTATCATTATTATTGTATCATTTCTTTCCTCTGTAATGTCCAGAGGGCAGACTCCTTCCTGCCTCTGTGGCAGGTTAAAAAAACGTGCAGGAGAGAACACCACTTGGTGGAGAGCTGAGATAAGGCAGGGACCATATTAGGATGACTCGCTGATAGAAGACTTGAGTGTGTGGTGGATCACAGATACATGGTGATCTTCTTCCATGCTGCGCTGTGATGTGGCCCATTGTATGGCCAAACACTTTGTGGTGTCCTCTGTGGTCTCACCCCAACAGGTTTCTCCCCCTGAGCTGGGGACAGTCCCACACTGGCACCCTCAGGGGATGTCCATCTTCCTCTGTCAGGCAAGAGGGGTTAGGCTTCACTGCACCCTGGGGAAAAGTCTCTGGAAGCTGTCAGCCCTCAAGCAAATTTGAAGAGCCCCCTTACTGTGTTCAATCTGTTGATTAAAACAGTAGATGATCTTATTGTCATTCCTAGCAGATCAGCCTGAGTTTTCCAAGGCTGCTGCTGAGCCCATTGTTAGTTTGGCTGGTTGCAATGATCTGAATTTATCCTAAGGGTTTTTGTTTTTATCTTCTTACAGTTTTGAGTCTGCTTGGAAAATAACTTCTTCTTCATTTTGTGTTCATTGGGACTTCATGTGGCAGAACCTGCCAACCTGGCAAAAAACCTTTGATCATGAGTTGCCGAGAGCTGCTGAAGCAAATCAAACTAAACCAAGCTATGTGAAATCCAAAAAAGCTAAGCTATGGCCAAACCAGACCAGATTCAAGAAGACCCCATCAGACCAGTCTCAGCCAGACCAAAACAGACCTACGTTAACTTGACCAAACCCAATTGAATTAATATTTTAGTTAAGGGGATTAGAAAGACATTTTCTTTCCTGCTTCTACTGACAGAGCTCTGCTCTGCTTTTCCCTGATAAGTGGGCCTTCTGCTCAGGTGCAGAACTCCCTAAATTGAGAGAGTTGCTTGGAGAATTTGCCACAATGTCACAGCATTTCAGAAAGGATGTCTTTTCTATCCATAGTAAAAGCCAAATGAAAGTAAAGACTCATCCTTATCCAGTATGTACTGCCCTAGGAATCTCTGGAAACAACATGGGAAGTGGTATCTGTGGTTATCACAGCACTGACTATGACTTTTCTGCTCTGGTTGACACCAGATGCTAACTTGGGTTTCCTCCTGCCTGGAGGTGACACACAGCCCTGATCTAAATGAAGGGATTAGAAAGATTTGTGCCTTTCCCAGTCAGCAGCACCAACTCACGGCTTTGCTGCTGTCCACTCAACAAGATACCCAACAAAAATCTCGATCAGGAGCAGTAAATGTTAAATGGAAGAGCTCTTTGGAGACCAGGTATTTACCAGGCTGTCACTATCCATTGAAGTCCCTTACGATTTTTTCTCATAAAAACAAGGAAACAAACAAACAACCCAGAAAAAATCATTTTCTGCAGTTCCAACAGTTAGGATAAAATCTTTGTATCCAGACCTTCTCTTCTTCCCCATGCCTCAGGTTGAGCTCATTACTTTTCCCAGCTAATTAGCATGCAGCCTGCAGGTTCCACATCATAGGCTAAATATAAACCATCCTTTTATTTTTTCTTTTTGTTTGAGGGATGTTGACAGAGCTTTTTGTTCACTTGAAAGGTAGAGGATTAGCCATGTGAGGTTCATTCCTCATGTCTGTCTCCTGTCATCTCATTAGCCAGGCACAAATCCAAAGCAATGCACTGGGCAAGGTGTCAGACAGGAAAATGCCACAGCTGGACTCAAGGGAGTGAGCGCCTAGACTCTCATTTAGCCACAGTCTAGTGCTGAGGACAGGAGCTCAGCTCTCATCACTCCTGGCTTTTCTTCCCTGCCTCCTGGCTGTTACAGGGAAGTTAACTCTCCCCAATGTGCTTTGTGTTCTCTACATTGTTATTTTGGATCAATCCTATTTGGGAAGAAGGGTGGCTGAGGTCTATGAATAGAGAAGAGTTGCAGGGGGATTGATCCCAGTCATCATCCTTTTGGTTTAACCAGCTTATACTTGTAAAATTCTATGAGATTTGCTAAGAAATTAGCCTCTAGCATACATGGGGCAATGACATGTGTCCTCTCCATGTCCTTTCATGCTTCTGCTAACAGAGCTGGCCCCCATCTCTCTTTTGTCTGCCAGTTTGTAATGTTTTAAGAGCGATGACATTCCAGACTGAGGAAGAGTGAACACAGCCTCTGATGTTAATTTCTCATCATTTGGTGCCCCCTGTGTCCTTTTCATACCCATTAGGAGGACAGAGTGACATTAAGGGAGCAGCAGACCGCATTTCAAAGCCTAAGGGATCCCATCTTGGCTGAACTGTAGCTGACATTTCACCCACCCTGGGCTTTAAAGCACAGCAAAGACCCTCTGGGCATGATAGACAACTGTTTTATAGAGCACTGAAACAACGTTCTCCAGCTGGGATAATAAAGGAGGGGATTTTTTTTCCAATGGCTCCTGTTGGAATACATTATGAAATCCTTTGTGAGAGGCTTTAAAAGTGCCTTTAAATTTAATTCAAATGGAGAGAGACTTGGCAGAGTTTGAAGTAGAAGAAAAATCTGGGGGATGGAGAACCTCCAAACCAAGGGAAATCACTCTGGGGGCATGGAGAAAGCTTGTCAGCAGGATTAGATCTCTTTCTCATCCCAAACAATGAAGCAGGTGGCAAGACTCAGAATTCCCCCTCTGAAGTTGGCACACAGTTGGCCAGTTTATCACTGAGTCAGAGGTTTGGTCACACATTCGCTACTCTACAAACAGCTTGGTGCTGACCCTCAGAATGTGCTTAAATTGTTAAGATTGGTAGAGCCAGGGCTGGTGTGTTAGAGGCTTTCTGGGGCCTCACGGTTCTGGCTGGGGAGTCTGGTGAAAGATAAAGTAGGTGCCTTCTGATAAAGGCTTGCTTTCTGACTCAAATTAAAGGGTTTCTGTAAGGAGTAAGGGATGGAATTTGAAGATAGGGATGAGTATGAGAATCAGTATGGTAAGGTCTCTCTGACATATTGAAGTCTTCTTCAGAGAAAAGAGACAAAAATTAGTCCATAGCTGAAGCATAAAAGAGCTGGAGCTTCCTTTGTCCTTGGGAGAGAGGAAGGGAACAGTGTTTAGGAATCTCCATGGTCTACCACTGAAGCCTTCTGGTCCAGTATAGGTCTTGTGTAATCTCTGTGATTTCCAAAAGCAGCATGATGGCACATCTGTGGTACTCAAAACAAAGTGAGAAGCTAGAAATCCTGGGGCTTGACCACTAACCTGGCTCTGCTCTTTTTTCCTTACCTCCAGCCTCATTGCTACACTAGAACACTAGTTCCAAAACCTTGATTCCTCTGTGCCTGCTCCAAAGTTGACCCGTATGTTAACTGTGCAAGCTGGGGTTTTCAAAGCTGAAAATATGCCTTGGGCTGTTTTAATGTTTCATCTAAATAGGGTCATTCATTTCTGAAGAGACGATTAAGGCAAAAACAAACACCACTGCTCTGACCACACTGAGCAAAATTCTGACAGATGGGTGGTTGGGAAGTGCAAACGTATATGTTGGAGATGGGAATGTATGTTTGTAAAATTCCACTCAGCCTAACTAGAACTGCCCCAGTGAAAAGCCATGCATCTTTGCAAACTCCTTGGCCTGTCTATTTTCTGTAGAGCCTGGCTACATCTAGACTGCTCTGTCCTCAGAAACACCTGTGCTTGCTGAGCTTGCTCAGCCTTCCTGTGGTTCCTGCAGCCCAGTTTGACAGCACTTCTAAAGGGTGATTTTTCTGGTGCAGCTGTTACTCTGTTCTATCATGGTGAAGTTTTCAGTCCATAAAGCACCCTACACCACTACTGCTGAAAGCTGTCTCCCCACTCCCTGTTTTCTGGAGGAGTATTCCCTGGGGTGCAGGTGGGTGAGGTAAAGGCTGGAGGAGGCTCCCCCTCCAAATGCTGCTCTAGCTACTGCACATGGTGAATATTAGGAAGGACTAAATGAGGGAAATGCAAAAAACAGGAGAATGATCTCATGCTGCCCACCCCAAGAGACTGGCTGTCTTTTTTTCCCTCTGTCACTGCACTCCTTGCTGTCAGGAAAAGGTGGCATAAAGTAAGATGTTCATTGAGAGCAACTCATTCCTCCTTTCCTGAATAATGAGCCTGATTTGTGCTGTGCCTTATTATAACCAGATGGATCCATGCTTCAAACACACAAAATCCCATGCAAACCCTGAAAAACCAGACTTTAAGGTCTTCGCAAATCTAGCATCCCAAATTAATGATAATTTTGAATGAATTTGGCTTTTTTCTGTCCCTCAGTTCATCAGGTATGAAGATAATAAAGCCATCTGATTCAACAGGGGAAGTGCTGATGAATAATTCATTAATACCTGTGGCACTCAAATGCTGTCATGAGCAGAACCTGGGAAAGGCTTTGAGGAAGGTCTTGACTCCTGCTTAAGGCTGTGAGTGAGCTGGAGCCAGAGAGGCTGAGGCAAAATTCGGGGGATTGGAGCAGTGGGAGTCACCATGAACAAAGAAAAGTTGCTATGTGTCATTGTGGTCCTTCAGTCTGGAAACCTTCTCCCTGGTTCCTCTGAGGAGAGAAGACATGGGGGTGCTTGGTGACAGCACTGGAAATGCTGAGGAACAACCATGCCCTGGTACTCGGGAATGGGATCCCCAGATGAGATAAACTGGTGATCTCCGTCATGTAATTTCCACCTATAAAGAAGCACCAAGCTGAAGAGAAGAGACAAATGGCTCTCCTTGTGGGAATGTATTAACAGAGGAACTCCACTGAGCCCTGGCTCCACTCTGTGTGCCAAGCTGCAAGGCAGGGCAAAGCCAGCTAACTCACCTGTCTCCATGCTACTGCCCTCCATCCCTCCTGCTCCTTGTCGGCCAGACAGCCAGGCATTAGACTGGGAGCAGGCAGCTTGTGCCGTCAGCCCAAACATAACTAACCTGCAAGGGAAGGAAGAACATGTGTTAAATATTAAATGATGCATAGCCATTAAGCACTTCTGAAAACCTTCAGCCTTGGTATACAAACTTACAGAACTGCTAATCAGTGGATGATCTCCCAAGGGGTGGTTTGTAGCAACAGAGTGGATTAAATGCTTGTGCACACAGTGCAAGAAAAAACCATCCCCAGAGCTCTGCTCCTCAGATGGGTTTCCTTCCGCTGTTTCTGATCCCACATAGACAGTTTTCTCAACCCCCAAAACTCTGTGTCTTTTCCTTTAGTGCCTCAAGATGTTAAGTTTAATTTGAAGGGTTTAATTTCAAATATTGGCACTGCAAAATGGTAGAAGTTTTCTGAGAGGTGGCTTACATATACAAGAGAAAAAAAGAATAGGGTACTTTGGTTATAATGGGGTGTTTCTCCAGTTGCTGGGCAATTCAAAGCAGTTGACATGTTTCTTTTCATGGCACAGTGGTAGTATGAGCTTTCTCTACCCCACAGAACTCTGTAACTTATCAAAGAAATCAAAGTGATCTAAGTGATGGCAATAATCTATCTGGAGGATTGGTGGAGATAATTCACATCCCCAGGTGATCCAAGTGTCTGAAACCCTAGTCACTCCAACTTCTTCCATGGTACATCACCAGAAAATCAAGACATGGATCTGCAAGTGTCTCTTGACTGTCTTGGCTCCAGGTGGACAGCCTAGGTCAGGTCAAGCAGTGAGCTACTCCTTTGCCCCAGATCAGAAGTTACCTGCTTGGGATAGAAATACACTTTGCAATAACCTGAGCAGTTTGAGCTAATATTCAATCAAGAAGTGCCACAACAATGGTGTTTTCCCTTGGAAAGTTCCAATTTATTGAAATCCAGAGTGTGTAGCAATAACAGCTTACTTCAGTGATGGGAAAAAAAATAGATGTGCAAGAGCATACATTTGTAGGGAAGGAAAAGTTCCCAGACTGTCAAAACCATGATGAAATATTCGTGGCTTTCAGTTTGCAGCAGCTTTCCGTTCTTGAAATGTTAGTTAATTCATACATAGAAGAAGAAAAAAAAAAAAGGCTTGAAAGTTGTAAAGGTTGAAGAGGCTGCATGAATAGAGGTCTGTAGCCTGGAGCTCTTGGACAGGCACTTGCCACACAAGACCCAGGCTGTCTGTCAGGAGAACAATATCTCCCACCTCCTCAGAGGAGTGCCCAGGCAGACTCTCAGCCCTGGAGTGGTAGCCAGCAGCTGGCCAAGTGCTTCTCCTGGGCACTCTTTGTCCAAAGGGCCATTTGGCAGTAAAAGGACATGTTGCCACTGGACAAAGTGGAAGACACTAACTCCCTCTCCCTGATGCTTTCCCCTCCCAAACCACAGCTGGATCTATCCCTCTTCCTCTCAGGGTGAGGGGAGGGAAGGAGAGAGGGGAAGATATGCCAGCAAGGAGGGCTGGGTGATAGCAGCCTGTTTGTAACCCTCGATAAATGCCAGAGTGCAGCGAGCGTGAAATGAAGAAATATTGCTTCTGGTAAATATTTATTTTATATCAGAAATTAGCATACCAAATGTAATTAAAAACAAATTTATGTGCACGTCCCTCCCCCCAAGTCTGTCAAATTACAGCTTAGAATAACTAGTCGTAAAGAATGTGGCCTAATTAGCAAGCATCCCAGCCTACTGCAGCAGTTTGATAATTACCCTACAATGAGCTTCTGAAATAAGGATTTCATTCCCCCTCTCTGCCCTCCTTCAGACGAAACCAACACCTTTCTCTTGGTGAATACCTGAGTGCCTACATGCCAGAGCCAGCCTTGAAATCCCTCGCTTTGCTGAGCTGGGGACAAGTGAGTGACACCTGTCAGCAGAGGCACTCTTGTTATGTGAGGCAGTTTTTGTAAGGCAGGCACTGGGGTGTCACCTGCACTCCTCAACTCCTTGTCCAGGCACCTGGGAGCTTGGCTGAGATGAGAAGAGTGATGGGATGGGAGGGCGTGGATGAAAGGAGACTGAAGAGAGGCATCGGGAAGAGCAATTAGAAAGGTCTCCAGACAAACAGGAGAGTGGTTAATCCCGATCTGGTGTGTGGCTGCTTAATTGCTTATCCCGGGGCTGCTCAGGGAGCGCCTGCATGCAGTGAGCCTGCTGCCTGCGTTCACCAAGGCATGCATGAGATAAAAACCACTTTTAAAGAGGGCTTGCAAGTCTTAAATCCATCAGAAATGACCCATTAGCGGCAGGAGAAATAAAAAAGAGAAAAAAAAGAAGAAAGACCCAGATCGTGCCTTGTGAAAAGCAGCCTTTTTGCTGCAGTAAAATCAAGGCTGCCTTCCTTAGCCCTGCACAGGCTGAGCCTGTGGAGAGGGGGTGCTGGCTCCTGGGGCCCCAAGATTTGGGAACATGTGTAGCTCATTTTCTCCTCCTGAGAATTTTTACCCTCAGTGATCCCTCATCTTGTGCTCATGTGCAGCCCTGTCTCGCTCTGGCCCCTTCCTTGCAGATCCATTCTCCCCCCACAAGCATCCACAGGCTCCCAGGGGCAGGGTGAGTGGGGGACAGTCCCTGGGGCAGATCCTCAGGGGACTTTGTTGGGACTCACTTCTTGCCTCAGTCTGCTTGTCTCTGAGCCCCCTGCTCCCCTTCTCCCTATGGCAGAGGACAAGGTACTTTTAGGACCTGCTTTGTCTGACTTATTTTGAACATTGACCTTAGTAGGAGACAAATGATGTAATGGAAGAGTCTGTCTTCCTCACCTGACCCAGCAGAGACCCCAGGATTACTTGCTGAGATAAGAAAAGCAGCAGTGAAATGAATCCTGTTCTGAGATCTTGTTTTCCCACAAACAGAGGCTAACCAAGACAAAGCAGAGGAGAGGGGCAGCTAGTACTAAAGAACAACAGAATTAGCTATAATGGGAAGCATTTCCCAAGAGGCTTTTCAAAAGACTCTTTTCATCAGCACACAAGAGAGGCATTGGCTTTGTCTGCCTTTGCCTGGGATGCTTTGCCAAGAGGAATGAGTGTACAAAGAGATGAGATTTTGGAGAGAACCACAGCTGAAAGGGTCACACTGGAGCTGAGTTCCCTGGAAATTCAGAAGTGATGCTGAGCCCCCTCAGCTCCATTGCTGGTGGTTTTGATACCTTGGTTGAAAGAGGGAGGTGTAAGGGAACCACAGGCTCCAGGCAGAAACCTTGTGCATGTGTGGGAAGGCCCTAGAGACTTCTGTTCAAGCCACCCACATCTCTAAGGGCAGAAGGACAACACTGTCCTACTCACCCCTTTCATCCCAAATGGGACCAGAGACTTTGGATCCCATCACGGGTCACTGGCTGGTGGTGCACTTTGGGTGTGAGGAACACAAAAAGTGCCACACTACTGCTGGGCTGAGACATGCTGGTAGCCTGAAGGAAGGCAGGAGGAGAGGGAAAGGGACCTGGATGGCTTAGGAAAGCCTTCCTGGGACTCTGCAGTAGCCTCTGTCCCTGTGGTGACAGTGCTCCCATCTTTATGGAGACCTCCTCCTCTTCCTGAAGAGGGCAGAGAGGGTCTCCATGCTGACACTGCAAATGCAGCAGCCCCAGGCACTGGTTTCCTAATTGCTGTGCATGGCAGGGTCCTCTTGGGGATCCAGCAAGGAGGGCTATTGAAGATAGAGAAGGCTGGTGTTCCATTTAAATCATTAGAGAACTCCTCAGGGAGCTGGAGAGAAGAAAAAGTGAGAGGTATGGTGGGGGAGAGAGAGGGAAAGGCAGGAGAAGAGGAGAAAAGGAAGGACTGAAGAAGGTATGGGCAAACCAGGATGGAAATATGATGACATCTCTGGAAAGCAGAAAAAGAAGAAAGAAGTATAGAGAGAAATCAGTGTGGGCAAGGGAGGTGGGGGTGTGTGATGGAGGAAGAATGCCATGGTGTCAGGATGAGAAAAAAAGACCTGGTAGTTAGCAAAGCAAGGAGCAGGATCACTGCAAGAGTTTTCCTTGGTGTGTGCTCAGGCCCGGTGGCCACCTGCTTCTTCCCCCCGTCTTCCCCCTCTTTTATCCTGCTCTTTGTGTCACCTTCCCAGCTTTTCTCTCCTCAGTTAGTGCTCTGTAGCCTCGCCTGAACTGGGTAGCATCAGGCATAGTTTTAACCTTGGAGGTTTTAATTTTAATTGCTAACAGCAGTGAGAGCAGCATGGTCTCACTCACTCACTCACTCACTCACTCACTCACTCACTCACTCACTCACTCACTCACTCACTCTTTTCCTTCTTTATTTTCCTTTTTACCCCCTTTCCCTCTCTTTTCTGTTTTGTTTTTCCTTTCCTTTTCTTTCCTTTCTTTCTTCCTTCCTATTTTCTTTCCTTCTCTCCCCCCCTCCCCCATGTCTCTCCCTGGTTTTGAACTCCTAAGGTCTTTTCCATCCCTTGCTTCCCTACCCCCAAAGGAGGGAAGCAGGCAGCTGCTTGCTGAGCAAGGAAAGGAGCTGACCAGCAGTGGAGTGAGCTCAACATCACAGGCTCTACTCTCATGAGCTTCTAATTGGAAATAATTAGCTTGTTTACCTTGGAAATACTTTCTCATGACAAAAATAACTCTTTCTAATACATATTTTTGGGGGGTAGCAGATTGTTTTTTCTGTCGAACATTATGCTTTATAGATGGAGGAAAATAACAAATTTGTATAACAAATACATTCGCTCTCGTCTTCCTCTATTTCCACATAGGGAAAAATTACATGTCTGAAAAAGTGAAGTATTTTCATGGATTGTTTTGAAGAAAGTAATCTTTTTTTCCGTGGTTGTAGAGGAAAAAAAAAAAGAAAGAAAAATATAGTTTTAAAGAATTCTGCTGGCATTCTGAATAGACAAAGCAAAATATCCTCACTGTAGCTATTTCACTGCTGTCTTGTAGCAGGGGAAACTGAAGCATGGACAGCTTCATGGGCTGGCTCAAAGGCAAGCTGTGAGTCTGTAGGAAAGTGAGGCATCACTCCTGGCTTGCAGACAGTGCCACACTTTAAATCACTTCCCTGCTGGCCATGAATCCCATGCATCTTAACAACTTAACATCTCTGAAAAGCCCAGGAGGTAGGGGGAACCACAGTTTTGCTTGCCCTGAGGATGAGGGAATAGGAGAGGGGCTGGATTAAAATTGGCAGCTGTGCCTGGTTGCCTCACAAACAATTACCTCCTTCCAGGCGAAATTGCACTGTGCTTTTTCCCCACCACACACAGTACATTTGACCTCACCCGCTCAAGCTGGCCCCACCCCAGTGCCAGCTGCACCCTTGCCCTCGGGCCAGTGGGCACGCTGGTTCAGAGCTGTCCAACAAGGATGTTTCTGCAAATGAGGAGGCCACGGAGGAATGGGAAGGAGAAGATTTAATTGCTGAAGCTCAGGATGTTTTCCAGAGCTTGCAACAGAGACTTTTTCAAATACGGGATGCGTCAAACCTAATTGCTCTCCAGGCTGGCCTGCTCCTTAATTAGAAAGTGTTTTAAAGCCCCATGTCAACTCCCTGCTGATAAAACTGCTTTGCAGTATGAAATGAGATCCAGCTGCCCTAGGACCTTTCAGCACTGCTAGGACCGAGGCAGGAGCACAGGATGCCAAGTCTTCTCTCTGCAAAGAAACTCCCCAGGATGGAGCTGTTGTGGGGTTCAAGGGTGTCCTCTGCTTTCGGCCAAATCACCTTCCCTCAGTCTGTTTCCAAACAGGACTGTCCCACAGGATATGTGTGCTTCCCTGGGAAAGAAATTCTCCTGCTAGATATCCCAGTTCAGTGAGGACATGAGCAGTTGTCTTGGGTTCAGTCTCAAGCCTGGACAGCATGAGAGCATCATGGGGCTAGCAGAGGTGTTGCTCCCAGGCTTTTCCTGGCATGGAGATGCCACTGCCTCAGCCATCCTGTCTGAGCTGGTCCAAGCTGTAGCACATCCCTGGGAGAGAGAGGAAGCAAATAGTTTCCAGCACAGCTTCTTCCTTCTGAATGTGCCTCCCTCCTCTGCCTTTTTCTGGTCTGCCATTGTCATTTCCCAGTTGGCCAGCTCCACAAACATCTTAATTTCATGCCTGCTTGTCAGGGCTGCTTTGTGAAACATCTGAATGACATTAGCACGGTTTAAGAGTGTGACAGACTGAGGAGCAGCAGCCTCCTGTGATCACCTATTCCAGATGGTTAAGTAACAAATCTCACTTCTGATATCTTAACTAGAGAGGTGCAGGAGGAAAACATCTCCAGGGAACACCAACACCCCACCCCCCAGCTCTGAGCCTTTGCTGGGACCAGGCAGCAGTTAATCCATATGGAAGGAGACATGCAGCAGATGCCATGTTCTTCAGGGACCCTGGAAAGATTTTCCCCTCCCTCTGACTTGTTGCTGTCTCATATCAATTACATGCACAGCCATAACAACTCATCCATACCCAGTGCTTGTTCCTGCAGGTGTCTTTTGCCCAGTGACTCCTCAGTAGGGTGATACCCTATAACATTGCTTTCAGATGGTATTTGCAGTTGCATAGGATTGCTTCAAGTCCAAAGCTATTGCAGGATATTTGGGGGAAGAAACTGCATTCACAGTGATAGTGAAAGACAAGCATTGCTGGGGGTGAGTTCAGAGTCAAAACTTGGGGGGGGATTTGAGTGTGGGTGATGTGGGCGAGGCTGGTGAAGCCCCTGGTTCAGGGGCTGTAAGCTGCTTGCATCTTGACTGCCATGCTTGTTACACCTTCCCAGTGTAACCTCTTCTGGATCATTGCTAGCTCCTGGACCACTCCTTCCATTACTGTAAGAGTCTCCTACTACCATCACCCCTGGGAATGACAGAAATGCATTGTATGACTAGTGCTGACAGGTTCAAACTCTGCTAGCAAGAAAAACTAGAAGTTTCTGGGTCAGCACAACAATTGCATGTGTGAGTATGTTTATGGGTTGCTGTTCTAACTTGAAATGCAGCTGACCCCAGCCTGGAGCACAGGAGCAGACTGGAAAGACAGAACAGGACAGGACAAAGCAGGGCAGGAAGTGAAGCAAAATACTTTAAAACTGAGGATGGGTACTTAGTGATCACCAAGAGCCGGAGTTTTGTGCCTCCTCTTCAGTATAGCAGTGTTACAACACTTCCTTCTCATGCTGTAGCAACACATATATTCTGGGTCTGCAGGCCACAAAAAATTCAACACACAGGGTTAATATTGAGAGGCTATTTCCTCCTATGCTCCCGGGCTGTTCCCATTGCTATAGTTACAGAATCTGTGTGTTTGCTTTTTAAATGCTCTTGCCTCCCCTAATCCCCCCTACCCCCAGCCTCTATTCCCAAGCTCAGACACCTCAGGGGTAGAGACTCACAGAGCCTTTGCTGCCAGCTCACCTGGCTTGCTTGTGTTCAATAAAGTTGAGCAGCTTTACTAGCACTCAAACAGGGAAAACTGTCTCCTTCCTGCCCTGATTCAGTCTGTGATCCCTGAGGAGAGGGCTCCCTGCCTCCTCAAGCGAGAAGCTGAAGTCATTAGCAATTGGTCTGGGTGGTTGGAATGAAAGACAACATCTGATCAGAAAATAAAACCAGAGACTCTGGGGAGAGTAACTAAATCTGGCTTTTACTGATCTTACATAAAATAGCAGCAACCTAGTAGTTAGATAATTGCTTTTGTAAAATGCTTGGATTTCGACGTAATGGTTGAAGGTTTCCTGGTGATGCCACATGAATAAATTTGGAGTTGACACAGGTACTGCTTTCCTCTCGATGAGACGTTTGCTTGTGGTGGCAGGTGACTCACAATTGCAACTAACGCTCTGGTCTGCACTTGCACTCAGCTGCTGCAGTTTGGAGGAAGGTCTGACTTGCAGACTCCTGAGAACTGCTCACAAAAGGCATCCATTAGCATCCTGGTCCCTGTCTGCCTTCCTCCTGCTGTGATGGAGCACATCTGTTACTTCAGAAATATCCTTTGAGCCTCTTAGAAATAGAAATACATGGGAATTAGTGTATGCTGTTGAAATCCTGTCTTCTGCCCTCTGCAGATGGGAGGCAGAAATGGGGTTGGATCCAGATAAGATTACTCTGGCTGAAACAATCCCTAGTCTAGTCCTAGAAGAATGATAGGCAGAAAAATGAATGTAGGGGGAAGAGATGTCTGAAACCTTGCCAGTGGAGAAATGTTTCAAGTTAGACCCTCAAAGAAGAAAGGAAATGTTCAAGGACCCAAGAATGGTGATCTGGCCTGATTTAGTGTACCTGAGTGGCTCTGGGTATGAGGAATCCCCTGCCCCAGCCTTGGCTGGGACATGATGTTGCTCATCAACTCCAGTCCCTGCTTCCCTCCCCAGGGATCCTGGAGGAAAGTGACAAGCAGAACAAAATGGAACCTGTGGGACTCGGGAAGACAGCAGCAAAGTCCCCAGCCACGAGTAAACTGTGCCTTTCTCAGCGCTTTTAATCTCCTTATTATGGTAATGGGCTGATAACTGATTGTGTAGTTAAAATGGAATTTGGCACCAGGGCTGCCGTTTCTCTGACTTCAGAGAGATTCTGCAGTAAACAACCTGGTAAAGAGCTATGAGAGCTGATGTTCTGCTTCAAACCTGTGCTAATGGGAATATGAAGAAGTGCAAGAGAATAAAGGGAAGCTGAATTTATGTGGATAGAGGCATCAAATGGCCCTGGATAAATAAAGCATTTCTTGGCCTAGAAAGGGGATGGTAAGAGAGGTCATCCTGTGGGTGGAGATGAAAAGGCATGGGAAAAGTGGGAACTGTGCAAATAAAGAACTCTGGGGACACTGCCTGCAGTGTACAGCATCTGCATAACCCTGCTGCCATGGCTGCACACATAGCCTCAGCAGGCAACTGGCCGAGCTCGCATTGGTGGTCCCATCATCCTCTTAGCCCTGCAGCAGCACATCACATTCTCCTGGCATGGTTTCCCTCTGTTAGTCCCAGTTGTTCACCCAGTCTTTTTACCATATTTCTTTTCTTTTTCTTCTGCTGTTTTATTAATTCATAGATGCTGATTTTGTATTGTCTGCCGTATTGCCTGCTATGAGGTCCAGCCTGAGCCAGCATGTTGGCTAAACATTCGCCTTCCATGGATTTCCTTTGAATTTTCTAGACATTTTGGAACTTAGCTCTATTGCTTCACCTGATCTGACAGCTCCTCTCTCCTCTCCTCTCCTCTCCTCTCCTCTCCTCTCCATTCTCCTACCAATCCCGCTCTGACCCCTAAGTATTTCGCNACAGCTCCTCTCTCCTCTCCTCTCCTCTCCTCTCCTCTCCCATCCGACTGCATATCCCGCTGTTCACTGTAAGACTTCCCCAGCAAAACACAGACTAATGTCTGTGGCTTGTGGTTTTGTTCTTGTGTCTTCACTCCTGCCAGTGATTTGGCATCAAGCTGTGTTTCTACAAAGGAGGAAAGGGATCTCTATCATGGTCCTAGCAATTGAGTTGCAGAGGATAAGAAACACCAAAGTCACAGGGCTGTGAACCTATCTTTGTCTCCATCCCTATAAGCACATTTCTTCCACACTACAGGAAAAGAAGGGGAAGAACCTCTTGCCACTCACCCTTCTGAGATAGGTGACAACTGATAAGGCAAACTGCAAACCCCTCTGAACTGCTGAGCTCCTGCTACTTTTCTAGTTCCTGAATTCTGAGGAATTTCAGGTTGATGGGCTGATGGCCACAGGGAAATCCTTGATCAGTCCTGCTGGGTTTACCCCAATGAAGATCTGTAGTCATGCTCTATCAATTACTTTGCCCACTTCAATCTCCCTTTGAAAAACAGAAAGGAAAAATTCATCATTATGAGGATTTGCTTTTACTTTTCTCTAAACTCACAGTCAAGTACATTTGTGTGGGGACAAAAGACCCATCGAATTTCAAGGTCTCAGGCAGCAGCTATTTTCTTCATTAAGCAAGCGGACATGGTGAAATGAGGGAATGCATATTGATTGATTTTACCAAGGTCCATTATAGGTTGTGTGGATTGAAATATCAATCTGGCTTTGACATTAAGCAGAGAGGAAGCTAAACTCCTGAGACGATGCTGTAATGAGAAGGCACAGGCCTGGATTTTTTGGTGGGCTCAGCAAGAGGGGGATGAACAGCATCCCCAGGTGCCGTAACCAAGGCTGTGTTCAAAAGTTGCAGGTAGCTGTGGAGTGCTCATGAGCAGCCTCCCAGCCCATCCTCTTCCACCTGAGAACTGTGGATGGTGTAGTCATCGGCTGCATGAAGCTTCAGACCCCACCGTGAGCACATAGGCATGGGGTTACCCTGGCTCCCCAGACACCTTCTGCCCATGCGTTAGCACTGAGAATGACACCCAACATGGCTCCTTCACAGGAGAGGCTTGGGGATTCACTCAGCCTGTCCTTGAGTACTGGATGACTCTGGTGCTTGATAAAATAGCAGTATTTATGGAGGAGTCCACTGGAATCTACAGCCTGAAAAGGGTTTCTTAGGGAAAGTACTGGCTGTCTGGTATGATTAGCTGAGAATGCTGTATGGAGGCTTCTATCCAGCTGCACGCAGCATCTTCAGGTAACAAGAGGAGGATCTGCAGGCCTGCAGAAACTCCTTGCTGGCCTTGCTCTGCAAGTTCTGGGAAGCAAGCAGGTCTGAGGGGATTATACTGTGATGTCCAAGAGGGTTCATGGGTTAATGGATGTCTTGCACTCACCTTTATTCTCGGCATGTGTAGAACAAGGAGTATTCACTGTGTAAACAAGAGCAAGATCAGGTCCTTTAGGCTAAGCAATACTGCAAACCAAGCTGTGCTGATGCACACAGCACATGCTAAGGTGTGGAACTTCTTGACACAAGAAATTAATGGTGAGAATAACTTAACCAAGCTTGATGACCCATGTGGATAGGCAAACCAGCATGTGTAGTAATACAATCTTGTGATCCACAGCATAAGATGGAGTTTCTTTTCTAGCTATTAGGTCTAGGGGGTTTTCCCACCTTTTTTTTTAAGCCTGCTGAACAAATACATCTTTGCTATATGCATGCTGTATGCATGCTTCTGTTTGCACTAATTTTTTTAGCAGAGGATTAACAGAGGTAACAAATGTTTTTAATCTGCAGGATGCTACATGGCTGATGTACCCTGAGTCAGAAATGCAGCTCACAGGAATCTATGAGATTCTCTTTTCTTCCCAGAGCTGTCAGTGAATCCAACACCACCATCCTACAGGTCAAGCCCCTTAACCAGCCCAGCTGTTTTTTGGGAGAATTTGTGACCTTCTTCAGTCCTGACAGTCAAAAGCATTCTCTACCCTTCTGCTGGGAGAATCTCCTTGTCCTTTGTTGTCTACACCCCAGTTTCCTCATCCCAAACTTTGAACTTGTCAGACACTGTCCATCAACTTGGAACAAACAGACGCTGTTTGCTGCCCGGTCGGCTGACTCCTTCATATCTCTGTCACTGTGGTTGCACACCAGATTCAAGGCAGTGCTCCCTGGTGTGAGCTGGGCTCTTGTCGTTTCCTTCCCCTCCACTGCATGTCATTCGTGTCCTTGTCACCTCTCTGATGCCATGGTGCCTTCTCTCCTTGCCTTCTCCCTGGCCTCTCCTCATTAGATGCCACTTCCAGCAGTCACATTGGTCTCCATCCCTTTACACAGTCCAAGGGACACCCATAAGTATTAGAGTTCCCCTCCTTACAAGTCACAGGCAATTCCACTACTTTTGGGCTTTGTGTCTAATTTTAGCATCACTTTTTCTTACCGCTATTCTTCCCATAAGGTCAGAAATGTCCCTGCCCTGTCAGAGACATTATTCTCTTGGCAGCAAGCAGATATTTTGCCATCATACAAGCCAGGCTTCTCAGATGAAAGCAATCTTTATTAGGCTCTAGGGACGCTGTTATGCAGGGTCATTAGGCTAGGCTGGTGTGGAAAAGCTCACACACAACAGCTGGGGGTCCCTCTCCAGTCCTGCACTGGGCAGCAGAGGGGTCTCCCTTTCCTGCCTGGTACTGCTCTCTGACTGTGCCTCCCAAGTAATTGCACAAATGCACAGACCCGGACTAATGCTATCTACGTGCTGCTTCTGGGAGCAGCTCCCTCTTTCTCTTCCCAGTTCCCAAGGTGTAGGTGAGCCCTGCAGACTCTGTAAGGGTCTGTGCCTGGGGATGACTCTAATCTTGGTCCTTACCCAAAGGTTGTTACTCTGTTTTTTTGTTTCAGAAAGGTATTTAAGTGCGGGGGAGAGCAGAGTGCAGCAGAGATCTCTCCTATCTCCTCTGGGAGAAAGATGTGCTTCCCTAAGCAGGCATTCCCGGGTCATTCCACATCTTTTTGCGTATGGCTTTTCACAGAAAGTGCCTCTGTCGTCTCTGAGCTGACTGACACCCTCTGTGAAGTGAGCTGCCTTTTCGTAGCACTGCACTCATGGTATGACAAGGCTGTGTATTGAGGTTCTCTGTGAAGAAAGACAGCTTATAAATTATTTAAGCACCTCTGCTTCTGATTAGCTTATGACTAATGCTCATTGCACTAACCCCTGAGACATAGCACATTAGAACTACTGGAGAAAATATAATGGATTTAATTGCTTTCTAGGTAGCAAGGTATACACAGAGCTTTTGTGGACTTCTGTGTGTTTGTTTTGCTTTTAGTTTTAAATAGGCATGCTGAAAGAGAGCTCAGAAAGTCTGCTCAGGGATTGGGAGTCCACAATAGGCCTGAATCATTTTTCAAGGTCAACAGGGAACAACAGGGAGTGAATACCACAGCAGACCAGGGAATAGGAAAGAAATCTTCTCTCTGATTTTACATTAAGGTTTTAAATGCTTTAAGACCAGGAGCAGAGAGTAGAGATTGCCTTGAGGTAGCCCAGGGAATGAAGGGTGTATAAGTAACACCAGCAAATTTTACATTGTGTTGAAAAAACACAGAAAATAGTGTTGGTAGAGCTCAGAAACCAGAGCCTGATATTAAAGCAAGTTAATAAATGCCTGATGTGAACTGACCTCTTTGTGGTCTGTGGCTGCAATTGGAGGCCATTTCTCCAGCTGGAGTGGATCTATGACAACCCCAAGTACCTACCCCTTACTAGAGGGTGTGAGTGTTACGTAAGAGCTCAGCTGCTAACCTCTGCATAGATTGAAGACACCAGCCCAGGATCTGGCAATTCACATATTTAACTTGCAGTTTCATGTAGGATTTGGATTCTCAACACTCCAGTTTCCCAAATGATTTCTGTACCTATTATTAGCAGCTCCCCTTGCCAGGTGGCAGAGCTATCTTTGGGTCACTGGGGACCACAGATATCTTTTTGTCTGCTTTCCTTCTTCCTGTGAGTCAAGTGAGTTGAAAACTCTCAGACTCTGCTTCTTTATTCACATGCACTGACTGTTAGCTGTGTCCCTCTGGATACCTGTGTGCCAGCTTATTAATCACCCGAGTTATATTTGCTAACGAAGGGTCTTGATCACAAAACCCAAGCAGCAACAAAAAAAAGAAAACTTCATTATTCATCATATTATTCCACAATACCAGAACCACCTGCACCATGTTCCCAATGGTGTGAGTTTCCTGCAGACCTTTTCTTCAGTTGAGCTCCCTTTAGGTAACGCAGCAAGAACAAAAGCCACTTAGAACAAAAGTTTGGGGTCCAGAAGGAACATCGGGATATTCCCTACTGGGAACATCAAACTCCTGCGCCCTCCTTCAAAACTTGCATCTGGTTCCCAAGATGCTTTTCCCCCCCCTCCATATAGGTCTTGTTTGGGTTCCTTCCATCTAAAGGAGCAATATTTATTGGGTTTGTCAGGATTGTCTGAGACCCCACTTAGCATCAAGAAAAAGGAAGAAAAAGAAATCCATTACAACAAAGCCAAGAAACAAGGTCTCAACAGCACAGTATACCATTCATTGAACTAAAAAGCATTTTCAGTGGGTGCTTCATCTGTTCTCTTCATCTGGAATTGATAAGATTTCTCCTTAAAATGGCCCTTCTCTTGTAAGAGGATTCTGGGGTGAATATATCACATGGAGGCATTTGCACAGCAGACATGCAAAGGGTGTGCAGAAGGGGGCAGATTTTGTCCCTGGTTGCAGAAGCAAATCACAAGATGAGAGCTGTCACCCAACTCTTCTACTTTCCTGCCTTGTAAAGCAGGAGCCAAAGTGGTGTTTTCCAGAATAGACCCAACCAGTGAGTCCCCATTCAGACTTAGGAGCTTTCAGCTTCTATTGGAAGCAAAGGCAGTTTCAAAATGTCCCCCAAGAGCTTCTCAAGGTTCTGTTCATTTGAGGGATCCCAATGTGCAGTGGTTTGTGTGTGCCTGCTTGGTACAGGCAAGAAAGTCAAGGGAACATCTGATCCACAGCTGGTTTTCCTGCCATGGGCACAGAGGGTGCTGGAGCACAGGCTCTCCCATCCCTGCTACTCTTGCCTCTGAGGAAGCCAGCTGAATCACAGCACTGAATTCATGTGGGCGCCTGTTTCCAGTCCTACATCACTCATCAAGGCATCTCCTCACTGTGTGGGGAGCGCTTGTTTTCCTGACAGTTTACAGAGACTGCACATCTCAGACTAATGCAATAGATGTGGAACCTACTTATGCTTGCTCCCTCTCTGTCTTTGGGGGGCTAACTAGGTCTTGCAAGTCTTTTGAATTCACCAGAAGGTCTTCCCATAGAAAGGATTTTACCAGATTTCCTAAAATAAGCAGGATTTTGCCTGGTCAGTGTGCCTGCAGGACACATGCAAAGTGCTAAAACAAACAGCAGTGGCTTTCAGCATCACTGACATGGTCTGACATGACAGGAGGCTTAGGTGCAGGATGAGGAGTCTTGTAGCTAAATCCTGAAATGCAGACTGCAGTGATGCCTTGACAATTTTTAACACTGATTTTGTGACCATACCACAAAGCTTGCAAAACTGCTTTCTGCACCATGCTTCCCACTGGGGCTGGTATTCTTTTTTCCTTGCCTGATTTCTGCAAGTGCTGCCTCACAGTCCACCCCAGGGGCAGCTGCACTGTGGCACAAAGGGATCCTGTTACTTTTGGGAGTGCCTTGAGAGTGGAGATGCCATAGCAGTGTGTTGATGGTTGCATGAGAGAGGCCACTGCGGGGACCAGCTGCTCTCCCGCTCTGTCATATGGCTGTTTCTGCATGCAGCCTGAGTGCAAACACATTTTATTAAACAAAAATATCTTTAATTCAATGAAACTTCCAAAGCTGGTAGGACTCCAAAAACAATGTCAGCTTCAGGTACTACTTTCCTTTTCCCTTTGACTTTTACCCTCTGAAGTCCAAACATCTCTCAGATATTATCTCTTCTGCATTTTCAGTTGGCAGGGCTCACAGGTTTAAAACATTTCTGTGCTCACTTCAAGGAATGCCATGGCCTCAGCACTGTTGCCAGCAGGATGCATGGGTGAGGCCATCCTGCTTTAGGAGAAGACAGTTTAACTGCATGGATGTCAGCACCACACCCTGCTGTTTGCTTTCCTCACCAGAGAACAGGCCTTGGTCTCTGAGACCAGGAGAAAGCGTGTTTTGCCCCAGCACTCCTGGCCTCCTGATGTTTCCTGTCACTGCTTCAGAGCATTGAAGCCGGGCTGGCTGTGGTGGGAGATATTTCACCTCCACAGCCACCATCCTAGGAAAAAGGTGGATAGAGCAATTATTCAAGAAGGTGAAAGCAGTCAGAGAGGAGATGTACAGCATCTCCTTCAATAACATTTTAAAGGCATGGCACCAGTGTATGGAAGAGATTCCCCTTTTCCCAGTATAGCTGCAGGAGCAATTTTCTACTCTGTATTGTTATGGTCACTTGTATGAAGACCATGAGTCTTACTGTTCATCCCTAGTGTTAATTTGAACTTCTTTTCTGTAGTGACCTTGCTACAAAACATCCTGCTGAACCTGTCCTCTCCTTGATCCTGTTTGTGTCACCTGCTGTGAGAGGGCACCTGTCCCTTTCCTACACTTTCCTACAGCCTGCTAAGAAATTCCTCTTCCTGGAGGTCCTTATCCCCGCAGTACACACACTGTGCTGAACTAGCTGAAGCATAGGCAGCTGCATCCACCAGCTGCAAGGGACGTGGGTCCTAGTGATGGCCATATGGGGTGCTACCCCTCTCTGGGGATTTTGAGGGGTCCCCATGTCAGTGTATGGCCACCACACAGAACTCCTGGCTGTGCTCTTCCCACAGACACCCAGCACTGGAGCATTACAGAGTGATGTGCTCTGGCACTGTGCATTAGGCAACCTTGACATACACTTAACTGTTGTTTTCAAACAAAGACAAAGGCAGTCATTAGTGCGCAGACATTATCTCATCCATCCTAGCAGAACCCACTCCAGCTTCCTCAGCGTTTCTCATGGCACCCTTTCTGCCATGCACAAGAGGACGGCTCATCTGTCTGATTCCTCTTCATTGCACTTAACTGCTGCTCCCTGCAGCCAGCACCACAAAAAACCTGTTTTCTTCTGACAATACTTTTGGGTTTGGGATTAAAGCAGTGAGAAGCCAGGGATATTTCCCTTCCACACAGTGAGGCTGTTGCCTTTGTGATCCTTCATTTGACTGGTTGAAACTTGAAAGTGGAGTTCAGGGATCTGCAATCAGAGCCAATTGCTTCTATCACTGGATGCTTTCAGCACTCACCTGGACACAGTCCCCAGCCATTCCTACTAGCATCATTTCTTGCAATGAAAGCACTTTGCTTTTGACAGTTGTCCACATTATGCTTTTTGCAAGACTCTTGCTTAATGCGTTGTACAGATCATATGATACTGTCACAAATCCCCAGCATTTTTAGTACTTGTTTCTGGGGATATTCCAATTTCTTGAGCAGGTTTGGGGTCAAATAAGCCTCACTCTATAATCACTGGTCAGGGGTTGTTTTATTTCCCTGAACACAGAGTACCCAGCTCCTTCATGCATCATTTATATTCCCTGCACCCTGGCAAAGCTCTGGCCATTTCTTTATTCCAGCCACGTTTTCAGAAGTGTTCATTTTCTTTCAGATTCTCTTTATAAAAACAGAACTGCTCTATCATCTCCAATGACTCTGAGGATAGGTGATTTTATAAATTTTCCACAGTCTCAGCAAATGCTTTGTCTGCAGATTTAATAGACACTGTTAAACTATGCAGCAGGTTATAAATTTTACCCCTATTATGGTCAGTAAATGGCCAGAAATTTTTTAGATGTTATGCATTGTTTACTCTCATAGTGTAGGGCAAGCAGTTTTCTCCCAAGCCACTGGAAAAGCCTGTTTTGCCCAGAGAGCTGAATGTGTTTAATCCTTTCTCCTTTGCACAGGTGGATTCCTCACATCCCTGTACCTGCCCTGTGCAGCTCCCTGTGCCATATGAGTGGGTTTCATGGCTCTCCTCATTCTCTGTAGCTTGTAGTCAGTTCAGTGGATGGAGGCACGGGGACATGAGTGGGAGCTGAATGGACAGAACAGTCTGTGGATGTGAGACGCACAGTCCTCAGTGCCTTGTGAAGATGGTGGGGTCTAGGAGTTATGGTACTGTTCAGTGTCAAGAAGCTGGACACAAAATCCCTTCGGTCCTGTGTCGTAAGATGGAAGTATTGGGATGGCCAAGTGGTCTCTCTGGCAGAAACAACTGAAACAGGAGGAGAAGGGCTTTTCTGAGATCTCTCAGCGCCTGGTCTTCAGACAGAGGTGATGAGGGAGGTTACACTGCCCATCCCAGTCCCTGTGTCCCTCCAGAGAGTTCTCTGCTCTGGCTTGATGTGGTCTCTGCTGAACCATTCAGACCCCCAGAGACCTGGGAGAGATGGGTTAAAGCAGAGCACACCTGAGCTGTGGGAAGCCCACAGGCTATGATGCAGTTGAGCAGAAAGGCAGCTATTGAGTCTGCTGAATGTTTTATAGTGCATTCAAGTGCTGAGACCACTGTCAAAGTTGGATATTATCCATTTAGAGCCTTGTCTTTAAAATAAATGATAACCCTTTCAGGATGAGCTGCTGCCAGGTGAAAGAGGAAGGTTATATGTCTGTTATGGGAAGAGAAACTATATGAAGAAGGCTGAGCACTCTCACCTGAAGGGCAGAAGAGATTGGAAATGAGCTCCCAGAGCCCAGACATCCCTCTGGATCATGGCATCACCCAAAGATAATTTCCCAGCAAACAATATTTTTACATTAAATGGGAGAATTTTGAACCTAACACTTCCCAGAAGAGAGGGTTTTCTTTTCTTTTCTTTTTTTTCTTTTTTTTCTAATTTTTTTTTAACTACCCAGGTCAGTAAAGCCTGAGTCAATATAAATGGCTTGGGAAGGAAAGGGGAAGGGGGAAATAAAAGGACTGTGCTGGGTTGGGAATGTGATGCCATAGGCACTGGCACACAAGGGAAGGCAGCATGGGCCTGAGGAAGCTGAGGGAGGAGCTGTGCTGTCGGGCAATTAATTCTGGGATGAAGATGTGGGTAAAAAGGAGCTGTAGGTCTTTAAAGATGTGGGAGACAGGTAAGCCATGGGGTATAGGAAAGTTTGCAGAGATCTGCAGGGAGCAGTGGGGTTCATGAGCCCTGGGGACAGAAGGGAGACAGCAGCAGGAGAGGGCAGTGCTTCCCCTGCAGGAGGTGCACAGGGCAGGTGAGCAGCATCCACACAACATCAACGCTCACTCTGTGCCCAGCCTTGCTCAGATAACACAGAGACACAACTGCTGCATACAGAAACACGAGCCACTAATCCAAGTAGTAAACAAAAGGGGTGAGGGAAGGGAGATCAGGGGCCATTGTGAGCACCAGAGATGCCTCACTGGACAACATGAATGTCCCTTTAGGCCCTTATCTCAACCCTGACAGTGGCTGATATCAGATGCTCCAGAGAAAGCTGCAAAAACAATCTTCACAACACATCTGGGCATCTGTGTGATAGCATCCCCACAGGGGCTCTTCCTGCCAGACCCCATTTGCTGATCAGCCTACGCATGGAAATCAGAAGACTGAGACCTTTTGTCAGTTTTGCTCTGTCTGATGTTGCAGCCAGAAGGACTTTCACTCACATAACCTGATAGCCCAGACGGTTTCCTTCCCCACTTGCTCTATTCTGCGTGTGCTGTGGGGTCCTCAGCCCTTGTGGCAGGCACAGACCCATGAGCTCTGTCCCTAATCTGTGTGTTCCTGCAGACAAGCACAGACCAAGGTGGACTATTCCCTTCCTAGCTCCATCTAATTGCCATGCATTGAGGGCTCACCCGTTCTTCATCCCACTGTTTTAAAATTTGTAGCAGCATGCCACCGTTCTTTCCCTCTGTGGGGGACCATTCCTGGAGGATGGGTTAGCAGGAGTGTGAAGAGCAAAGCTGGCGATCCACATACCCCTGCCAGGGAAGTAATGGAAGGTCTAACAACGCTACATAGCCCAACTGGAGGGTCTATGCCAGCATTTCCAGGTGCTTTAGGCATTAAGCCTGGTGCCTTCATTCTGCACATGGCAGGACTGATGAATAGGGGAAATAAATTTGAGGAAGGATCCCAGGAACAGATGGCAAGCATTTGGGATTTACTGAAAATTGCTGATCTGGGATTTATTGGCAAGTGCTGAGCAAGTTGATGGAGTGCACCAGTATCTTGAGAGATCTTTGACAGCCCCTAAGATAACAGTCCCTGAGATACCAGAGTGTAATCTATAGACCTATTGTACATAGACCTCCTAATGGAAAACCTACACTATCTGTTCATACTCAAAGTACAAAGAGACCAAAATATGAGAGAAAAACAAAAAGGAATAAAAGAAATTGACAAGTTTTGTTTGGCTGTAATGAGACTTTCTCCTGGCTCTCTGCACATGGTGCTCTTCTGGAGAATTTCTCAGCAGCTTGGGTGGTCACCTATAAGACCACAGGTGGTGAAACTCTGATCTGGTAAGTTTTCTGGTCTAAGTCCTCCCCATGAATGTGATTCAATGTGAGCCTGGGACTGCCTTCAGAAAGACCTTCCCTCTCCTCAGCACTGTGTGGGAAGTGGCAGCATAAACCAGAGGGGACCTCTTGGCTCTCAGCTAGCACAGTTCCTCCGACAGACTGCTGATAACACTGGGAGGTGTGGGGCTTTGTTTTCCAACCTCCTGTCCCCTTGCATGCACACATGCACATGCATGTGCCCAAGTGCCAGTGGTTTCCAGGTACTTGCATCTGTGATTTCCCCCAGCTGCAAGATCACATGCCCAGCCAGCAGCAGTGGTTTTGTTCTATTCCCCCATGCCCTCCATCAAAGAACTGATTTTGGGAAACACTCTGCATCAATTCATTGCTACTCATTGAGGTCCCTACTGTAACAT
Organism: Pardalotus punctatus; assembly: GCA_013400915.1. Classification (NCBI taxonomy): domain Eukaryota; kingdom Metazoa; phylum Chordata; class Aves; order Passeriformes; family Pardalotidae; genus Pardalotus; species Pardalotus punctatus. The sequence goes on along the minus strand of VZTX01010746.1, from coordinate 305,058 downwards.
CCTTGACCATGGATCACAGTCCCACTGGCCTGTTAATTGGGTTCAGAGCACTACAGCCACAGGCAAGGGTTGCATCTCACTGTCCTCACTGTGCCTGCCCCAGGGAGGTGAGCACTTGGCTGCTCACTGCTGCCAGCCCTCTAGATGCCTGTCCCCATCTCCCCTCTGCTAATGCCGGGTCTGTGCCTCATGTGGCACATCATGAGGGGTGGAGGACCAACGGTCTGGGTTCGGACACTTACAGCAGGCACATGCTGTGTCCCAATCTGCTCTCCATGCCCTGCTGCAGCCCCCAGAGGAGCTGGCTTTTGCTCCCTGACTGACTGCATCATGGGGCCATGGCTGTGCTGGCATGCATTGTCACTGCGCGGCATGTGAGACCAGCTGAGGAAAGCAGGTCATTCATAGGAGTTTTAGCACATGGGACTTGGCTGGGCACTCCAGCTGCATTAAAATCCTTGGGAAGATAAATCAATGGCTCTCCAGGGATGATCTCTGCATGTACCAGCCCCTTCCCTCTTCTTTCTCCTGGCCTTCGGTGCGAACTCTCAGGCTCTCGGGGAGGTAAGTAAGGACACTTGAAAGCTGTGATTCACACTTTTAGGCTTATGCTGCCTGATTCTTGAAGGCTCTGAATTATTTTCTGCTGGGACACCACACTTGTGCTTCTGTAGCTGCTTCAGTGCAACAGTGCTCATGCAAGAGACAGCACAAAGGACTGCCTCAGCAAGACCCTGCTCTCCATGGGTTAACACTGCCCTTCCCTGGGGGCAGTGGCAGCTCTGCACACTGCTTTTTTATGTTCAAGGTGATGGCAATAGGTAATATTTCTTGGACTGCTGACGGGTTCTGGTTTGGTTCATGTGGGCTTTGTGGTTTCTGGTAGTTGGTTTGGACTGCGACTTATAATGCCTAACGAAGAGCAGTGAGCAAAGCCTGCTCACAGACCACATGAATGCTTGCACTCTCTTTCCCTTTAAATTAACACTTTCACAGTGTCAACAAGGAGCTTTCCAGTCCACAGAGATTCGGGTGTTCTGTGTCTACTTTATTCCCACTTTAATGTAATTTTTTCAATACTCATTGTTGGATTGTTGGTTGGTTGGTTTGAGGTTTGTGGGGTTTTTTGTTGTGTTGGTTAGGTTAGTTTTTTTAGATGGCTATTTCTAAACTGTCTCCCAAACAAAAAAAGCCTCATAAAATTTTAACCAGTCTGGGAAAACCCACAAATGATGCAAAGGCAGCTGTCTGCTGACAGAGGTTATTGAAGTACACCGGACTTCACTACCCCCCACTTACAAGAGCGGTGTCTGCCGTTAATGCAAAGCACAAATTCATGAAGTGTTTCTTACATGGTTAAAAGGTCCTCCCAACACATCTTCCCCTTCATATAGAATATAATTGCCCCCTTTTCCCCGCCTCAAAGAAAAACACAGTGTGGAGTTAGGGTAACCTCACTATTCACACAATGTAATTCCATCACTCAGGGACCACACCAGCCAGCTCTACACTGTTCCTCTCCAAGGTTTGCAATGGGGCAGGGGTGCCAGGGGAGTGAAGGTTATTTATATGAAAAGATTTTGAAACAAAACCTTGGATTTTGAGCTTGGATACTCAGGAAGTCAGAAAAGGCTTTTGGGAGAGATGGGAGAAGGGCAGGAATGTGCCTCTGGCAACACAACCATGTAGAAATGTGTTTAGTTCAACAGAGTAAGAACATCTCAGTGTCGCAGAATACGTGTCCACATCCAAAAAACTTGCCTCCATTGTCACTGATGCACATGCTGAGGTGGAGGACTGAATGACTGATTTGTAGCTCCCAAATTGCTCATAACAAAGATCCCAGTACTGATCCATGCAGTGTCTGTTATTTATTCTGTGCATAAACAAAGGAATTAATCCTCCAGGAACTCTCAGTCTAATTTCGTTCATTAAGAATAAATGAAGTATTAATAATAAAAAAAATGGTAGAAGAAAACTTTTAAAAATGTTTTTTTGATTGGAGTACATTTCTGTAAAGCTCTGACTGGAATAAGCAACATGTAGTGCAATGTATTTCAAACAGATAGAAATAATGCCCTAAATAACTGGGCTAATTAGATGTATTTTCTCTACAAAACCACAATTCTAATGTTCCTGTCTCACTGTAATTAAAGAAGCATTTACCATGCATTGGAACTTTTAATTAGGTCTAACATCTAATAAACTTGGAGTAAACGAACAAATATTTTCTCTGTCAGTGGGTAGTTTTTAATCAGTGTTTAGAGGTTTAAAATTTCAGATAGCAGACATTAGCCAGTGTCTAAAGAGCTTGAAGAGGCATTTGGGCATAACCATTTAAGTAACTGTTGTGCTCACCCCTGTAGTGTTGAGGGAACCAGTTCCCAGCCTTTTCCCTTTGGTAGTTTAATTTTCCTGGGGGGAATTACTCTAGAGATTGTATTTGCATGTGGTTTTCTAGGCTGTGGATTGGACATGGCTACCTGCTGAGTGCCAAGTGTGGGTTCCTTCCCCCTTGACGTCCAGAGGCTACACCAGCACTCCTGTTGTAGCCAGTGGAGGAAAAGTAGGCTCATTTCCTCCCAAATAGTGTTTAAGAGAGGTGAAGCCATCCCCCTGCCCAAGATCCCTCTCTTCCTCCATCAAGATAGAGCACCTTGGGAACCATCCCAGATTAAATATATAAATTACAGACATCCAAATAGAGGTGAGAGGCATCTCCCTGCCCTGTACCCTAAGAAAGCCCTGCCAGCATGAGATGGAGCTGTGAGTTTGCTGACATGTCCCCACACAGAAATCAGAGCACGGCCCACAGGGGAGCTACTGGGGAGAAGACATCTCCTGGTGGCAATGGGCTTGCAGGAATCCAGTGGGGAGAACTTGTGCTAGCCATGTGGAGAACTGTATCCCTTTCCTCAGGAGGGAGGGACAAGGCTGGGGGAACTGGGACCTGGATGATGAGGACAAAGGGACTGGGGACATCCACACACCATGTGTGGCGTAGGGAAACAGACACATCTCTTGGAGACAAGAGGCTGTGAGTTAGGAAGGCTGGCAGTCCATCCTGAGCAATTTGTTATGGCTGAGTTGAGGTTCACACGGCAGTAAGACAGAAAAGACACTGCAGTGGCCAAACATGTGCACAGCTGGACAGCAAAAGTGCACAGAACTGCCTGTGGCTGGCAGGTCTGAGTCCAGGAAAGGAGGTCATCTGAGATCACCAGGACAGACCTCCCTGGCAGAAAAGAATCTGTGATGGAGGAGTGCATCCATCTGCTTTTCCGTGGCTGTTTCAGTGGGTTCAGACAAGCACAGACCCTTTAAGGACTTGCCCTCTCAGGAAGTTTCTTGTGCAACAGGACAACCCTTTTGAACCAGAAGTTCCTTTATATTTTCCTCTGGAAGGTAGAGGCATGATACTAGAGCCCCAAAGCATAATCAACAGATTGTTTCTCTGCTTGCAGCATCCGAAACTGCCTCCAGGAACCAGTCGTGCTATCTTCCCATGATGAAATAGCTCAGAAATTTCCACATTCTCTGCAGAAGAAGAAGGGGCAGGGGAGTAGAGTATAGGGATATATGTTAAAGGAGCTACTGAGGAAGCAAGCAGAGAAGTCAGGAGGCACATGCACAGGGTAAAGACTGAGAGCACACTCTTGAGAAAGAGAGTGTTATGGAGGATTGGACACAGTGACGAAAACTGGGGGGATGTGGAAGGGGTAAAGACTTCCAGTTTTGATCATGGAAATGGAGTTAGGACACTTTGGAGGAGCAGGATGAAGCCCAGGTGCAGCTGAGAAATGGGTGCACAAGACAGTGCCTGTGAAGGTAATATTTGCTTCAGTACAACTGGCACGTGCCGGTACTTGTGGAACAGAAGGTCATACATATTTTTGAAGCCTCCTGCATCTAGGGAATGACTTTAATGTATCTTGAAGTACCAATAAGTGGAGTAAGTATGTGCCATTACCAATAACAATAACAGCCCTGGAATATTTTCTACCCAAAGATCTCAAAGCAATCCTTTTTTTGATTTATTCATTGACTCCTTGTGTCCCCAGCAAAGGAGGGGATCATAACGATCACCCACTTTGCAGGTGGTGAAACAGAGGGTAAGTGGCTGAGCTGTGAACAGAGCCAAGACTGTTCTCTGTCAGCATCAAGTTCCCAAGCCAGTGTCTGGGAAGGAAAAAGTTGCAGCAGCTGCCAGGGAAAAGCCTCTGGCATCCCAAGGAGCATGTAAAGGGGTACCTGTTGAACCTTCCTGATATGAGTGTGGTGTGAAGACAGATATTCAAGCTCCTTGAGGGCAGAGCTGAGCAGGCTCAGTCTTGTGCCAGGCAGGTTCTCTGGTGCTTTGGCTCTGGTGGCCTGTATCCCAGCACCATTCAGAGATGCCCAAGCTTCAGGCCTGTTTTGAGAAATAGATTTACATGGGTGAACCCCAGCTCTCTGCCCCCAGTGCCAGGCACCAGGCTGGTTTCTCACCCTCTCACAGTGGGCAACTCACAAGTCAACAGGAGTGTTTGGCATGACCAGAATGTGTGGAGAATATTTGGGGTCTGCTATCTCACTCTGGCTATAATTGATATTCAGGTTGCCTCTTAAGTTACCAGACCAAAGAATAAGGGCACAGGCCCACACAGCTATGGCTCACAGTATGTGTATAGGCTGTATGGGACATATATGTACATGCAATACATACAAAATGTACAAATTTAAATGGAAATTTGATAGGGAAACCTATCTCTAAGTATACCTTTAAGAAGCCTACTAGGAACTTATCTGGGTGCTACCAGTGTAATAGGCAACTTCCCAAAAGGCAGCTCTCCACAGTTGTGGAGAAGGTTATCTCCAGATGCAGAGCAGAAGTACAAAATATTAATGTTGCAGTGGGAAAAAGCTCAGGCCCTAATTGAACAGGACACAATTAAGTGGCTTGGCCACTACCAAAACACCAGCAATACCAAGCAGTAATACTACCCAAAGTGTGTAAATGAAGCCTCTGTCTTGCCTCCTGACCCTTCTCACCAACATGATTCCTTCTTCCTTCACTTACTGCCTTTACTGGACCTGAGAGAAAACACACACAAGAAATGCAGACCCTCAGAGCCAAGCTCCTGAAGAGGTTTTTCCAGTGGGGGCCAGCAGACCAGCCCATCTGGGGAGGGAAGGTGGCCTTGTCCCTGCCTACACTGGCTGGGTCCATCTCTCAAACTTTTACAGGCTAAAGCGAAAAGCCTGAACTTGCCTTCTGCAGCTGAGGAGGGGCTGGGGGAGTTGGGTGGCAGCACTGAGAGTTATTGCTGTGGCATTTATGGAGCATGTTGCTATGAATCGATACTTCACCATAATTACCTCATTTGCCCATTTTTCAAATTAGATAACAAGGTTCAATGCTTGAGCAGACCATCCCTCATCCATTTGCATTTCTTTCTCTCCTATGCAGAGGACAGGAGCCTCTCTTCTATTAATTAGCACGTCTTGGGGTGAGTGGGGTTACACCCTGAAAACTTGTGGCTCCTCTTGTCTCTTATTCCTGAACACTGTCATCAAAAGTTGGGAGGCCAGGCCAGACTGCCCACTCGGGGAGGACAAAGGGCTGTTCATCCTGGCTGGCTCCGTGCTGAGATGGGAGGCGAAAGGAAATGAGCTCACGCTCTGTTCAGACAGTGACATTTCCACGGGGCAGGGCTCATCCATCACGATGTGGTGGCTGAGGAGAGGTGTTAACTGTTTTGAACTGGCTGCCTGCCTCCTGGGGAGCTCAGGACCTGCAGGATCCCTGGAGAAGCAGTGTGTGGGGTGGTCTTGGGAGAATCCCCCTGAGCAGGGGGACACTAAGGACGACAGGAGACCCCCACCATGACTCACTGTCTGGGGAACACAGAGCATCCGTTTGTAGGGGAAATGCTTGTGTTTCACCCCCATGGCCAGCTCTGGGGAGATATTTTTTCCCCTTTCTACCTGTTTTTTTCTTCACGAGGACAGGCAGGCTCCCCCCAACATGTTCCCCACCTGTGTGGGAGCTCATGGTCTGCATCACAGACTGACATGCACCCACCTCTTAACTTAGGGGTTGATTTCTGGCTGGACCTATCATCCTCCATGCTGTGGCTGCAGCTTTTTTTGTTTCTTTTGCTCAGCAAAGCACTCATGTTCATCTGGGTGGTGACTTGGCCTTTGTAAAAATAGCACTTGATCAAAATCAGAAGCTGATAGTATCCTGAACCCCTCTTCATGCCTCATTCTCCTGAGCCAGCCTCCAAGGCAATACCTATTACCAGGTATTACAAGCAAAGCAAATTCTTGTAGTCAGATGGCTCATTAGCTCCTGCTTCTCTGGGGACACCCCTGTGCCTTTCCTCTGCTCTCTCTCCCCTGTGAGGAGCAAAGGACCCCACCTTTGCCAGGGCAAAATAAAGAACAATTACATAGTCATTAATCTGCAGAAGAGAGGGCAGGAGGGGCACCAGCTGCTGAGCTGCTGTTGCATGGCTGAAGCGTGGTTTTCCAGGAGCAGGCAGGAGTGCAGCTTGGATCAGAAATGGGGGAAGCGTCTCGTGCCTCTCCCTTGCTGTCAATTAGCACAAAAGGTTGGCCTTATCTCCAAGTAGCCACAGACCTCAGAGCAGCTCTCAAAGCTGCAGCAGACTCTGTGGAGACTAATTGGGGTCTTTCACCTCCTTTTAGCTGCTTCTCAGCAATGCGCTCTGGAGTGCAAGTGGGAGAGCAGGTGCTTAGTTTGCCAGGGAGTCAGCAGGGCTTTACCAATGCCCTGGATCCCGAGGGGTAATAGGAAGAGGCCTGGAAGACGTGGCCCTGAGGTCAGAAAGCCACTTTCAATCATTTACCAGTAGTCCTGGCAAACTGGGACATCCCAGATGACTGGAGGTTAGCAGATGTGTTGCCCATCTATAAAGGTCAGAGGGATGATCCAGGAAAATACAGGCCTGTCATCCTGATCTCAGTACCAGGGAAGGTCACGGAGCATGTCATCTTGAATGCCACCATGCAGCACGTATGGGACAAATAGGGTAGCAGACAGCACAGGTTTCTTAAAGGCAGGTCCTGCTTAACAAACCTGATCTTCTCTGACAAGGTGACCTGCTGAGTGGATGATGGAAAGGCTGTTGATGTATCTACCTGGGCTGTGGTTAAGCCTTTGACACTATTTCCCACAGCATTCTCCAGGAGAGACTGGCTGCTCATGGCTTAGACAGCCACACTCTTTACTGGGAAAAAACTGGATGGCTGAGCCCAGAGAGTGGTGGTGAACGGAATCACATCCAGCTGGTGGCTGGACACAAGTGCTGTTGCCCAGGGCTCAGTGTCAGAGCCAGTTAGGTTTAATATCTTTATTGATGACCTCTATGAGGGTATTGAGGGCACCCTCAGTCAGTTTGCAGGTGACACCAAGAAGAATGGAAGTGTCAGTCTGCTGGAGCATAGGAAAGCCCTGCTGAGGGATCTGGACAGGCTGGATCAGTGGGCTGAGGCCAGTTGTATGAGGTTCAACAAGACCAAGTGCTGGGTACTGCATATGGCTGACAACAGCCCCATGAAGAGATATGGGCTGTGGAAAGAGTGTCTGGAAAGCTGCCCAGTGGAAAAGGACATATGGTGTTTAGCTGGAGCAAAGGAAGATCAGGGGGGCACCTTATCACTCTCTACAATTGCCTAAGAGAAGGCTGTAGTGAGGTAGGGGTTGGTCCCTTCTCCCAAATAAGAAGTGACAGAATGGAAGGAAATGGCAATGAGTTCTGCCAGTGGAGGTTTAGATTGGATAATAGGAAAGAAAAATACTGAATGGGGAGTCAAGCATTGGAAGAACAGGCTGCCCTGAGAAGTGGTGGAGTCACCATTCCTGGAGGTGCCTAAGACATGTAGATGTGGCACTGAGGGACATGGTTTAATATTAGACTTGGCAATGCTGGGGTAATAGTTGGACTCAGTGGTCTTAAACGTCTTGTCTTTTCCAGCCTAAATGATTCTATGTTTCAATGAGGTGCTTCATGGCTGGAAAGAGCCCCTCCATGGCAGAGTGGTGCCTGCAATGGCAGCCAGCATGTGGGCTCCCCATCCCCAGCTTTCAGACCCTGCATGAGACTCCCTGCTCCCTGCTTGTGTCCTTCTCTGTGCCCAGTCCTTGGGCTAATGCTCATCCAACCTGTAAGGGACCACCTGCTTTCTTCTGTACCTTCTCCTCCATGGAAACTTGTGTGGGGAGGCCTTTGCGCATGGCGGTGGAGCTGGTGTTTTGCCAATGTGCTGCAGAGGAGGAACATGTACATCCACATGGAGAAGCACCCCTTTTCCCTTCTGCTGCAGTAGGCTGATAGTGGCTCATATCAAATGGGAACAGAAGTGTCCTGTGAAAAGGGAAGGGGAAACACTGCCCAGAGGTCTCCTACAGGAAAGGTGTTTCCTCCTGGGGAGAAGAGAAAGGGATGAGGTTGTTCTGAAAAGATGCTCTAGACTGCACCAGAATACGCCATGCAATGAGTTTGAATGGCGGCTGGTTATGAGCCCCAGCAGGGAGGGCAGCAGGATTCAGGCTCAGTTATTAAGACCATAAATCATGGAGACAGTCATGGGGAAGGCTGACGAGAAGAGTATATGCAGCCAGGAATGCTGGGAGGGAGCAGCAGTGGGCATCAGAGGCATACAGCTTCTCCACATTGCATTATTTTAAGAATTTTTCTTTTTTATGGCAGTGCTGTCAGGTTTCTCAGAAGGGACAAAGTGATTTTAAGCTTCCATTTCCTGAAGATCCAGGCATGAATTCCAGGTTGGTCCTGATATGAGCGAGGGGTGGGGAGTGAGGGGAAAAGCAACATTGGCAAGGGCGGCAGAGCAAAAGTGAAAGGCAAGGACGGGACTGGAGTGAGGCATTGACATACCAGGAACAACCCATGTTTGGGGCAGGGGATGGCCAGTATTAGGGATGAAAATGTTTTCACTGTCAAAAGCAGAAGGCAGGCTTTGGTGAGGTGGGGAGATCAATCCATAGCATGGCCTGCAGTAGAAAATGGAGCTGTTTGATGTAGCTGGGAGTGTGGCTGTGCAAAACAAGTTTTGCTGCAGCTGCTCACCTGGGGCAGCATGTGTGGCACTGATGGCTTCTCTGCTGCTCAGCCTGCCCCTGTGCCCAAGTCCTGCTGCTTGTGGTCAGCTCTGGTATCTCTGTGCTATTGTTGTAGGTGTGATGCCAATCTACCTGGAGCGTACAGCAGGCAAATCCTTGCCCTCTTGCAGCTGTCCATGCCTGTCATATCTCCCTAGGAGATTTCATCTAATTCTGGTTACATGCTGAGGTCTCAGAAATATCTGGGCCAAGGAGAGGCAAACAATCACCCAGAGCTGTGCAGCCCCTGTGCCTGGTCACTGCATTTTGCTGTTGGGCTGAAGGCAACTGCTTGGCTCTGGCTTGGCTCTGACTTTGGTTTTGGCTCTCACTCAGAGCATCAGGCACAGCTGAAGCTGCACAGGGACACATAGTGAGCTTTAGGCACTACTCAGGTACTGACAGCAGGGCTCTGGCTTGCTGCAAATCCCATTCAGGACACTGGGTTAGAAGAGACTGGGTGTTGTGAGTGTAAACCTGTTATTGGATACAGGACATCCCAGGGATTTTCCTTTGCAGTGTAGCTCTTTCCAGAGGCAGATGAAGTTGAAATCATTCAGGGCAGCCCATGAGAACACAAAAACTGGTCCCAGTGTTTTGAGCAGGTGAGGTGACAACCAAGCTGAAACAGGGCAGGAGCCTGTCCAGAGGCTGCAGCTCAGCATTCAGGCATAGGATGGGACTGCCTTCCTTCTCAACAGTGTGAAGCACTTTGTGTTGCTTGTGCAGGCAGGAGGTGGTACCTTAATCTGCTTTGTGGTCTGCTGACAGGCTTGACTTGCAGCCCTGCACCTTGCAGGAGCAGCCCTAGCCCTTCTGCCTTGTCCGCCCTCAAGAAAAGCCTTCAGAGACATGTCAGTCTGGCTTTTGCATGGAGCAATCTGTGATGCATCTGTCTTCCCTCATGCCCAGGGGCTCACATTGGATGTGGAAAAGCCCTGCAGGGATAGATGGGTCAGCTCTGAGTTCCAGCTGCCAAAATCTTCAGCCTGCCCTGGCATCCCCCCATCATACCCACCTGCTGCAAGCTACCAGGATCTGGGCTAGCCTGTCCCTTCTCAAGGCAATGTGAATTAATTAGATAATTAATCCCCATTCCCTCTCCATGGCAGGGAGGAGTGCTGGCTTGGTGCCAAACCTGAGGTGCAGGAGCAGGCAGTGATTTTGCCTTATGCTACATGAGTGGAGCAAATGGGAGGGCTACAGCATCCCAAGCTTTTGGTGCAGCAGGTGACAGGGCAGCGAGCCCAGGGGACCAGTCTGCACCATCTGCCTCCTTCCACTAACAGTGCCCAGTGCAGCAAAGAGGATCAAGATGCAGCCAGGAGAGGCTGAAGGGAGTCAAGGTGGCTGTCCTGACACAAGTTGGGACAGTGCTGCTGGTAGGCCATAGAGGGAGGAGGATTTCCCAGAGATCAGAAATCCAGTGGGAGCAAAAGTCCAGGAGCGGACCTGTAGCTGCCATCAGCACAAGGCTAGTGCTGACAGAAAAGGGCTGGGGGAGGGAGTCAGGCTCAGTCAGAGCCCTCGTAGGAATGAATGTGTGGCGTATATAATGGACCACATGATAGAAGAGTGGGACAGTGTGGAGAAATGCAGTTGGAGGGAGGTGCTCCCTCCATTGTCAGATATCCAAGCATAAGATAATCCAACAGGTCTCCCCTTGCTGTGCTCACTGAGCTGATGGACAAGGCTTTCCCAGCCAGACTCAGGACCCAGCTCTGCTCTGGGGCTCACATGGGCCGGCAGAATGCTGCTGTGGTGGGCTGCAGCTGCAGCCTGTATCTCTAAATCTTCCCTGCTTTTTAGGTCACTCTGTTCTGCTTATAAATCCTGGTCTTGTCTTACATATGAGCCATAAATCTTTCTCTCCAGTCAGCACCTTTTTTTTTTTGTCTGTGGTTTTTTTTTTTTTTTAAATTTAAAATCCAGATTGTTACATTTTCTGTGGTTTTGGCTCATAACAAGTATTCTCTTCCATTCTGGGAAAATGCCACAGACCTGTGGCCAAACAGTCTTGCTTAGCAATTTGTAGGAAGAGAGGAATAGGGAAAAGGGGTTCCAAAGTGTATGCTGAAATAATCTGCCATTCACACAGCCCTCCCATGTATGTACAATTCCATTCATGCATGTGGCACACCCAATGCACCTATGCGCACACAGCCTTACCTTCCCTGCTTTCACACACTTACCACCTTGCTGGCACCCTGCACCTCTCTTCACTGAGGTACAGCCTTGCACAGATCAGAGCTGCATCTTGTCCCTCCACCTCTAACCCCCATATCCAATCCCAGGCATCTGGCAGGGAACGAGTGGTTCCCATCCTCCTCCTTGCCAAGCAGGGCTGTTCACCCAAACCTGGTCTCTGCCATCCCAGCTTGGTGCTCTGAGCCTTTACACCCTCCCCAGTGTCAGGAGCAGCTTTTCAGCAACCCAGCCGTGCTCTTCACCCCTTCCCGCAAGATGCTGCTGGGTCCCCACCTGGGAGAAGCAGCACCTCTCCTCTGCTGCCTGCCTGGGGAGGGGGAGACACTCTGTTAGACTTGGGTTCATGTGCTGGCACAGTGGTAAATAGCCTCTGCCAAGCACCAGGACAGCCCTGCCTGGGATCAGAAGCCTGCCAACAAGTCATGTGTGATGGTGCAAGGTCAGTGCTCCCTGCTCAACCAGCCTGGAGCCCACAGATGTGCAGCAAACCATCCCTGTGTGTCTGCATCACAGTTCTCTTCTTAATGACTGTGCAATTCATGTTTCTGCAGCTTTCATGTGAAGGGCTTTACTCACTTGAGCATGCAGTCAATACTCCTTTCGATCTTCATCACTCACTGTCTGGCTCCAGGCTTTATTTATTGCACAGCATCAAATCACCGAGCCAAAGACAAAAATGGCTTGCTCCCTTGTGGCCCTTTTGGTGGGCATTCCCAGTGATCTGGCTTTAACAAAATTAGCATTGCTTCTACCTTTGGAGGTGATATTGCTGTCTGCAGTGCACGCAGGAGGGACTGAGCTGTAGCAGCTGTACAATCAATAGTACAGAGCACCTTGCAGGAACAGCCTGAGCCTCAGCCTGGTTTCTAATCTGCCAGCACATCCTCTTCTCCCTTAGGGAAGAATTGCAACATAAAGCTCGGGAATGTATTAATGTGTAGGTAGTGAGAGTGACCACAGATGGGGTGTCAGGCATAGACACAAACTAAACAGTAAATTCTGGGTTATCAGAGGTAGTTCCCAATGGTGGTGCCCTGTTTGGGAGAGCCAGAGCCTAGGTTTTTACAATATGTGTTATTTTATAGTTGACAACACACTAAAAAATTTGAGAGCTTCTGCAAAGCAGACCTAGTGTGGTGACATCTAGAACAGCAAGAATTAACAATTAATGAAAAAAAAAAAGTTCTAGAATAAAAGGTAAGTTCCTGGAGTAGACTCCAGCTCTCCAGGTGATATTAAACAATCTTATATTTTCCTTCTTTGGCTGTCCCCCTCTACCTCATTTCCCTCCCAGCTTGTGCCTGTTTCTTCAAAATAAAGCCTGCTTTCCTGCCCAGTCCCTGCCCAGCCTCAGAGCTGGTCTGGCCTGTGTGTGAAGGCAGAGGGACCCTGAGGAGGAGTTGTGGTAGAGTGGGACTCTGTGTCTCAACATGTGCATGACAAGGGTGAGCTGAACTTGGGCAGGAATGACAGAGATAAGCACTATGTGCATGCATATATATGCATATATATAATATGTATGTATGTGTCACATATATATGTATATACACATGTATTTGTTTAATAGTACTTTCCTCAGTACTTTGACTTGGTATCCAGCTTCCTTCTGCAGACTCCCATCTGAAACAGTTATTTTTTGTTACTAGAGGGAATAAAGGAAGCATTTACCAGGCATCATTATTTTCACAGAATCACTGAACCAGCCATCCTCTTTGCCAGTGGGCTCCACCACTGCTTGCTGTGAGGGGAGCACAGGAGGCAGAAATGCTGGGTTAGTTTGGAACACCCTTCTGCACTGCTTTGAGCCCTATCCCAAACTTTCTCCAGGCAGCTCAAGATGCCACTGAGTCATCATCATTAATACCAGCTGAAGTGGGAGTACAGCTGTAGCTTTTGTGATTCCCGGGCCCACAGTCAGGGTGGGCACTTGGGTGCTGCTTTGTTTTAGAATCTGGTGGGATTCAGCCAACAGCAGCCTGTGGCATGTAAAACAAAACTCTTGTTTGACTTTCAAATCTAGTTCTCTTGTGTTGCTGCTAAGGGCTGGGATGAGGCAATTCTAATTTAGGGTCTAGCTGAGTAGCCCTACAGATCTCATGGCAGAGAAGACATGCTCACTCAAGAATGTCTTAGGTGTCACGTGGGTCATGGTTGGCATTGCCCATTCTCTGATGGGTCCATGGAGTAGCAGGACCCATGCTGGAGACCCTGGGGTGGAGGGGAGTACCAGGACAAGGGACAAAGGGACCTAACACCACACTGACAGCCTGTGGCTGTTGGTTTGTTTCACACTCACTAGTTTTGGAACTGTTGCCTTGGCTCATCTTCTTGTGGGAGAAGTCAAGAGCAAAGGACAAGAAAGAATCAGCTTTGCTGATCATTAGGAGCCAGCAGCCTCAACAGCTGCAGGCCTGAGATGGGAAGGAGAGGTTTAGAAAAAGCAGCAGGAGTGCTAGGTAAAGGAACATCAAGGGGAGGGCTCTGTAGCACTCCCTTCACAAGGGTTCCCCAGCACTAACTGCCCCAAACCTGCCTGTGCCAAGTCCCATGCCCAGCCCCCGTCGTGGGGTTTGAGCAAAACTGGGAAGCCTTCCCCAGGGACTTAACCAGATGTTTTGGGAAGACTCTGCGTCAAACACTGGCACATACCTCAGTGCTGGGCAGCCATATGAGCTCCTCCCTGCCCCAGCCACTGTAAGCACCAATTGCAGGCTGCACCTCATCACCCCAACCCCACACAGAGGGACACGCAGGCTCACCCACTCGAGTACTGCAGCTTTATTTGAATGAAACAATCCACATTGAGAGTCTATAGGTTACATGGCGGGTGCACTGGGGCTGAGGGGAGGTGGTGGATGAGGCAATGCTTATAAAACATCTCACCCTGTTTAAAAGGTTCAGTTCAGTCCCTTTGTGTTTTGTGCTTTTAACGTTGTGGACAGCTTGGTGTCATTGTGGCAAGAGGATCCCAGCTCCACTCAGTGGTGGTGATTGCACTCTATGAGATGTGGAGCGGGGATGGACAAGATGTGGTGGCAATGAGGGAAGTGGGTGGAGAATGAGGCTCTGTCCCAGGATCCCCAACTAGGATACTGACGGTAAAAAACCCAAGAGACACTGGAGGCCACCCCCCCTAAGTATCCCCAAAGACACTTTTGGGGGGCTGTTTCTAAACATTTCTGTCAGGTCAATGTACACTTTCTACTGGCCTTGGAGATTTGGAAGTGTGAGGGCGACACAGTCCTACTGGAACTGGATCCCACTGAAGTGGCTCACTGTTGGGCCTGAGCTGGTTCTCCCTGCACCTCAGAAGTTGAGGATGGGATTTTGGTGTGATCCCCTTCTATGGGATCCAGGGATGAAGTCTGCTGTTGTCTCTCCAGGCTGGAAATGAAACACTTGGTGAGGGTAAGAAAGGAGCAGGGGGATGGAGTGAGGAAGAGTGTGGAAATCACTGTCTGATGCTCACTTCTGGCCAAAGGCTGATGCCAGAGTTGTTTCCCCATGAGACAATTCTAAGTCAGATGATGGCCTCTTTCCTCTGCCATGTCTATTTTGATACAGGCAGGATGGTTCTGACTGGGAAAAAAGTCCCAAGCGAAACCATGCTGGCACCAAATTTTCCAACCCATCTATAGATTAGAGATTGTCTCCATGCTGTCAGGCAAGGGCTGTGACCAAAATCACAAAGAAGAGCCACGTATCTGTAGCATTTGCAGCTTTTAGGGAATGTCTTGAGATAAACGCATGCTGTGGAGCCCCCTGGGATGAGATGGTACATCTAGAAAATCCCAAAAAACTGGAAAACAGGCCAAACTCATCTATTTGAAAGCACTGACACTAAGCCACTTTGCCCAGCTTTAACACCAACAATTACATTAATATGCTGAGAAGCTGTGGATGGGCAGCAGAGAAGAACAAACATCAAGGTTTGATGAGAGGAAAAGGTCACCTCCAGCAAACTCTGTGAGAGCCTTCTTGTCTCAGGATGCTCCATGCACAGGGAAGCTTCTTTGCTCCAGGTCTGTAAACACCTTCACTCATCAGCATCTGAAGCTTCCCAGGGAAATGCCCAGTGCTCACCAGTCCCTTGCTCAGTCTCTGTGTGGTACGTGCTGCCACTCAAACAGAAGACCCAAATATTACCCCCAGACAATGCTTGTGGCATTTTAAAGACAGAATGAAATCTATATTCTCCTCTCAGCACAATCTAGGTGCTGCCTGAGCTGACCATGCTGCTACAGCCTGGCTGTCGCTCTGTTTACTGATACCCACAGCTGGTTCTTGAGAACAACGCCCACTGAGACAAGATATACCGAATACTCCACCTTTGAAGGTGCTCACAGTGGCAGAGCAGGAAAAGCTGGCATGTTCCAGCTCCTACTCAGGGCCTGCTTTGATGATAAACTGAGGCTTACTGGAGTTACACAAGTTCTGAGGATCCCGAAGTATTTCTCCATTGTAACAGCTGGGCTTTACACAACCCAAAGCCACTTCACTGCCTAAATGGCAGGAGCAGAGCCCATCTCCCCCAGCCAAAGCAGACCTCCACTGGCTAACAGCAGCAGCAGCAGCAGCAGGGCTTTTATCTTCCTACAGACTTGGCTGGCAGACAGGACAGATGCACATGGGCGACAGAGCAGATGGGTACCCTTCACTTGGCACAAAGCTTCAGGCAAGGGCCCAGCCATTACGGCACAAAGCACATCCATCACTATGAGCTTTGGGCGCTGGCACTGCCTGGAGACTGGCACTGTATGACAGCTGTCCAGTTGGCCCTGTCTTATACTGAGTTTAGGCCATCCTGGGGGGTAAAACATCCCACTCCAAGTCAAATATTCATAGCCAAAGTTCCCTTTAGAACAACAATTAATGGAAGCACAAAATTTTGCCTCATTCCACAGGAGCAAATGGTTTGTAGGACATAGCAAATCCAAGCAAAACCTGGATTTACCACAGACCTGCACAACTCTCCACAAAAATCTCTAATCACCCAGCTCTACCTTTGCAACAGTAAAGACACCATCTCTTTCTCTCCCTTTCCCTTGTTCTTTGCCCCATGCTGGAAAACTCTCACCATGAAAGGCAGCAGAGAGAAGGGCCATGCTCATAAGCTGGGACCAGCCCTTTGCAGCTTTCCTGAGGGATCACCCATATGAGGACAATGGCTTACTCGGCTTCTTCATGCACAGATGTGCTGAGGATCTGGAGCTGGACTAGTGTATTTTACTGGGAAATCTGCTCTAAGGACTTTCCTTTAGTCTCCTTGCCCAGCATCTGAGCAGCTGCAGGTCAAAGCCTGCTCCCTGCCATCAGTGAAACAACAGACAATACACTGTGGAGCTCATCTTTCCCCTCTTTTTCCAGAGAACACAGACAAGTTCTGTTCCATCCTTTCAGCCACCCATGGGGCTGTTGGGAACCCTCCTTTGCCTCTGATGAAGCCAGGACATGACCCACACTAGATCCCTGAGGGAGCCAACACATGCCCTGAAGTGTTCCTTCACCACCAGCATCCAAGCAGCCCCACCAGCCCCTCAGGCTGTGCCAGGGCTGTGGGGAGAAGGATGGAGGAGGTGCCAGAGCAGATATGGGTGATCTGGACAAGTCCCCATGCCCTGCAGGCACACAGCACAGGGACACAGTAAGCCCTGATGGCTTGCTGTCAGTCTCTGGAGCTCTCTCTCCTTTTGAGAAAGGATGCTTGATGGCAAAGCCAGTGAACATGCACCTGAATCACAGCCCAAGGTCTGGATGTCAGGCACACATCTCAGACAAAGCTGCTTTTCCATGGTCAAGAGGTTGTCCTGCAGACTACAGCTCTCTGTAAGCTGCATCCTCTCCCTCTCTGGAATGTCAGGTCGGTTGAAAGTGGCCCTGGGCTGTCCCACAGTGCTCCTTGGGATGTTGAAATCCTCCAGGGCACAAGTGGATGTCTCTGGTTTGATGTGACCATACCAGACTGTAAGTCGCCATCAGAAGACCCCAAAATCCCCTGTGGTGTGCTGGGTGGTGGCAGATGGTCAGCCAAACTGCCATGTGCCTTACTCCCAAGGGAAGCACTGAAAATACATATATACCATAGCTATCATTTGGGATGCTGTGTGTACTGAGACATCCAGCTCCCTGCTGGAAACCAACAGCTGCCAGTTATTACCATGGAGCGTGAATTTGGTCCTGTAAAAATGCAATTTCCAGAGCTCTCCAGGATTTTTCTTCTGCAGAAGCCTTTTGTCTGAGGATGAGCAATTATCAGTTAGGCCAAACCAAATACAAATTATGGCAATAGTCTGCACAGGGTCTGGTGCTGCACACTGGTTGTTATTAACAGGAGTGCACCCACATTGAGGGCAGCCCAGAAAAAATAAGATATCAGGACAGTTTAAGGAACCAAAAGCGGTATCTGCCAAAGCCAGGACTGCAAAAAGGCCTATCCTTCGCACAGGAAATACTCACAATGCAACTGCTTGTCCTCATTGAAAAGCAGGGTTCTTCTCTGTGGGTACAAGAGCTGGGCATCATTTGGTCTGTAGTACTGTGTCCTACTGGACCCAGCTTGAGGCACAGAGCCCATGGTGATCTGTCCCTCCATGCTCTTGATAGACCACCCAAAGGCACCCAGGAGGTAAAGGGGTAATGCAGCATTTCCAGAGAAAAATGGATATTTGCAAGGATGCTAATGGACAAATGTGACTAAAACAGCAACATCCTGAACCAGCAATGACTTGAGCTCTCTCCTTTAACAAAAACGTTTGTCTCTTCAAGTGGGGTGAGATGACACCATTTGGAAGGGAAAATGCACTGGTTCCTTTGCCCGTCCTGCCTGGAGCAGGTGAGGTTACCCAGGGCAGCATGAAAGACCCCTGGCAATTCCCATAGGTCAAATTCCCTGCCTTGGCCTCACTGAGAGCAAGTGGGGAGCAAGGCTTGCTCCTGACAGTGCCTTGCACAGGGACCACTTCATGCTGGAGACAAGGCTCAGGGCAGCGACGGAGGGACGCTTCTCCCACCAGCACCACTGACAGTCCCTCCCAGGCAGAGAAGCACCCGGCACCAACCCAAGAGCTGGGTGCTTTTCTTGGCACAGAGTGATAGGGACAGGCTGAGGAGGAGGAATCCAGACTCTGCTCTCCCTTTGGTAGTAAAGTACTTTTTTTTTGGTCATTCTGGAGTACTGCACCCACAGGATTTTGTATAGAAAGAAATTAAACTTCCAATACTTTGAATAGCAACAGGGAATAAAATATGATTTGTATCATGTTTACTATGTTCATTCACACATCTCTAAATTATTTTTGCAAAAAAATTACCAGGCTAAATATCTGAAGCCCCCCTTACTTTTTTTCTGATTGCTACCATATTTCTTTCCAGAAGGAAACTAGTTCCCAGAAGAAGGGCTCCATATCACTGTTGCTACAGCTGTTCTCCAGGCAGCACGCTGTGCAGCTCTGCCGGAGCAGCTCTGCATGCCTGCCAATCACAGAATCACAGAATATGTTGAGTTGAAAGGGACCCACCAGCAGCTCCCAAACCATTTGTGCACTATGCAAAGTTTTTCATATACGTGAAACATTTTTTCACTCCCATACGGCTGGGAAGAGTTGCATTCAGGTGTTCCTAATTACTTAACTCCAGATCAAATGGAACATATTAGGTTCATCGCTTTCCAGTGGCTGATCTTTGTGGAAGAAAAATAGTCTATTACTATTACCAGCCAGGAACTGCATTTTAGGGCAAGCAGTAGGAACTGATGTTCACATTGTTAAAAGCTGTGGATTAAAGTTCTGTTGATGACCTGTTATTTGAACTTGCACTGAACTGTATAAAACTATAATTAAAAAGTGTATTTTTCAGAATACAATGAACAACTACAAAAAGAGGTTTCAAATGTTAGTTTCTTTGTAAGCCCCACTTGTAACTACACAGTAGCATTCACTACTTCTAATATCTACAACTTATACCCAGGAGCCTGCACACTCACATATTTTCTGTTTTATACCCTGCAAAAAAATGAAATTGAGTATATATCGGCTAACACCCACACAGCATTCTTCCTAATGTATTTCTACAACTACCAAGCAGAGGTCTCCTTGTAAATAAAAGCAGTCTCTTAAATTTATATTGCACTTTTCTTCTGCAGGGACTTTCATACTATATACACGAATAATATCCACCATTGTTGAAATGCAGCCACTTCTGGAGTGGAATAAAGCAGCTACTCGATAGGCACAAAGCAACATAAAACGTCAGGAAGAGAAAAATAACATTGGGACTGTATCAGATATTTAAGAAGACAGACTCTAATTATGTTTAAGGACTGTAATTTAGCCAGAACACTGTGAAAAATGTGAAGGGATCTTTAATTGGAAAGGGTAAGGAGCATGGCTTTATATCTCACCTGGGGTGCATTACTACCACAAGACTTGCCCCTGAAGCATGGGGTAGTAAACCACAAATACGACTATTCTCAGAGAGGAGGGACCCTGCCTCCCCTCCACCCCATCACTGCACAGCTTCCCATCCTTGCTGCTGAAATTCTTCTCTCCTCTGCTAGCCTTTCTCAGCACATCTGCCAGGGAAATGAGGTCTTTGCTTTTGTCCTCTGTACTTTGACAAGCAGAGGCACTTGGGTTAATGACTTTTCCCCAAACTCACTACCAGCTGCTTTCTAGCCAGAGATGAAAGAGCAGAGGTCTAAATGGGAAGTAGCTTCCTGAGACTTCTACTGAAGTGGATGGACACCTGACAGCAGGAGAAGGCTTCACCTCTGGCTGGGGCAACCTCCTTGCTCTGCCCTGGACCTACAGCCACCAAAGGGCTTCTTCCCCCCTGTGCCACGGATTGGCTTGGTGAGGCTCTTACATCCTTCCTTGCGGGAGCTGGCAACAGGGCACAGACACCCTCCCTGCAGGTGTCCCTTTCTAAAAGCGTGGTGCACCTTTGCTGACACTCCCCTCACAGGTAATGCTTTGTCCATCATCCTGAACCTTCAGGCTGCACCTCCCCTTCCCCACAGCACCTCTGCTGCCCACTGAACACCAGCAAAACCCAGGTGCTTGTGCAGCCGGGGCTAAGCAGTCAGTAGAAGCAAGTCCACATGGGTCTCTGCCTCAGAGCTTAGAAGGTGAGATGGTTGCCCTGGGGAAGCACTCCTGTCTCCATTTTCTGCCCAGCAGAAGCTTCCTGGAACCAGCAATGCAACACAAATGTTTTGCTGCTGACAGAGCAGGAGCCATCGTGAACCTCCCAGAGGTCCCTGGAAAGCACAGTCTCTCTCCTAGAAGTGCAAGTGGACTCTTGCCAGGAGTGGGGTGATGACTTCTGACCTTCAACAAGCACAGAGGAAAGGAAGAGCCCAGCACTGAAAGAGCTCAGCCTAAAGAAGGGCACCACTGGCTGCCCATGAAAATGGCAACAGACAGCAAGACATAGAATTGCTGTTGGCACCCACTAAATCCCGTGATATTGCTTGGCCTGGGGCAACAGTCATGGGTTTCCTGGTCAAATGTGCAGTGTGATTGAGGTCTGGGCTCTGGAGGGAGGAATGGACACCGAAAAGACACAGTCCTAATTCTTGGAAATGGAGAAAAGCAAAACGAGCAGAGGAGACCTGTATCATCCCCTCCCACTGTCTCACAAGGACTCCTGTGAAGAAGGTTCCCCTGTCCCTCAGAACTGATGTCCTTTCTCTGGTGGTGGCTGGATCTTCTGGGTGTCAAGTAAGATCTTTGCCCTTCCATCAGTAAAGGCAATGAGGCACCAGCTGGAAGCTGAGCAATGCAGGAGGCAGTGAATACATTCAGGTGATTTCAGACAAACACAGCTGTCTCGGAGAAGCTGATATATTCATCAGAAATAGGTAAGGAGCCATGGGTACTGGGTCTTCAGTGAGACAGCTAGCTTATCTGTGGTGCTTCAGACAGGCATTTTTGATCAGGTGTCCCGTAGGAGGAAGAGTCCCACTTAACTAATTGTGTGAGTGTGAGCTAGTAAACCCCAATTCACAGCCTTGTGGTGCTAACTCTGCCCTGTGCAGGGAGTAAGTCATGCCCAGAGCTGCTTCCAGATGCAGCAAGGCTATCACAGCTCCTGTCTGGCCAGTGCAGGGCAAATCCTTCTCCTGGGGGTTCCTCTGGAGCAGCCCGTGCCTCCACCTGGAGGTTAGGCCAGACCTGCTGCAGGTCTGCAGCAGAGAGAAACACCAGCTTTACCCACTCATAATGCCAGCAGAAAAAAGGTGAATTTCCCCCATCCCTGTTACTTTGTTCCTCAGTGGCAAACAGGGCCACAGTTCAGCACAAGCCCCTCTTTTGGGCCAACTTCCTGCCTGAATCCATCCTTCTTGGAGCACTTTCCTGCCTCTTCCACCTTTCAGCTCCTCTGCCCATTGCCTTGGCAGTGGAAGCTGAGTGCCTGTGTGGCTGCATGTGCTGACAAAATTCAGCCACCTCAGCCCTGAGCAGCGATGCTGTTGCCACCCTTTGCCCACACTGCAGCAAATGCACTGTGCATGCAGAAAGGCCTCAGCAGGTGAGAGGGCAGCACTGGAGCTGCCTGAACTGCCAGCCCAGGGCACAGGACTTGCTGTCTGGCTGAAGAATGTCTAAATGCCTGACTCTTTCCATAATCCAGAAAACCTGAGGTGGAGGAAGTTAAGCAATGGAATAAAACCTAAAATAAATAGGTAACGAAACAGAGGCAGAGAAGCAATCCTCGGTTTAGGGCCAAGGCAGTTGTCATCCCAATATTCACATGGGGAAGCCAATGTGCAACTGCTCCACCCTTCCAGTCCCATCCCATCACACCCCATCCCACAGCCCCATAGAGACCAGACTTTTCTGTCTTCAGCTCAGACCTGCTCCCTACCCAGCAAGAGTGCTGAGAGACAGAAAGAGGCTCTTAGAGGCCAGTGCTGCAGCTGGATCCAGCCAGGAGTTCTCCACCACTCAGTGTGGTCCATGTCATCGGTCACTTCCTTGCTCTATCTTCTTCAGGACGGGGGTGAGAAGCACAGAGTGGCAGGGAAAGGCCAAAGCAAACCACACTGGGGGCAATAAAATACATGAGAGCCTGGAAGATGTGGATGGATGGAGACACTGAAGCACATGCGGTGTTAGGCCAGCTGCTCCGGCCACCAGCACGCGGGGCGGCTGCTGCCCCACAGACGAGGCTGGTGCTACTGCAGGGAGCTGCAACCGGAGAGGGGCAGCCCCAGCCAGTGGGACAGCATGAGGAGACAAGGGGAGTACTGCAGGATATCATCCACTAAGCTGTGGGCTCTGCAGTAAAGAAGGTAACTGTTCTGGTAGAAATTTGTGCTTTAATATATTTTTGTTTGTTTGTTTAAAACAAGTTCCCACTTCCCTGAGGAAGCCCTGTCCAATATTCCCAAGGAAACATGGGGGTGGTTTTTTTCTTTCTTCATTTACTCTTCACATTTCTTCATTCCTATTTTTTGTGTTTCATTCCTTCTTTTCTCTGTGTATGTTTCTTTCCTTCCTCTCTCTCTCACTCTCTCTCTCGTGCACGTGCTTTTTAAAAAAGTTTTGTCTTTATTTTTAAATTTTGTTCTAGACATTATGACTTTCTCAAGGAGTGCTCCAGTTCTGAACCAGATCCCTTTGCGTGGTCATGCCTGTCAGTCTTTGGTAACATATGGACACTTTGGTGTGCCAGTGAGGAGGGGAGGAAAAGGAGCAGAGGTGGCTGAGTAGGAAAGGAGCAGGAATGTCTTGGTCCGAAGACAGGAGCGCTCGCTTGCCATCATCTGAGCAGCACGTAAAGGAAGAAAGTCAATGGGCCACAAAGAAAAGAGCTGTGCAGGGCTGGGACACCGCTTCCTGGAAGAGCAACAGCTGCCAGCCGAGAACGGAGAAAGAGAATTAGTGATGGGACAGACACAGACCTCATCAAACAAGTCAGTGCACATTAATGTCTTCTCCCACCCTGAACCACAGGGAGTTCTCATATTTTTGGAAGATACTTTGAGCCTTTCCTGGACATTCTCAAGTTTTCCCAAAACTAACTTTGGAGAAAAGGTTCAATCTTAGATACTTTTGCAATCCAATCCTCCTTTCCCCAGAACTTTCAACTTGAGTCATACAAAAGGTTCTCATTGTATTATGGTGTTACAGTTTTAGCTTGGCCATCCTAGGCTGAACCAGATCTTTAATTGCACCTAAAATTTTGAAAATTTTAGGGCATTCTAACTTTGTTTTGTTTCCCCCTTCACCTCTGGAATTAAGCAAATTGCTAGAATTGTCTCTTACTCGACAAGTTTTTTTTCCTTCAAGAATAAATAAACCCAACTGAACCTTGCTCTCAAGTGCCTTTCTGGCTCTGGATTGCATACTCTGAATATCTGCTCTCCTGCCCAGCCAAGGCATGTTATTGAGAGCACAGGCAGGACTAAGACACAAGGCACACCACTGATTCCCACCCAATGCCTCTGTACTGCTTACAACCTCGTCGTGACTTCAACCTATGGTGCATCTCAGTGAGAGTGGAGCTGTCTCCATTACTGCAACGCTGGCACCAGTTTATGTAGATGGACCGGAAAGGGGCTGGCTGGATTTAGCCTGGCTGTGCCTCTCTGCTCAGATGGCAATGGGAAGAAGTGCAGCCCTCCCTTGTCCCACACCCCAAAGAGCAGATATTTTTTTCCTGGAGAAGGACTGACTTAACACTACAGAGGCCATTAAAGCCTGCAGAAGGTCTTTCCCTTTCCAAAGCTTCCATAACTATAGTTTCCAGGAAATGAGATATTGCAGAAGTCCTTAGCTTCTTGGGGATGACACCTCCTGGTTTTTCCTTTGACTCTTGCTAACTCTTCACTGTAAAGAACCAGCCCAAGAGTCTGATAGCCCCTCTGCTGACTTCTGCTGGTG
Organism: Pardalotus punctatus; assembly: GCA_013400915.1. Taxonomy (NCBI): domain Eukaryota; kingdom Metazoa; phylum Chordata; class Aves; order Passeriformes; family Pardalotidae; genus Pardalotus; species Pardalotus punctatus. The sequence goes on along the minus strand of VZTX01010746.1, from coordinate 280,836 downwards.
GAGTCAACCACCGACACAGCAGTGTGCTCTGAAATCAGCTGCGCCTCCCCAACATGTGCATTTGTGAGTGCATTCCTACCAGCTTGTTTGGCTCTGAGGCACACACAGTCTCACCCTTATTCGGTCCAATTGGCTTCCTTGGACAGTCTCCCTTTTTCAGAGTGACGTCATCGATGGCAATGTCCCCCTCATAGCTCGTGCCCCGGACACCTTCGAAGATGATCTGCAAGCAGAGCAGGGGAGAGCCCAGTGTGAGGCTGCAGCTGTGGAGGGCCCTTCCTGTATTGCAAGGATCTGCAGAAGCGAGCCAGACACAGTCCAGATCTTATCAGGTCCCCGAGAGAATGATTCCTTCCTGTTTCTCCAGTACTCATAGAATTTGGAAAGCCAGATCCCACTGTTCATGGGACCAACCTCTTTGTGCTGAGTGTCTGTCCAGTAACAAATGAGCATGCAAAGCTCTGCTTTATTATGTGTCCTGCTCTAACAAGCCAACCAATACTGAACAGGACTTGCAAGAGTAACTACAGTCTTATTTTGAAGTATCCAAAAGCACACTGGGCATTTTGCCACAGTGCCACAACTTACCAGCCTGCACAGAGCGGCTCTCACAAACAATCCTACAACAGCAAAGTAACGTGCTGGGTGAAAACCTCAGCAATAAAAGCAGCCCACTGCCTGGGTACACATGAACAACTCAATGAGCACATGCAGAGTGCCCAGTTCATACTCACAAGCTCTCCTAGAGTCCTAAGCAAGGGGCACCATGGGGGTAGGCTCTTGCAGCACATGCTAAAAGAAACCTCTAGCACTCAGTCACTTTACACCAACAGGCCAGCATCCCCCAGCTGCTCAGCACCAAGGGACCTGTCCATCACACAAACATGGCACCAAAAGGAGCTCTTTGATTAGCAGTTTCCAGACCAGCAATAATCAGAAAATTTATAGTGCCAAATTGACGCTTGCACATAAAAATTTCAGAGAGAAGTGGACTTGACTTCTGTGCATCCACTAAGCCTTTGCCTTTCCCCCATGACCTGGGGGGTCAAAAGCTTCCAGTGCCCTCCCTTGCGCCCCACCAGCCTCTATGTGACAGAGGAAGATGTCTGCCGGGAAATCTTCCACGTCCTTGGCACGCGGACAGGACAGGTGGCAGGTGGTTCCTTGACTGTGGACCTGGCTTACCTGGAAGGGCCCGGGTGGGTTGATGGGCACATGGGCTTGCTGCCACATGTTACCCCGATTCCCACTGAGCGACCAGACCTGGGTGTCGATGGCTCGCTTGTTCCGCACGCGAACTAGCAGGTTCAAGGAGCCTGAAAGAGAGAAACTGGGCTCTGGCATGCTGGGGCAGGCAGCCAAGCCTGCCTGCTGGGCTGGCCCCTGGCATGGCTCTGGGCTGTAAGCCCCAGCTGGCCCAGGGACAGCCTGAAGAGCCTCAGCAGTTCTCTCTGAAGAGAGCCAGCTTTCTCCTGTGTTCATGGGTAAGTGCCACTGGCAACATTTCATCCATCTGGCCTTTCCAAGGGAAACACAGGCCCAGACAAAGAGGGACAGGATGAGGAAGAAGATTCCTGCAGCACAGCTGGGGTGGCACGAGAAGGGGGTGGCAGAAATGCTAGCTTCCAGGGACCTCCAGAGGCAGCCCACCCAACCTCCTGCTTGAAGATGTCTCCTGCTCCACATGGGCACAGCATGGTTTTACCTGGCCAAGTCTTGAACTTCCCTGAGGAAACCAAGTTTTCCTACCATCCAATATGAACCTCCAGCACTACCAGTTGTGGCAACTGCTCCTTATCATATCATTTAATACTATGAAAATACTTTGGTTTCATTATCTTTGAATATGCCCTTGAAACAGCTGGGGGCCAAAGGCTGATAGCAACCTCCTCTTTCCCAGACTGAGCAAGTCTAGCTCCCTTAACCTCTCTTCCTCAGGACTTCTGCTCCTGGCCCATCCTGATGCCCTTCTGCTGGACCCCACCAATTTCTCTACCTTCTACTTGAAATGGGGAGCCCAGAACATGTATTTGCCTCCTCCTGTTCACCACTGACACCTGAAATACGCAATGCAGCCAGCAGGGCTCTCCCTGCCCCAGCCCTGGCCATCAGCTGTGGAAATACGACCAGTGTCCTTGTTCACCACTTGCTCTGGGAGCAGCCTTGCAGTGAGCAGCTGTTTTTTGAAGCATCAGACAGTGTTGCCTGTCCCACACCACCTGGTACCATCCCAGCCCCACATTTTCAGAGGTTCACAAAGACCCTGTGAATCAACCCCAACTTCAAGCTCTTTCAAAAAAAGCAATTCCCAAAAGGTTTTGTCTATCGTTAAACCAAAACCAAAGCCAACAAATCTCAAAGCATTTCCAGTTCTCACTTTGAAAACAGTGTCACAGCTTCCTACCATCCACCCACACATGAAACCATCTCAGTTTGTCTTCTGCAGCATTTTGTTAGTATGCCCTCAGATTACTTCTTTTCCTTTTTTGCTTCAGTGAAAAAACATTTTTAAATATTCAATCAGGGTTGACCTGAACCACTTTCTTTTTTCCCTCAGAAAATCAGTCAATCACAATTCTAGTCGTGCTGTTGCTCATCAGTGTTTCTGGTCTCCATACACAGATATATATCACACCTGAGAGCAGGGTGGAAATAGTAACCCTTACTTATCCATCTGTAGTCTGTCTGCACTTGGGATGCTGCATTCCCACATGGGTATGGCCTTCGGAGAAGCAGCAGAAAGAGGTCGGGGAAGAGACAGGGAAACAGATTTTCCTATACAACCTCCCTCCTACATGATCTCCCCAAATCCTTCATTCTTGGCACATCCACCTTAGGGGCACTGTGTGAAGGACAGGGACCTGGAAATAATCCCATCAAGTGCCTGGCTGTCAGGAAGTGAGAGATACATCACAGGGAGTTCAGAGCATAATAAAGATGATGAAATGTTTAGATTCTGAGTGAATGACTTATAAGAAAAGGTTAAAAAAATGAAATATGTATATAATTTAGTGAAATGAGGATAGAATGCACATTATTGTCTGGAAATATTCGGAAGCATTAGCAGTAAGGCTAGCTGAGAAAACTAGATGAAGGCCTGACAGGACACAGACAGCATATCCAGTTCACTTCCCTGGTGGTACTCAGTTTGGGATGCACACCACAACGAGAAAAATAGTTTGATTCTGTTTGTCTTGAGACCAGCTGGCACTGCACAACCTTGGGAGAACCAAGCCAGTGAGACCTTCCTCCTGGAACCACAGTGCCACAGATGAGAGAAGTCACTATAGGAGTCTCTGGCAAAGCCGCCTTTGAGCTGCTGGTTTCTTGGCACCTTCCCTGCCCTCAGCAGCTTCCTATGAAGGAAAGTCTCTCTAAGGATACCTAGTCCTCATGGAGCCCCTTGTCCAAACTGACAGCTCATGCAGGAACTACATAACCCCACAGATCAATGTCAACAGGAGTGTGTTCAGAGTAGCTAATTACAGACACCAGAGCCGGTGAGGTGAGGGATTGAGAGCAAATGAAGAATTAATATGAAGCTGCTAGCAAGCAAGGTTTAAAAACAACCATTGTCTATTCTATCCTCATTTGGGGAGTTGTAGCTAGGATTTGCTGCACAATAGCCTGGCTGAGTAGCCAGCATTGGGACAAATCATGCAGCAAACGAACTTTGATGCCCTAAGAAAAAAGCAAAGACGAGATAGAAAGAAACCCAGAGAAGCATCTGGAATGCAAATTAGTGCCTCAAAAGCGCTGGCTGTGAATGCCTGGCCTAAACCCAAACCAAGCCTGAGCATATCCTGGCTGACAGCTCCATGTCCTTGCAGCATCAGGAAAAACAACCTTTTGGCCCCCGAATTCCCTAATACAACAATAGTGAATACAAGCAGGAATTCTTCAGATGGTTTACAATTGGAAAGGAAGCTCCCTTATCTACTCACAACATACAGTGTTTCACTACTCCTGTCTACACATGGAAATCTGAAGGTCAAAACAGGGGAGTCCATGCCCATGGCTGTCTTACAAATCAGTCAGAGTTGTGAAGGGCAGCCAGGTCTCACAGCCCTACCTGCAATCTCTGCTAAATTATTCCCTGAGACGGGGAAGGAACCACAATACCTCCATTTTCCAGTAATGCTGTCACTGGGAATATGCTTTTAGGGGGCATGGCAGAGACTCCTGGACTTTGAACAGTGATGAAACCTCTGTCCCATCTAAACTGAGTCCACAATGTTGTAGATGTTAAAGTTTGTGCAGCTCTTTTACTTTACTCCCTTCTACCACATGTCAGTCTGCCGCCAGTTGCCAGTCAAGTTAAGGGCACATAGCCTGTGATGGAGGTACTTGTAAATGAACCTCCAGATCTGCGCTCTAGGCAGAGCTATAAGACATTGCAGACTTGGACTATGGGAATCACCAAGTCATCTTCCTTTCCAGTGGTTATAAACTGAAGAACCAAAATGTGAACCTGCTCTCCAACTCCTCATCAGTGGAGATGTGAAAGGCCCATCTGGGATGTTCTCCAGTGCCAGTTGCTGCAGTCACCCATTTTCCCTGGTTTCATACTGCAATCATGCCTAGTTTCCTGTATTAGAGTCCAAAGCCAGCTGGCCAGTTTTGTTACCTATTTTTCGCCTTTTTGCCTCTTCCCCATCTCTGCTGTGTGGCATTTCCTACGGTCACCTGCGGTGAAGCACACAAAAAGACTGACCATCTATCTGCTGTTATATCTCTCCAGCTGACCACAGACAGACAAAAAAAAGAGAAATCCCAGGACACCGGCAATTCTGTTGTTAGCTCTTCTCATACGAGGCAATCTTTGCGTTTGTCTTGTAATCTGTATTATTCCTTCTTCCCAGTCAAAAGGGAGAATAAAGGCCAGTGATGAGTGATGAGAAATCAATTACAGTGAGAGCCAGCTGTACCTTCTGCTGCCTGCCTTGAAGACCAGAGCTGGCATTTCAGAAGAGTGGCACTCACACAAAAGACCAGCTGGGCTGCCAGATAGAGTAACCCAAGGGATGCCTTTAAATGTTACCTTCTCACAACAAAAAAAGGTCTTCACTCAGTTTCCACAGGACAGGGACTTCACTGTCACATTGAATTGCAGTGTAGATCCAGAAGGGCTGGCACAGGCAGCAGTGGGAGGTAGGCAGGGTCTATAAGGGTGGGGCCACCAGCACAAGCTGTGTGAAATGGCAGAGAAGGTAGAGGTTTCCTTGAGAGTTCTCTGGGGGAGTTAATGCAGGGTGATGGGGTGGGGAAAAGGCTAAAGAACAGCTCAGTTTGCATGGCTCAGATGGAAGGCAGGCAGCTGGAGTAGTCAGGAAGCAAAGGGAGGATGACGCTACATGCTGAGAGATGGGATGCCATGCCAAGTGCAGCAGAGCTGTGTGGGATGGGTAGGAAAGGCTGTTGGGATCCACAGCTGGGAGCTGCACACAGCCTGGTCTCACCTGATGCACTCCTGCAAGGTCCTTGCTCCAGTACCGGGTCATCTCAGGAGATCAGCTATTCATGAGAACTCCTGGCTGCAGCTCCCGTTTAGATCTGGCACCCAACTGGGAATTCAGGGCTGAAAGCCCCCATGGAAATTCCCATGGCATTTCCAGTACAGGCAAAGACAGATAGAGATAAGAAGCTGATTGCAAGAGATACCCCAAAGCTAGAAAGAGATTCACAGTGTGGAGAGGACTTAGATCTTGCACAGCTTAGCAGAGTCACCTGCAGACCCAGTATGAGGGTTAAAATCAAGCCAGGGTGAAAAGAGCTCTTACATTTCTACCAGGGCCTCTGAGCACTGTTTTGAGTGTTTAATGTTAATGTCACTGATCGGAAACTAAAAGCCCAAAGCTTAGTGCAGGCAAATCCCAGGAGCAAATGACAGTCCCCAGAAAGAATCTTGCTGTTTATAATCTCCACAACAAACACAGGTCTCTCTCCCTCTCTCATTTAAATGGATGTTAATGAATAGCAGTCAGCATCAGGCTGATGTGCTCAGTTACAGAGCTGAGGGGAAAGTTACTGCTCTGAGAGCTGGAGAGCAGAGGGTGGAAAAATAATTGTAGTACAGATAGAGATGCAGAAATAATACCAAGTGGCACTGACTCATAATTTCTAGGAATGTAAGTTGTCTTTGTGCCATGATAGGATGTATTTACTTGTTCACAGTCTCTCAGGATGCTTCACACATTAACATATGAGAAGTAAGACAATTAAAGCCTCTCGGCTGCTTTCCACTCCTGACTACAGAGAACTTTATGTCCTCACGTCTTTCACTGTTCTCAGCTTGGTGTGCAGGGTGTCCTCTGTCCAGTCATGGGGTCACTCCACAGACCTCTTTCTGCAGCCACTGCTTCACTAACTTCAGAGCAGGAGGGTTCAGAGAGCTCCCCCTGGTCAGAGTTTGGAAAGCGCCATGATCCCAGCTCTACTCACAAGGCACCTGCACTGGGGCAGGCATGGAGAATGTCCAGCCTGTGCTGCCAGCCAGCTGATTGCTGTGGGACACTCCAGGCTTCAGAACAGAAGGGAGGCTATGGAGAAAGGAATCAGGGGAGTCAAAGCCTCCAGTTTCCTGCTGTGTCTAGGACTTTCTGGGGATATAAACAGCAATAAGGTAAGTTTTGATTGGTAATGTTTCCCGTACAGCAAACCTGTGAAAATTACTTATATATGGCTACAGGGAATTTTCTTTGGAGTTAACTGCGGATTTCAAAATCCCAAAGAAACAAACATGTTTCCACCTCTGACCTCCTAAACCACCATCGAATGAGGTTGGGCTTGAAGCAATATTCCCTGACATGGCAAAGCCAATTGCACAGATTGATCTATGATCTATCACTATCTATCTGACCAGTCTGGCATGTACAGGAATTTCAGGATGGAGGGAATGTGCCAGCAGAGAAGCAACAACACTCTAAAAAGACAAAGTGGACATATGGCTGGACCCCCTGGGAAACACACTGGGCAGGGGAGACCTGGGCCCTGCAGACAGTGGGATAAATGCAGTGGTATTGTCATGGCTGTCTCGTGATGAGGAATAATGGGAGGAAGGCAGGCAATCTACAGCTATAGCTCCTTCTCTCCAGCATATCCCCACCTGTCGGCATACATAGAGAGCAGATGGTGATATGGCAGGAGCTGACTCGCAATGGAGCTATGCTTGAGCTCCTTTGCTCATTTGATCCACCAGTCTAATTAGAGAAACTGTTAGCAGAGAAAGATGAATGATACAAGATTTCCATCTTTGATACTGTGTTTATGGAACAAAATCCTGGCACCTCTTTTCATGGAAAATTCCCTCAGAGGTTGTTTGTGACCAGTAACAGGCTTTCTATGTGTGGACAACAGGATATGGTTTAAGGAATTCAAAAGAGGAAGAAAAAAACATCTCCATGCTCCATAATGTTAAATTTATGCTCTCTCAGAAGAACAAAAGCCCATCCAATATGCAGCCAGAAATGAGTAGAGGGAGGGCATAGCCAGAGTGACTCAGGGGCAAGTTCAGAGCTGGTCACTTGTCAGGGCCATAGCTGTGTAGGAGCCCAGCGCTGCCTGTGACTCAGCTCCAGGCAGGGCAGGGGGATCCTCATGTGCTCAGCAGTGAAATGGATGCTCTCCTTCATTTCTCTGTGCAGCTGCCAGCAAGCAGGATAGGATGATGCTGACGTGGCAGCTCCTTCCCTCTTTCCTGCTGTAGCTGGTGGTCCCCAGAAGTGCTGGGTACTACCTTAGAGATGAGAGGCCAGCCTGGGGGAAAATTATAGAATTGTTTACCTTGGAAAAGACTTCTAAGATCATCAAGTCCAACCATTAAAAATGAGAGTATGATAAACGTAGCAAGAAGGAGACCATGTGCAGGCAACTTTTCCCACTAATTTTGCAGACTCAAGAAGCAGAGTGAACCACAGTTCAGCTATGAGGTCTGTTTGCTCCTTGTTCACCCTCTGTTTCGTGACATGCCCAGATGCCTTCAGGCAATGCTCTCTCTCCTCCCAGCTTTGATAACGGGCCCTTTCATCTTTGGCACAAAAGACAGCTGGGTCCTTTGCGGAATTTATGTGCTCAGCTCTCAGACTGAGAGCATGAACTGTGCTCAGCATTCTCTGAGGAAGTGAAACAAAGTCTACTTCATAGACACTGACAGGTTTAAAGGAGCACAACAGCCAGACAGGACTCTGCCTGTCTCCCTTCTGTGGGCAGGCTTTGCAAAGACCTCAACAAGAGAGGAGGGAGCCTCCCAGAGACCCCAAAATACAAGTGATGTGTGTGGAAGGGCTCCTGACAAAAACCCTGCAGACAGGGATGTATTTATGCTGTGGAAAATTCTGCCTGTCTCTTCTCTATCCCTATCAACAATTTCCCTATTTCCCCATCATCACCCTGTCTGTTGTGTCTCCATCACGTGAGCTAAGCACAGGGCAGCTGCACGGCTTCAGGGCTTGGAGCAGATGGGACTTTTTACTGCAATGCTGAAGCCAGCAAGACAGCAGGAAGGAGCAGCTGAGATCACATATTCTTCCTGCTGAACTGAAGACACCACTCAAAAGCTGTTCTCTGGCCTCATTCTCTGCCTGAGCCAGGGAGATGTGAGAGGATGAATGGTTCAGGCCTTGGAAGTGATTCGCTGCAGGAAGGCTGTTAGAGCAGGCTGTGCTCCCAGCTTTGAGTCAGGATGCATTATAGCAAGAGAATCTTTTCCCACTTCGTGCCTGCCTTACTTTCACCAGAAAACTCCAAGGTGACTAGCTGAGACAGTGAGACTCCAAACCTGCAACTGCAAACTCCTTCAAGTGTTGGGGTGCCTGTCATCCCCATAGAGGTCTCTTCAGGAGACGAAGTCGCTCCTAGAAGTGATGGTGATAACTGACACTTGTTGAGCATTTCTTTGATTTTTTGGGACGCATTTCCATACATTATAAAATCATGTCTGGTTGAAGTTCAAGTACAGATTGGGATGGATGCGCAAGCAGTGTATTATAGTTTGACACTCTGGCCCCATAGCCTTTATCCTGTCAGACCACCCAGCATCAGTGTGTCCAGATATGCACCTGGAATTACCAAGAGTGAAATAATTAATGATCCATGGAGATGTTAGAAGAGTGACAAGGGAGTGCTAGAGAACTAGCTAGATATGCTCTGAGAGCTCCTGTTTCCTCTTAAGTGGCTTTAAGTTTTGTATATATCAATTTCAGAGTCTAAATAATTGATGCAACACCTGATGTCTCAGGAGACAATAAGGTTGCAGTGTACCTTTACAGCTCCTCAACTTTGCACTAGGCTGCTGCTGTGAGTCAAGTCTGAATGGGAAGATGTTTTGCTGAAGGAAGGGAGGGAGGATCACAGCAACTGCCCACCAGAGGAATAACTGTGTCCCAAATCAGGTGATCAGGAGCAAAGAAAATCTGTGAGGATTCAGGGCATCTGCAAATGAATGGGTGGCAGCAATCTGTGCCCTGACAGCCTTTCTGACAAAATCTGCAGCAGGAAAGTAGTCAGACATTCAACTGGTAAAACAGAAGTAGAGGACTTTTGAAGAAGGCAACATTTCAGTGCCTATCTGCACTGGGAACTGGATTCTGTGATGCAGTTTAGTCAGGAGCAAGGAAAGGCAGGGATCAGTGAACCCACATTCAAGGTACAAAACAGAATGCCTGCATCAACACAAAGACAAAATATTTGTGGAATAAAAAGGACATGTAGCCAGTACACATCTGAACACCTTTCCCTTCTCTCCACATCTTCTTCAGCTTTACATGTCAAGATCTTTGGCTTAGGGATGATTCAATCCTACATATCAAACATGCTGTTGGTGCTTTTTGTAAGTAAATATCTAATGAAGGTATAGACACATGGTATTTACTGGGCTCCAGCAAAAGGAACTGAAGGGAATTCTCTGCCCTTGGCTATGCAGAAGTTTGATTATATGAGGTATCAGTATCATTGGGTCTTAATAATCTTTAAGTCTACGCCTCTAATCCAAAGTTCTCTGAAGACTTTAGAAAAATGACTTCATCTGTCTTTGGTTCAGAGCCACAGTATTGAACTTACAGAGGTTGAATGACACTTTACAAATACATGGTTCTCTTGCTAGGTATTTATAATCCTTGCTCATGATCATGGTATTTGACTAACCTCCCACAAAACCCAAGCAGATGCTACCAGAAGAGACCACTATGGTCCACAGGAAGGTGCTGGATCTCTTAACAAATCATTAGTCAAATACGTATTTATCGATGGAGGAAGGAGTAAAGCCAAGAACGCATCTGAATAAGTGGAAAAAGAATGAGTATTAAAAAAATCGAATACATTTTTTCATTGCAAGCTGTTCACTTAACTCTAACTGCAACTTATTTTCAAGACCCTAGAGGGAAGTGAATCATACTCATTAGGAAAATCAGCCTCCTCTCAATCAATCCAGTGATGTAATCTCTACTGTGTAGAGTTATTGCACTGGAGATAATGGCATGGATTTAATTAACAACACATTTCTATATAAGGCAAACTTTATGTATCCAAAAGAATGCAGCTACCCCCAGGGTGCCACCTGTACTACTGTGCAGTGGCAGGGTGCTGTGTTCATAAACAATGTTTGGTAGAAACGAGGGAGCTGTGATGTTGAATCTTACAAAAATGATGTCTTTGTGGTTCAAGCTGCTTGACCAGTTATTGACATAACTGGTACCTACCAATCTGTGTAACCTGACAGCTCTGACTACTGTCACTTGTCAGAAACAAGCTGAAGCCACATGGCACCCACCAGCTCCTACATGTCATCATCCACCATGGCCTTTTAGACACGCCTTTGCACTCATTGCATTATCTGGGTTGAAGAAGTAAAGAAGCAATTCCGTTTGGCAGGCCTTCCAGGTCTGTGATTCCTCCTCAGCAGGAGGGCATCAGTGGTGACACTGCCTGTGTAAAGTGGCCTGCCCACAACCCAATTCCCTCTGTGAAACAGCCACAGCTTTCTTGAACGTGGATGCTGTGGCAAGTAATCTGATCAGGTCTCATTGTTTCCAGTGACTCAGAACAAAAATCCCTTTTAATCAGTCCCCAGCACTGTTCCTCACGGCATCTTAGAATAGAGTAGAAGAGAAAAAAACAAAAAGGGAATGGAAAGAGAAGTTGGAAAGGACCTACAACCACCAACTAGTCCAACTGCCTGACCACTTAGGCCACCTCTCTAGGAAGCCTATTCCAGTGTCTGACCACCCTTTCAACAAAGACATTGGATCCTCCCCTGATGCAGTTTTGAACCATTCCCATGCATCCTGTCACTGGTTACCATGGATAAGCACCTTTCACCCTCTTTCCCTCCTCAAGAAGCTGTAGACAGCAATGAGCACTTTACAATTTTACTGGAAACTTCTCATCCTGTTTATACATAGACCAGACTTAGCTGGGGCGGTCAGATAAGGTCTGTGTCAGCACTGGAATTATCACCCCCCTAACTCTCCATTCACTGTGGCTGAAATTTCCATGTCCCTCTGAGCAACCTTAATTCTGTGACATGACCATGAAGATTTCTCTTGCTGCAGGGCCTGCAAGACAATCCAGCAGCGAGCAGGAGGCCATTCAGATCATAACCTGGCTACCACTGAGTTAGGAGACATGAGAAAGATGCCAGGGGACTGTGGTGGGACCTGTCTGTCAGGGAAACTGTCCTCTTAAAGCGTCCCCCTCTCAGGTGGCTCCTGGGAAGGGAGGATGAGGAGTCTGATGGCTGAAGCAAGGACTTGAGAATTTGCTCCCAGCTGTGATGCTGACTCACCCAGCCAACCTGGCAAAGAGGCTTTTTGAACTTGGTGAATAGTTGCTAGCTGCCAAGGCTGGTTTCCTCCCCTGAAAAAAGCAAGCAATTCCTCAGAAACACAGAATCACAGAATATTCTGAGCTGGAGGGACCCATAAGGATCATCAAGTCCAACTCTTAAGTGAATGGCCCACATGGGGATCAATGCCATGACCATGGCATCATCAGACACTCTCGTTCTTGAATGCCTGGTGGAAATGGGATTTTTTTTCTTTATCTCCCCCTGATTTTTGTGTTGGGGCTGGCAGGATAGGGCAATGTGAATGCTTGCTACAGAGGGGGCCAGAGGAAGAAAAAAAGATGACCAAATAACTTCAGAGGAATGGGAATTGCCTCCAGGGAGCTCCCCTTCATCCTGCTGTCTCATCAGCTGAGAGATACTCAACAGCATCCTGCTCTGCTAGTCACTGAATATTTTATATCACGGCTACAACCAGTCCATTTGTATTCTGTTTCTCTCTTTCGTCATATCTATTATAAACGAGTAGTGTCTGGGAACTCTCCCAGGGAAGATTTGCCTGGATGGCTATGGATATTTTATAGTCGAATTGTGAGAGTAAACCAGCTTTCAAGTTCTGTAGTGGGGGAAAAAAAAGGTAATAAAAGGGTTATTAAAAAAATAAATAAATGTCGGGATTTTATATGCCTACTTTTTGTAGTGACGGAGCTTCAGTTTGCTCCACAATGGAGCTGGAGTTGCTGGAAAAGGCTTGGGATGGGAGACACCCTCTTGCTGGCACTGTCTACTGACAGGAGCAATTCGGTATGCTCTTGGCTGGCACATGGCTTGGCAGGACTGCACTAGCACTAGGTGAGCCAGGGGTTGTGGCCATGGCTGCAGGCATCAGGAATAGCTGGGTATATGGGAAGCAAGGCATGGCTCAGGGTTGCAGCATCCCCACCTTTACTGTTGTATCGTTGCATATGTGAGGTGGATAGGAGGGCAGGGTCTGTCTCCTCATTTAACAGAAGTCCTACTGAGTCCTACACTCTCCTCTAACCCAGGGATAAAGAAGAAGAGAAGATAAACTTGTTTTGCCCCAAGGACTTTCAGAGGACTTCACCCAATAAGGGCATCTTGCAGACAGATACATGGTGGGTTTGCTGGACTAAGTCATGTATTCCACAGGCCAAAAGAAAAAGACCTTTTTTTCCATTTTTTTCTTTTTCAACCTCTGTCTCTGTCTAGTCAGTCTAACTTTAAAATTTGCTCTCAGTTCAGCAGCACCCACCGTAGAAATCATCATATGGCATAAAAGAGTCTATCCACCTCATAGAAATTTATCAGCCCCTTTGTAGAGCAAGAGGAAAACAGGGATCAGGCGGGTGCCATAACACTGGGGAAAAATCAACAGATACAAAAGGCGTCCAAAGCTGAGGAACAGAAAATGGCACTCAGCAGCTTTTTTAGGTCTTGGGAGTCACTGTAGCTTTTGGGTAATTTGTGGGTGGAGCAAAGCAGTAAAGAGTTAAAATGCTAAAAGTAAAAAACCTGTAATGAATTGATTCTCTGGCTTGTCCAGTATATGCCATCTCCAGACAGACCACCACATGAGAACTGTTAAACCAAGCTCTCTTCCAAAATCAAGCAAATGTTGATGAGCTTTTACTTTACCTGTGAAATGAACTTGGGAATATGACACAAGAAAAAAAGCAAGAGGGGGCCTCCTCTCTCCACATCTTTTTTTTTTTGCCAATCTCCCACCAGTCTGGGTCACTCTTCGTCAAAGAATGAGATCCCTTTCCAGGTCTCCAGAAGACATGCAGGAACTAGGCAGCAGAGCTGACTCACCATAAGGGCCAGCTGCAGGGAGCACATGAGTTTTCCAGACAGCATTAACAGCTGGACTCTGACAGCTAAGCAGGACCAGCAGCTCCAGGAAAACCTGATGTGAGCCAAAACTGACAGTGCTCTGCCTGAGGAACCTGCCACCACCAGCATGACTACAACATGGAGCAGCCTGTCTGCAGGGGGAATCCAGGTGTGTGAAAACACCTCCGACCTAGCCCGATTCCAAGTGCAGAGAGCAGATATGAGCCCTCAAAACATAGACACAGATGGAGACCTGCTCAGTGAACTGCAACACAGCTCCTAGCCCCAGATACCCATGGTGTCAGGGTTTCAGCCTTGCTCAGATTTTGCAGTTTAACCTCTCAGCTGTGCCACATGTGCAGAGAGATGTGGCCAGACTCAGGAGCACATTCCCTCCCAATGACATCTACAGTACTGCACAGAGAGCTGTTAATTAACCCCGCTTATTGAAGGGCGGACACATTGCTGCCTGGGCCCTGATTTTTCAGTCAGGCTCTAGTCCAGCAGGTGATTAATAACCCTGTGTGCTGTGGGAAGAGTGCATCTATTATTCAAATTAATGAAATTATAATCAAGAGGTGACGAATTAGCAGTTGCTCCTTGACTGGATATGGAAACTCATTAGTGTGCCAGGCGCTTCTGTTGTGCTTGTTGCACTCGAGGCTTGCAGTAATGAGAGGAGGGAGCCAGGCAGAGCAGGCAGCCCCTTGGCACAGCTGGGGGAACACACATCCTGCTCGCCAGTATAGCTGTGGCCACCACAGAGCCCCTCACCCTCATCTCCTCTCCAATGGATGGACTGACTGTAAGGTGCTGCCTCAAGGATGGGCTGTGACAGCCTCACAACCCTGACACAGCTGGGCTGTGGGTACAGGCCAAGTATCAGAGCAGCAGCCCACCCTGTTGCTTGGAATACTGGAGCAGGACTCCCACCCTCTGGAACTGCTGGTTGCAGGCACAGCTGCTGGAGGAAGAGGCTGGAGGTCTTCTCCAAGGGCCCACATGAGGCTGGGTTTCCCTTTCCCTGCAGGGTACTCACCAATGTGCTTCCCGTACATGTGGTAGTAGAAGGAGACACAGTAGTACTTGGCAGTGATATTGTAGAGAGGGCTGATGAGCCGGGCTTTGTCCCCTGTCACCCGGGGCCGGGACGCCTCGATGAACATGTAATAACCTACAGAACAAGAGGGAAATGTGGGCAAAGGCAGCACGCACTGTGTCTTCCTTCCTCCAAAGGATGGGATGCCAGTGGGGCTGGGAGACCACCCTTCCTCTGGGAGACGTGGACTTGCTCTTCCCAGCTGCTCTGCACCCACTGTGATCCTGGCCAGAGACACTTGCAGGATGTCTGCAGTGCCTCCCCTGCCTCGGCAGGATTTAGGGAAGAGCAGGAGAGACAGGAACCTGCAGAGCCGCTGTGAGCGCAGGTAGCAGTGAATCCCTGAATACGCACATGCACATCTGTCTGGGTGCAAAACGAGCCTTGCTCCTGCAGCACCAGGAGCCTCAGAACTGACTGCACAGTGCAAGAACACCAGAAAGAGGAGGGAGAAACCATTCCAGGCTAATTTCTCTGCCTCAAGCAGAGGGAGAGAGGATTTGGTACATCTAGCCTAAACAATATTGTCGTCTAAAGAGAGCAATACCCAAGCAATTGTTAACAGCCCAGAGAGGAATAGATTAGCCATTTAATTTGTTAACATCATTTTCAATGCTCAATCAGGTTGGTATACTGAACACTAATGGGAAAAGCCGTTTTCTTAGCTGGCCATTGGATGTTTCCCATTTTTTTCTGAGTTCAAAGATACATGTTTGCATACAAAGTTACTTTTTTTATTAGAGATATGTAATATCCAGCTAAACTGGGAGCATGTACTCCATGCACAGCTAAGGTGAGCAATACATAACACCAGCCTCCTCCAGCCAGAGGTGAGGCTTTCTCCTGCCCCACAAGCAGTTCCTGTGATGCTTCTGTGCTTGGTACTAAGGAGATCTGTTTGCATCCCAAGGAACTTCTTTGAGGAAACAGCTGGCTAAAACCTACAGGACCATTTCTAGGTGTTAGAGATGTTCTCCTACTCATTTATCCTTTTTTTTTAAACTTCAAAACACGGATCAAACAGTGCAAGGGCATTAGGCAGCAGGCAATTAGCTGGTAACAAGAACTAATGCTCACACTATTCCCATCAACCAAGTTGTAGGTGTTTTAATTGTGTATTTAAGGCCAATCAGTAATATGCAAATTAACTGCCTGCTCCATGCACCCCGTGCTAAATGGAAAGCAGATCAGCCCTCCACCAGCTCCCAGAGCTGTAAGGCTTCTGACAAGAGATGGTGTGCACCTTGCCTCCCCAGCCAAGCCAAAAGAAACCCAGACTTATGCCTACCCTCCGGCGTACCGCTGATGTCCGTGGGGGGCCCTGTGTTGACGGTGCGCTTGGGGTTCTGGGTCAGGGCATTCTGCCGGGTCCAGTCAAAGTTGTCCATCTTGTCCTGCACGAAGCCACAGATCTTCTCATCCTCAAAGCGACAGGTGTTATCTGTGGAGATGGGAAGGGAAGGGGCTGCTCAGCTGCTGCTTTTCAAACATGCTCCCTGAGCTGCCTGGGTGCTCACAGCAGTGCTGTGTCACCACAGACGTTCTGTGTCAAGCCAGGGGCAGAGGGGCAGCCCCTGACATCAGGAGGAGGCTAAACGGAAGAAATCATAGAAATCACAGGATGGGTTGAGTTGGAAGCAGCCTCAAAGTTCATCCAGTTCCGAACCCCTTGCCATGGGCAGGGATGCCATTCAGGTTGCCCAGGGCCCCATCCAACCTGACCTTGGACACTTGCATGGATGGGGTATCCATAACATCTCTGGGCAGCCTTTTCCAGTGCCTCAGCTCTCTCTAAGAATTTACTCTTAGCATCTAATCTGTATCTCCCCTCTTTTATTTAAATATGTTCCCCCTTGTACTATCACTGCCCATGATATATCAGTGATTAGCATTATTACGAAAGGGCTAATACAGGCTGATGGATGTGATGGTCTGACAAAATAGAATAAAGCTATTATGGCTAAAAAGAAAGAGATTCTCTGAGAGATCTGAAGGGGCAAATGTAGAAGAGGGTAAAAAGATCACCGAAGGCAAACTGGCTACAAGGGCTTTTATATCAGAACCACTTGATGGTAGAATAATTTCCCCAGGAGAGAGGAAAAAGTAGCAGCAGATGACCCCCCTTCAGGCTATATATTTAACTAAACTATGACACACATGAAAAAAAAATCATCTGTGGAGAAGAGGTCAGCTCAGTGTGACAAATGTGTCATTTAGCCAGAGTACATCTAATTTATACCCGCTAAAAGGCACATTTGATTTTGCAGCTTATGCTGGTTCCCTTAACAAAATAAAACACGCAGGTAAAAGATTTTTATGTAGGATCAACCACATGTGCAATAGGGCTCACTTTTATTACTACCACAACACAGTTACACCCTACAGCAATATTGTAAGACATGAAAAATCTTGTGCATAGACATAACCCAATATGGACTTGCAGAGATTGGAATGAACTGGACATGACCAGGCTGAAGATTGTAACCTTTGTGTTAAAAAGGTAGTTCTTGAGTCACAAAAGCAAAGGCCGAGGACCCGCTTTACACTGCTGACACAACAGGAGAGGGATGGATAAAACAGGCAAAAAAGAAAGAGAAAACAGGTCCAAGAACCGATGTAAAAACTGCTGTGTGTTGTGCAAGATCCCTGGGCAGCAACAAGAGCTGGAGAATGAGCTGAAAGTGGGATCTCAGACCTTGTGAGTGACATAGATACAGCAAGTACAGATATCTTCAATTGCTGCTTTTATGTAAGAGCAAGGAGGTGTGCTA
The DNA here is from genome assembly GCA_013400915.1 of Pardalotus punctatus. NCBI lineage: Eukaryota > Metazoa > Chordata > Aves > Passeriformes > Pardalotidae > Pardalotus > Pardalotus punctatus. The sequence continues at coordinate 263,333 of VZTX01010746.1, read as the reverse complement.
TGAAACTGAAAGATAAAACCATGAAAGAACACATACAGAAAGGAAAACAAGGCTCTTGACAAGGGCTTGGGATGTGCTAGGAACCTCATCCATGGCATGCTGGTGCAAGACTCAGCTTTTTGACTCTGAGATGCCGCACCTTCTGGTGGCTACCCTGCAGTTAGCATCCTCCCCATCCCCTCCCATGTGGAAATGAAAACATCTATAATCCAAACAGACACTGAAGGTCTGCACACCCCTGTGGTAGGGAAGTGGGTTTCCCCTTCTTGCCTGTCTGTTTCCAGCATCCCACCAAAGCAGTGAGAAAAGAGAAGGCAGCCTCCTGCTGTGGCCTGTAGAAATGTCTTTGCCAGGATGGGCTGGACAGCGTGTGGCAAGCCAAGGGCCTGGTTCACAGACCAGGGCAGCTGGGTTTTCTGTAAGCTCCGTGGGAAATGCTGCATGCCCATTCCTTTGGGCTGAGCACAGACATCGGGAGCTTGTCTGGGCTGGCCACTTAACTGCTGATTAACCCTGGTTAAGTGCTTTCCGTTCAGTCTGCTCATTTCTAATTAGCATCCAAATCCAAATTAGCCACTGCTCTGCAGTGCCTAGCACAGGGGCCCGAATGGCATCTGGAGCTGAAGGAGAAGGGGGCAGATGATGGGGCAGATACTTGCAGGGTCTGAGACAGGGCAACTATGTGGGATGGGGGGCCTCTTTCATCCCCAGAACAAAGAGACGGAAGCAGAAAAGAGTGAGAAAGCAGCTCCTAAGGGTTCTTCCTCAGCTCTCATGGCTGAGAGAAGGGAGTTCATCGCTGTACCAGCAGTGGTCCTCAAAGGAGGGGCTGGAGCCCTCAAGCTTGTTGATGTTGCTGGATTGTGTAATACCCCTGGTTTCTCTCCACTGGATCAAAGACAAACATCTGCATTACTCCAGCTCATGGGCTGCCAGCTGCAGTTAGAAGAGACACATTTTCTCTTAGAATGGCATTATCCTACACAGCAGGATCCACCACAACTGTCCTCTTGCAAAAGGACCAGGGTGGTTTGCACCTCTGACCCTGTTGAGCACGCAGGCTCTCAGAGAAAGATGACATCTTTCTCCAGCACAGAATTACCTTAACAGGTAATATCAGGTGGAAAGCAGAGCTGGAAGCTGGAACATAGAGACCAGCCAGGCAACTAATTGAGAGGGAATAAACCCACAAATGAGGAGGCACAGAAATCAAAGGAAAGGCAGATTAAGGAGAAAGCATAAGCTCAGGTGGAGATCAGAGAGATTTGTGCAAGACAAGAGGACCTGAGGACAGCATTCACAGTTTACCACCAAGGCTTCATTGTGCCATCCTGGTGGACTACTGTGCTTCATTTGTAAGAAGCCACACACAGGATGAGACTGCTCAGAGCAGTTGACTCAAAAGCCTATAGAGAGCTCTTCTAATGTCCAAATAGGGCTCTGAGTACATCCTCTCCTCTCGCTCTAATGTAACTACTTCCAGAAGGCAACCCTTCTAGCAGAATGCATAAAATACAGAAGGGTCTCATGCACCACAGATAAAGCAACGCTGCTGCTTAACCAACAACATGATCCATATTATGTGTAACATCACTTGCTGTGCAGGAGTTTGTATCTACAGCACATCGCCTCTGCTTAGCTTGGGAGCTCAAGGCACTTTGCAGCAACTAATGAACAAGGCTTCTTAACATCTCTGTGGCATGGCAATGTCTCTTTTGATATATCTTCTGCATTACACCTGGAGAAACAGATGCACAAAGTATAGAGAGACACATTTAAGGTCACAGCAGTAGTGTCTAAGTTGGAAACAGAACCCAAGTGCTCCAACTCCTGGTCCTTTGGTTTAAAACAAACCACAGGAAAGCAAAGCCCTGTGGTTTCTCTGAGCTACAAGTGAAGGTGACATGAATAACCAGGAACTGTTAAGAGTGGTTTGGGACACTGCCAGCCTGTCACCTCTGGATGGTTATCAACAAGGTTCACCAGGAGAAACCTGGCAGATACAGCCAAAAAGAAAACCTTTAAATGACCTGCTGCCTCAGAGGCCACAGAGGTGATCTGACTTTCTACCTCAATTGTGTGATGCAAACCTTCTTGAAGACTTTCGCCATTTGCCAAAGATCCTGGTTCATCACCAAGGTGTAAAGAAAGCTTCCTGTTTAAAATTTAAGCAGTGGATTCAAATATTGAACACAGAAGTTGTTCTCTGAATTATTATAGGTGAGGCGGAGGTGGCAGGGGAGCTGGCTCCTCAAAGGCTGGAGTTAGCACTTCTTCACCAAAGAGATTTCCTTGGCAGGCTTTGCAGTGGTGGCAGCTCAGAGTGCAGAGATGTTTGCTCCCAGTTACAGACAACTCCCTGCATTCCCAGGGGAGAGACCCTCTGCTGTGGCAATTAGCATTTCTTATTGCTTTACCTTCTTGAGAAATATAATGGAGGTTTTCCTTTCAAGTCCTCAGGGGAAAGCCATCCCTGGTTCTGAAATTCTGGCTGCCAGATGAATGCAAAAAATAATAATCCTATTCTAGCTGCAGACTCTGTGTGAATAGCAGATGGAGTGCACTTGAATAAAACTGCCTTCATCATTTAGCTCTGGCCTGACAACTGACACTGGCTTGGAGCATAAAGGACCATGCTCTGAGCCTCAGCTCTGTTGCAGACCTGCTGCATGACCCACAGGCTGTCACTTTATGGGTATCAGTTTCCCCATCTAGAAAATGAAGACAATGAAAACTGTATTGAGACCTCAAAGTACGTCATGCTCTAAGAAAGAAGATTTATCAGTCTGTCCCACTGCAAGCTTCTAGGGCTTTTATAACCAGTAATGGAAGAAAGCTTCACAATACTGTAACTGGTTAAGTCATCCTATTTGCCATCAGGATACAAGGAACTGATGCCTTTTTTAACCTTTGCATTACAAACATTCTTGAAGAATGGACACAAACTTGAGTAATCCAGCTCTAAACACAGGCTGACATGTCATTCCCACACATACTTACCTGAACAAACTTGGATTCCTGTGGACTCTGAGCATTATCAGAGATCAGACACATAAGCAATAGATGGTAAGCAACAAGCCAGGCTAATCTACAACAACCAACATCTGCCACGAATCACCACCCACTGCCCTTGTCCATGGTCCCAAAACCATAGTTTTAGCACCACACACAGCCAGACTGTTGATATGTAAGAAATAGTGCTGCTGGTTGGGAAGGGCAAGACATGTTGGCCAACAGAAAAATAAACTAACTATCCCATATACTTCTTAATGACCTCATCACCAAGGTTGCACAGTTACATCTGATAGATCAAGGGAAACCAAAACACCCACTGCTGAGGAGCTGGGATGGGTTGTGGGGCAGCACTCCAGAGTTTAGGTTAGAAAGCAAAGGTTATATCCAAATGAAATTGCAGAGGAGGTTAAGAACCCCAGCTCTGGAATTTAGTCATGACATTAAAATAATCATTTGTTCTATAAGAAACTTAAGGTAATACCTTAGAATTAAGCTAATTATTAGGCAGTTTTTTAAATATGAATTCTGTTTTTTAGAACCAGATTCACTGATTATTAAGAGTCAGTCTTATTGGTAACCTCTAAATATTTGAAAGTCCCAATGCCTTCTGTTTATTTCCACTGCTCTTCCTTTATAACCCAATACTTGGCTCTGAATCACACCACACGCATGCCTGGCCCAATGTTATTAACATCTTATTAGGCAGAGAGAGAAAATGCATGAAGAAGTAATTGTATTAAGTGACTCTCAGAGTTTGTAAATTAATCACCATTGTGCATGCCCTTGGATCAGGCTGCCAGAGGCATTAATCATCTAATCTTTGCCTTTCACTCAAGAGCTCTCAATGTTTGCTCCCAGAACTTGGCTGGGCATCTTAGCATGAACTTTTCCCTTGGGGGTGGTGGTAGCAGGGGAAGTAGGAAAAGAAGAGGTAGAAGGGGGGATTTCCATGGTACTGGGATGAGAGTTAGGGAACTCAGCTGTGGTCCAAAGAAAGAGCTAAAAGCCTTTGGGCTCATGTTTCACTGGCAGCAGGTCTGAAAGGAAAGGGTGTATCTGAAAGCAAGCATAGTAGGTCCAGTTTTAGGCAGTCAATCTCAAGGCATGAACTCACAGGCAACACCCTCATGACGAGCCCAGGGGTCCTAATATCCACCAGAGGCTGTGCAACTTATATCAAGGGGAAATTGTGTTTGGTTTATTGTAAGAAAAACATGAGTGGCTGAGTTATCTTCTACCATAGGCAAACTTCCTGCAGTTGTTCTGGACTCAATCAAGTGCCAAAGCACCCCCAGGCAGGCAATCTGAAGGCTCAGTTTACAAAGACCCCAAGAGATTGACACAATTAGGACTGAAGTTGCTCTGGGTTTACCAGTGATTTATGCAGTGTAAAAGCAAGTGGCAAAGGGCCAGATTTTGTCACTTCCACCTGCGGGCTGGGATGCTTGCCTCCTCCAGCAAGTACCGAGAGACACATTCTGGAGTAGGTCCCTGGCAATATGCTCTGTGTTTCCCAGTGAGTCTTCTAGGGAGAATATTTAAAGAAGATCAGGAAGTAAGGAAAAGTAAGCAAATAGAATCAGGAATTAGAGCCACAAAATCCCTCTGACTCTGTGAGAAGTGCCAACTCTCAGGCAGAGTATGGTTCATCAAACCATCCTCAGAGTGTGAACGTGCAAGAATTAACGCCTTGTAGCTGCCTTAACAAGTCAGCTCCATATCCTGATTCTTGCCTGCCATCACCTAATCCCAGGTTTTTCCTCCCCACTGCTACTCTGCAGTGCAGCAGTAGCACTTACCTACATGTAGAGTAGTACATTAAAACACTGAATACTGGCTCAGCAGCTGGAAACGGGGAGAAACAGCTACATGCCCAATAGCTTTGCCTGGGCTTGCAGCCTACAATCAAAGCAAAGGGACCTTGTTGCATTCCCTGAAGATCATTCCCCCGCTACTTACAGCAAGCTAGAATTCTTCTTTTGTGCTCTATCTATCATGTGCTCTATCTATCACTATCATGTTGGTGTTAAACACCATCATTCTTAGACATTGTGTATTCTGCACTCAAAATCAACGGGAACTCTGGATGCTCAATACAGACGGGCCTGCATCTTGCCAGGAATGACCAGAAGGTAAAAAAGCAAATTAACAGGGATGACACTGAAGGGGAGGAAGAAAGGGACTGTGCTCAAGGAGTTTGCAAGAAGCGCCAGATTTGAGCTGGAGACTGCTCCATACAAGCCTGAAGAGGAATCAAGTGGTACCTTTCCTAGTCAGAAGAAGATGGGAAATACCCCTAAACACAGATATTTTGGGGAACATTTAATACCCTGCTTACTGGAAGTAGATTGCTCATGCTGGGGCAGGGGGGTGGGTGTTCAACATCACAGTCTACCCAGTCACAGAGATACCAGGTGTGAGTGAGGCACATCCCTGGCGTAAATCTCCTGGCAATAACTTGAGGCACAACAAACGGCAGTATTTACTGGAAGCTTTACTATATGCAATTTCATCCTCTTTTGGGGAAAAAGATTTGACAAAGTCAGCTGTGTATTCCAGCTGTTTGTCATGCCTGATCTGCTGGAGCACTTGACTAACACACATTACATTCAAAGCATTAACACAAAGGTCTTGTTGCTTACCTGTTGGATTGGGATAGTTGATTGCTGGAAAAAGAAACAGAAAAACAAGTCAGAACAGCTAGTACTCCCCAAATCACAAATCATAATCAGTCTGAAAATAAAACAAAAACATCAAGAAAGGTCACAAACGCACAGGTCTCCTGACAGCATCCCTGTGAAAAAGCAGTGCTTGGTGTCTGTTTTGGTAGTGGAAAAAGATACTGACACTCTGATCCAAGCAGCAACAGACCTTAAGAAAGCCCCACCCACGGGGTGATCCTGGGATTGCACAAGGAAACCCTTCTGGCAACTCACGTAGTTTCCTTCTGGAGTACCCAGTGGGATAACACCCCCTTAGACACCAAAGCCTGGTGTCTAAGAGAGACATCAAAGCAGTTTGACACACTGTGGGAGTTTGAGATGACAGGTATGCTGGGGACACCGGACACATTGTCAGTCCATGGGACAAGAGGGTTGTGTGAAATCACACAAACATAGGCGGAGAAGGATCTGTACTTTCTGCTGAAATAGAGGGTCCAAACTCCTGTTGGGGAGTAAACAAATCATAGAGTTGTGGGAATAGAGAGAGCTGTGAGGTGTTGGGATGATGGGGAGAGAAGTATGGTCAGTGTTTTTCAATGGGATAATGTGGGATTCATGGGATTGGACAGAGCTACAGTTTTATGAGTGACTAGTTAGAAAAGGAATCATGCATTCAGCTCTGGAAATAACTGAAGTCTCCTGAAATCCTCTTACTTTTATGGGCATACGGCTAATACACAGCGTCTGGTGGCTGTCTTCTATAATACATCACTGTACCATGGGAAACTGCAGCATGTCCTGATATGGCACTGGGGCTTTGGGGATCTCCTGCCCACAGAGAGGAGAGTGCAAGTCAGAGCTGCTGAGTGAAGGATGAGTGGAGACTGACCTTCAGAAGTCTCTATTTAGTGCTCTGCACTGATGGCTACAGCCAAAATACAGCCAAATGTGCTAGCACTGTGCCATCAAAACTCCTCAGAGCCCAGAGACCCACCCAAGGGTCACAGAAGACCACATCTGTGCATGCCCATGTCCCTAGGCCTGAGGCTCAAACCTGCTCTCGTAGGCAGGACCGAGTAGGAGACACCTACGTTCCATGTACCGGATGATGCGGGCAGCCATGTCTCCAGCCCCAAAGCTGGTGATGGGCGTCAGGCGAACTTCATAGCTCTGAGGCACTTTCAGGTTGGGCAAGATGTGCTCCAGCAACAGCCCTTTCTCCATTTTCTTCACAGGAATGAAGGTTTGGATGGTGTTTCTCTGAGACAGCTGCATAGGAAAAGAGCCCATGGTGTTATGAAAATGCTGAAACTGGAAACCTGAGCAATCCTATCCATCATCTAACACCCTATTGCTCATCTTCCTATACAGACATACACCTGGTTGCTCCATGAGATCTTCATGCAGTATTGGTTTGAAAATTCCCATCCTTGGTACAGAACAGTGATGAGGAGCCTGAGCTCTGTCTGAAGGGAAGCCTTGGTGTCCTCCTGACTGTAGGGACAACTTGAACAACAGGTCTTAGAGCAACTTTGTGTCAGAATCAATGGCTTCAGGAGGGAGAAAATGAACCCAATTCACCCGTTAGTGCACCCAGGCCCTGTGCAAATGCAGCATGGCATTTTGCCAAGATACCCTTCAGTTCACAATCACTGCTGCAGAATTCATTCATTTGCTGCCTCGGCCATGTGGCATTTAATTTGGTGTCCCACTGGGACCAGTGTACTACCATACACCCTTGGCAACCTTCCATAGGACCCATTCTTGAATCCTAGCCCACACTGCGTTCTCAGACCAGAGCAAGGGGTCTAGCTCAAGTTGATGGCTCTCTGGAGTCACTCATAGGCTCTCTCTTCCTCTGACACTCATTGGAAGGGGCTGAACTATGCTAACTGAGCCATACCAACTAAACATTGTTAGTTTGCTAAGGCAGCACAGAAGTTTCAAGAAAGCAATGGGGAAAATATCGTTATCAAAATCACCACCACTAAAAATGATGAATTACATGTCAGTGAAACTTCCCTGCCACGGTCATGCTTGCTTGGCTGGGAAAGGACAAGAACGAGGACTGCATTGTGAAGATACAATTTCCTGCCTGTCGCTGTGCAGTGCCTGGATCCTTGTGGCCAGATATGTTACTGGGGATGCTGGTCCTGGTGAAAAGACCTTTGGCAGGGCTTTCCACAGTCCAGTGTTCACTAAGCTTTCTCCTGCTTCTGATATATCCTCTAGGCTGAAGCTTTCATCTCAAAGGCAATTCTCCTGCCAGGCAGTCTCAGTGTTTGTCATTAACTCAGAAGTTACAGGATTACTGGAACTGGGATGCATGGAGAAAGGTTTACAGCAAATATATCAGTATACAGAGTGTGGGGCAAGAAGATGGAGTGAGGGCACAGCATAAGCAAAGGCCGCTATCAAAGCAGGACGGGGGGCAATGCTGATGTGGCACTGAGTAAAAAAAATACATGCAATCCCTCCTCTGCCTGTCCCGAGTCCTCATGTATGGAGCTGTTGTGAATTCAAACTCAGATGCAATGGCTGCCACTGTAGAGCTTTCTGAGCCAAAGCACCGTTCATTTCCAACACGGCCAGGAGCCAATGACCCACCTCCTTGATCTGCCCATGGTTTGGACAGTGCTCCCAAGTGAAGGGGCAGGGACTGGTCCCTGGGAACCCATGGCTGCATGTAGTTCTCACAGTGCAAAACAGTTTTGCACCTGTCTCACAGATTGTATCTAAATGAGACCCTTGTACCTGAACAGATTGGACTGTAAGTTGCTTGAGGAACTACTTGCTGCACCCTCCTCCTTCTCCTCCCCCAGGCAATATGGGTCAGAGGGCTGGGAGGTGTTCTGGTGCCACCCTACAAGGCACCTGGGAGCAGTCCTTGTGGGCAGGACCAGGGCAGTGCCTCTGGGAACCAAGCATGAACTTGGCACCAGGATGCTGCCAGGATCTGTTCATATCAACAGTGCCCTACCTGCACACATGCAAGCTGGGTTCTGACCCAACTGGCATTCCTGCTGCTCAGCCCTCCCATCTGCCAGCCCTCCACACCGTCGTTCTGGCCAAGCAGTGGCAGAGATGGCTCCCCGGGCAGGGACTGAACCTGGGATCAGTAGCACCAGAGCCTTAATTATCTGGGAGAAGAGAAGCAGTCAGAAGCCAGAAGCAGAAGGCTGGAGTGGTATGGCTCCTGGCATGGGACTTTTTGGGGAGTGGAGTGTGACTGGGAGGGCTGGCAGCAGCTCCTCCCCACAGGCTGCCGTTTGCTGGGGTGTTGGGAAGACAGCCAGCAAATAGGAGGAGGTCAGGAGCCATTTCCCTCGTCTAGACATAACCTTTAGAAAGGAAACAAAATGGAGATTCAGAGAGAAGCCTGAGGGTGAGATTCAGACACTGCAAATTCCACCTCAGCTGGGAGTTAGGTGGAATTTGGGTATCTAAAGCCTCTGGGAGCAAGGTCAAATCATGTACTCTCCCACCTCATCTAATCCAGCACAAACTGAGAAATCAGCCTCCACTCTGGACTGCAAAGTTCTGGATCCCCCAGTAGAGTCTATCCTCAGGGGCTTGTGTAACCAAACAAATAACTGGCTGCCCCCAGTATGGCTGCAAAAGAGAAATAATTAAAGGTACATATGCTTCCCATGGGTTGCGACCTCCCTGCTTCCCAGAAGAGACCTGGATCACTAGGTAATGGGAAAGGCACAGCCAAGGCTCAGCATCTATCTCCTCTGGGTGCAAAGAGGTAAAGTTTTAAGAGGGTCTTTTTCCTCCACCAAATACTTTGTAGCCAACTTTTCTCTCAGCCTATGTCCTGTGTCTATTCAATATGCAACTTGGACAGACACAGAAACTGGCTGCCAGCAAGACTGCCCTCTGCACATCTTTACTGCGGTCTCTATAGTCCTGGCTTTGCAACAGAACTGGCCCCAGATGTCTTTGGAAAGACTGGCTCTTCTCTGTGAAAAGCAGCATGGGCTAAACATGTCCCCTGAGCTAGCTGCAGCTGTCAGGAGAAAGAGCCAGGTGCGCTGCCAGCACAGTTTAAAGGGCATGAAATTAGTGCTGGGAAGGAAAAGGGGGCAGCACCAGCCAACTGCTTGCTGTGTGCACGTGGAGCAGGTGCTGGCTTTGCAGTCACTAGCACAGGTCCAGCAGACAGAGACATAAAGGCCAAGGTCTGCCTCTGCATCCCCCTCCTTAAACATCTTTTGTGTCCCTGATTGCCAGCAGCAGGTCTGTGCATGCATCAGTCCAGCAGGAACCCATTTTTCAATCCACTTCAGTTGCCAAGTTGTTGCCCTTTCTCCTGCTCCATGTGTTCTCTTGTCTCATGCTATCCTGGTATCTTCTTCCTTCCACCCCCTTCTCAGCATCTCTCCTTCTGATCATGTGGACCCAGTGGTCCAGTTTAATACTGCTGCAGTGCAGTTAATAAAGCAGAGGCTGTCACAGAGGACAGGGAAACACTGGCCACCTTATTAAAGATGCTGAAGCCTCAGCGGAGGATCTCATGCAACAGGCTCATTCATCACCAGGCTTGGGAAGCTGCCAGTGGGGCCAGAACAAGAGCACTGTGCAACGCACAGCCTTGCCTCCGCCTTCACCTCCGCCTTCACCTCCTTCCATTCCAAATAATCCGAGGAAGGGGATGGGAAAGGAAAAAACCCAAACAAATCCGCAGTTTCTACCAGCTGGCTGTGAACATCACACAAGCTGTGGAGGCAATAATGTTCTGGTAGAATGGGCTCACTACAAGCACCTTACAAAGGGCACAGTCAGCCCCATGTGGTTTGCATGTATTCACACGCAGGGTGTGCAACCCGTCCCTCTCCCCTGTCACTCGTAAGCAGCGTTAGCAATCACGGGAGAGCACACTCACATGCACTCAGTCACCAAACCTCTGGGACCTGCAAACTGGGGCTGCCCTTTCTCATTCCTCTCCATCACCTACCCTGTTGGTAGGTATTGTCTGTCCATTCCCATCTCATCATTTGAGCTAGCTTGTGATGCTTGAAGAGTGCTTGTCCCGCTGTAGCCAGCTCAGCCAACCCACGGGCTAGGAACACACACCAAGAAGCTCAGAGACAAAAGCAGGAGGCCACACTATCCCTGCCCATGCTTCTATTCCCTGCCGGGGCATTGTCACAGCAGGAGGCCCAAGGTATGACACTGCCACACCTATATTTTCTGTTTATATAGGCTATTAAAGGAAAATAACAGGACAATGTTTCCAGACAGAATGATGTTTATGCCAGGTAGGCACCAGCTAGCAGACTTAATAAAGCCAAAGGATATTAATAAACACATCTGTCAAGAGTTAATGTGGCTCTGCTCTACACCACCACGACAACCTACCTGTCCTGAGACTGGTGTGACTAGTGTAGCCATGCATGTGGTCTCATAACCAGCTGTATATTAAGCTGCTATGCATGCTTGTTTGAGGGAGAAATTAGAAGGAAAATCTGCTTTATCACCAAGCCCCAAGGAATTGCTTCAAACACCAGCTAGAAAAATGTACACTGAAATCATGTAGATTCTCCAATAAGCTGATCAGAGCAAAGGAACTGTTTTGCAGGCATCCAGCTTCCCAGCATAGCAATTCACTCCTGACGCTCTCTCTTTACCTGTCCTGCTTCTTCAGCAACTTTTCAGTTCAGGGCATAAGCACTAGCTCTGCTTTCCAATGTCTCCATTCAAATCCTTTCCACACAGGCTTGCTCTCTCACCGTTTTTTCTCAGACTCATTCAAATTCCCCTGGCTGCTCCTTCCTGCAGCACAAAAGAGACAGGGGTGGTTGCCCGCGTTCCCACTCCATCCTCACTCACTAACTGCAGATATAGGCTGCTGGGAAAACTCCCAGCTCCATCTGCAGCCTCTCTGGCCTCTCTGAAGGAGGCAACAGGTAAAGGCAGGCTGGTGTGGCACAGCAGCCTCCCATGCAGGCTCCATCCCTCTGTCAGGCTCTTCCTTGCTCCCTGTGCAGCTCTGCAGAGGACAAAGGCTGTCTCTGGCATGTGTGCAGGTGGGGTGTCCTAAGTTCCTCCACTCTCCCCCTCTTCTCTCATCTGTGAGTGCCAGGACACTCTGGAGAGCAGATGTCCACCAAACCAGGAGCTGTGGAGAGCCTGGTGGTGCAGGAAGCAGGTATCTCAGAAAGGTCTGAAAAGAAGTGTGGGGCAATTATCTGGACAAAATAATCTTCAACTGACTGTGCACTCTTCAAGCAACCAGCAACCAAGGCTTCAAAGCTCAGTGCCAAGCTGCCCAGTTTCTCAGCACACATAGACATCCCTGTTTGGCAGGGTCCAGGGGCAAAGAGAAGGTGAGAGAAGCAGAAGGGCACTTTTCCTCTGACTGGCAATACCACTCAAGGTGTGACAGAGCCTCCCATTTGTACCATTTCAGCCTGTTTGCAAGGAGTCTTGGCTGCATTACACAGCTCTGTCCTAGAGTGCTGCAGGTATCGCCTCTTATGAGATTTCCCGGGTGGCTGTGACTGTGATGACCTCATCCCAACCAAGTCCAGCTAAGACACAGCTGCTCCCTTCCTAAGGGAGTGCTGTTCACAAAGACCAGAAACAATCACACCACTGCCCTCAACATGATGGGACTGGTGGTGTGTGTGGCCTTAAACTGGTGACAGCCAGGAAAAATACTCCCAAGATATTGGAAGGGGCTGATCTTTGTTATGGGGCTGGTAACAGATCCTGCGATGCCATGGGGCTCTGCAATGCCAAACCTCCTGCTACTGCATCAGACACTCCCTCCCCTCAACTCCTGCCCCAGCTGTGCCTTCAAAGCTACAGGATACATTGCAGCGAGGCAACCTCAAATAGTTTAGAAGCCATGGACTTCTTAAAGTTAAAAAGAAAAAGAAGGGAAATATGATTATAGAATTTATGTGTGTCAGAGTTTATAGTGCTAGAGATTGAAAGCAAATTATCCAATTATCCATTGCTGGAGAATGAGAGCCCAGCAGATGAGTTCCACAGGTAGAAGTAATTTCTTGGGAAAAGAAGTAATTTCTTGGGAAAAGAGGAATGAGAAGTGCTCAGAAACAGGGTCAGGAAGGAGCTGGGGATAGGAAATTTTAGGGAACTCTCTTGAACATGAGGCTCCAGTATGTTCCACAATGCTGGAAAAATATGCCATAAATCTGGCCCTTCCTTTCTCCTTCTTCCTATTCACTCTCTGACACACAGCAGTGAATTGTGATCCTTGATGTCACCTTGGCACCACAGGGCAGAGCAGAGGAAGATGGTTTGTCTTTGACATTGCTTTTGAACGCCATGAATTTGATGCTTACCTCTGTATTTTGGTGGAGGGATAAAACCCCTCTGCCCCAGGAGTTCAGAGAAGAGCAAAGCATGGCCACATTCTAGGACACAGCAGGGGAGGTACACTCCTGCATGACAGGACTGAGTCCCCTGTCACCACAAGGGCTGCCTCTACTTATTAATTTTATGTATGTATCACATCCCATCTTCAAAGCTGTTTGTTCCCTTTAGGCCTGCTCCTGCCCCTGGACATCTGTTCCAGAGCCTGACCGCCCTAATGTTCTCATTTCCAGACTGAATTTTTTCACATGCAGCTTGCACCCAGTTATTTTGTGCCAGCATTGTCCTTTAGCTTCAATGACTCTTCCCTCGCTGCTGCTTGACCCCCCGATGTTTTATAGGCAGCAATCACTCCACCTTTCAGCCTCTGCTTTGCTGGGCTAAGCAGGCTGAGCACTCTGTGACTCCTCGCATAACACACATTCTCACTTTCCATGATTGACTCTTCAATCTTTTTCTCCATGATCCCACTTGCTGGAGTTCCATGCCCCAGCCCTGCATATAGGATGCAGTGGCACTTCTCCACCTTGCGTAGAAATACTTCAAGTTTCATTCAGGAGTACATTTGCCCTTTTTCACTCCTGCATCTTACCAGCAGCTACTTGAAGTCAACTCACTTGCGTACATTGTTCCTCCACTGAGCTCATTTCCCAGTGATGAGCTCCCCACCTGCAGCACCTTCTGCATGAATGACACTGACTTGGTACCACTGCATTTCATCCCACCAGAGCCACTCAAGTAGTTTTCCATCTTTCAGATCTTCCTTCCAGTCCTTCCTGATCCTTCACCAAAGTGGCATTGTCTCCCAGCCTGGTGTCAGCTGTACAAAATTTCAAGAGCACAATCCTAGCAGAGGATACCAAACTCACTGGCTGGTATCAGCTGCAGGGAAGATGTCTACTCTGAAAAAAACATTTGGGTAAGTTTTGGGTAGTGGAGAAATTTGGTTTGGACATGAAGATAGTCATTGTGATGTTTCTCTATAATCTTTCATCAAACTTCCTCTGCCTGTCACATTGGATTAAAATATTTCTGTTGATTAGTACTTCATCACCATCTTGGATGGAAATTATGTCAAGCATTAACCTCATCAATTAAAGGGCTAAGAAAAGTTTAAAGTTGGATTTATTTAATTTTCCTTTCTTGATAACCATTACTCATAAGGAATTTCCAGAACAAATAATCACATTGCCAGCACAAAGCTGGCATTTCCCAGACAAGCACATTGGTGAACTGAAATTCATGGCTATGTTTTTCATCAGCCAAGCACACAGGTTCAGATGGTGGGGTTAAGCAACGATGGATGGCCAAAGCAAATCCATTATTAATTCTTAATGAGGAATCCTGGAAGCTTTTTGTCCTGAACTGTCTTCTATCAGGAGACCCAGTTTCTGGGCTGAAACATTCCCAGCTCCAGAGAGACAAGCAGCTGCAACCTTCAACTTCTGAAGACAGCTGAAGCCATCTAGGCTGGGAGTCAGTCTCTCTCTTCCTCTTGCACAGGCAATCAGCTGCCCATCCTCATTAGGTGCCAAGAGCAGCAGTTTAGAGCTTCCTAGAGAAGCCAAATTGGTGCTGTCATGAATTACTGTAAGTGCTTGTTCCACATTCTTCAATAATGTCTTTCATTAGGGTCTGATCAGAAAGCAATATGTATTTTATTAGTGTATGTTCCCTGGTTTAAGGAAGAACAGACCTAGCCTTCACTCTATCAGAGAGGCAGTCAAGCATAAGCCTTAACTGAGGCTTTCCTCTCACAGCCTTATTTTCAACCTTGAAGGCACATGTACTCCTTCTGTTTCGGACTAGAAGTTCTCCACTGTTACTGCAAGTTCCTACCTGGACTTGACTGTGCACTGCAGAGCCCAAGATCACCTCTGTGTCTATTGTGTGGGCACAAGCAGGAAAAGGCACAAAGGTCCACAAAGAAAAGATGGTGAAAAGGAGGAACATGGACTAACTGCTGAAAATGATGCGTGAGCAGAGTAAACAGGGGAATGCTGCATCACAGCCTATCAACAGGGACTTTCAGAAAAACTCAATACTAGAATACACCCCTTCAAGACAACGAAAGAGTGTGGATAAGAGATGCACAAAAACGATGGACTTTGATACTTGGCAAGCATTTTTCATTCTGCACTCAGCTTTGTAAAACACAAGCCAAAAAGAGCCTGCTGGATATGACCAACCACAGTGGTGTGAAAACAACATCCTGCGAGGTTTGGGGATTATCTCTTCTCTCACATTTTCTTTACCCCGAATGAGCATTGAACAGTGGTGTTAGGAGCTAGAGAGACTTGAGATTTTCCTTATAGATGTGTTTTAAGATCATATGAGCCTTTCCAGCAAGATTATTTGAATTCTTTTCAGCCACTGTAACCATTCTGAACACAGCTGAAACTGGGACATCTGCTAGGATTAGTCCCTTGTACAAGGAAAATTAAACAGTATCCTGCTTTCTCTCTTGCCCAGTCAAGTACTTGAACTGCATTAGGAGCAGTACTTATGAAAAGTTAATATTAAGACAAAATCTCTCTGCAAGGCACCGTGTGAATGGCAAGACACCTTGCAAAACTGTCAGGTGCCCTGTTTTGGGCAGGTTACCTTAGGGTTTGGATCTGAGTGAGACAGAGGTGATTTTCCCCATAGAAGCCCTCACACCTACTGTGTGGGTAGCTAGAAGGAACTTGACAACACACCAGTGTTTTGGCTACTGCTAAGCAGAGTCGCTACAGCATCAGTGCTGTCTTCCCAGCACCCTCCCCTCACCAGTGGGCTGGTGGTGGGCAAGATCTTGGGAGGGGACATCATATCCAGTACTGCTGATTCAAACTGACCAAAGGGATATTAAAGTATGCAGGGGATATTTGTTACTATGACATTTGTCTTCCAGAGCAACTGCTACATGTACTGAAGACCTGCTTCCCAGGAAGTGGCTGGACATTGCCTGCTGATGGGAACTGGAGAATCAATTGTTTGTTTTCCTTTGCTTCTGCACTTGGCCTTAGCTTTGTGTTATTAAACTTCCTTTATCTTGACCCACATGCTTTTTTCAATCTTATTTTTGCTCCCCCTGTCTTGCTGAGGAGGGGAATGATGGAGCAGTTTGGTGCCAAGGTCAACCAACTACACTTTACTTACTTTGGATAATCACAGAAGAGAAATGATGCCTTAAGACTGAGGCACAACTAATCTGCCACTGCTCATATTACAAATTTTCCCAACTAACTGATTACAAATGATCTGGGGACTAGGGAAAACCAGCCCAGGAAAACCATGTATCATATTGAAGAACAATTTGTGAATGCAAAAAGACAAAATTAATCAAACTAATTCATTAGCTAAGCATAATTTGCTAAGCTCTCTTGGGCAAAGGGAAGAAGTCCCAATAGTGGCACTGGAAACTGTAAGACTGCCTAAGGGGGAAACCCTATCCCATGGCTACCAGCCATTTCCACCGAACTCACCTGATCCATCAGTGCTGCTCAGGCCTGTGCCAAGCTTCCCTGGCCACCCTTGTAGAAAACACTCTGATCCTCTGGCTGACAGGGCTGACAACAGCCATGGCACCTCCACCTACAGTGAGTAATGGCCAGGGGAAGACTCCCTTCCTTTGTGCTGTGTGGAGGCTCTGCTGCTGCCAACTTAGCCAATAGAGAGTACAAACAAGAAATGTGGAAAAAGTTCCTTGTTTCCACCCCCGCCAAACATTCAGCTATCCTGGAATCTTCCCTTACAACACAGGTGGAGAAGACCTTGTTCTAGCAGCATCCCCTGCGACAGATTGCTAGGGATGAAAAGGGAGATGGCTCAATCTGCTGTCAGCTGCAGTGACTAATGGTGTGTCCCATTTCCAGGCACCAGAGAGCACAGCTGAGGCAAGATCCTGCTGTCTTTACTCCCAAACACCTGCAGCAAAGTCGCTGCTTCACTTCCAGGTCCCGCACAGCAATCTAACTAAGCTTCAAGGACTGCTTGTCCACCATGTTATTGATCAGCAAGCTCTTCTTCCACCAGCATGTGGCTGACAGTCCCAAACCCCTCCTCCTCCTGCAGCCTGGAAAGGCAGTGCCTCCTCTCCCCTCTCTTACTTTCCATGGCTTTGCATCATGATGGCTGTTCAAACCATCCACCAAGCACACCTCCCACTGGCACTGGTTTGTTTCTGCATCCTCTTCCACCTCTTCGTCAGGGCTGAGTCTTGCCCAGCATCACGCAGGCCACTAGCACAACTGAAGACAATTGACTTCAGAGCACACATATAATCTGCCTATTTTCACTGCCTGAACAAAATTTGAAATAAAAAAAGAAAAGAGAATCAGTAGGGAGATAGGATAGTTAGAGCTGAAAAAAGACCTTTTTCCGCTACAGAGGATGGCTCTGCAGGTAGATGGAATTGCATTGATTTGACATCCCATATGACAGCAATCTGTGATCAAACATCAAACTGGCAGACAAGGTAGGAAAAAAAAGAAGAGAGGGCTAAAGAAGCTTTCTGACAGATGTGACTTATAAGCCATCCTGCAACAGAAGGTCTGCTTTGAGATTCAGCACTGGGCAAACACTGTGAGGCCAAGTCACTGGAGTCCCTGGTCCTAACACCAGTGAGACAGGACAGCACAACCCATACCAAGTGAAATGATGGACAGTAAAGGGATGTGGTTTGTCACACCCATGAGTATTTCAATCCATGCAACATCTCACATGCAGCCAAGGCCACCATGTGCTGCTTCAGGAAAAGCCACACTCCCTTCCTGGCTGCAGCTGGCTGGGACTGTGATGCTCTAGGCAAAGGGACTCACACATCCCTGTTCCATGTACTCTGTCTGTGTCCCACCCTGGACATCAAACTGGGCTGTCCAATTAAGCACCCTGTCAGCTGGAGGATTTTTTGGTGGATGTGGCACCACAAACCTATTCCCTTTTCCCAGGTAACATCAGGCCAGGGCATCACAGAGCACATTTTATCCAGTGCAGGATGGGTCCCTTCCTAGCTTACAAGCTGCAACTCCATCCTTTAAGATTTCATTTTCTAGTATGAAAACTAGGATAGCCCTGACTGCTTTTTAATTAAGTCCTAAATCAGATATCACCTCCTCAGCTCTTGCAGCATCCCCCAGCTGAAAACCCCACTGCAATACTACTGGGGGACACACAGGATGGGGCCAGTGGGGTCACAGTGCCCTAGAGAGCCTTGGCATGAGGGTATGAGGGACCTGACCTGGTCTCAGTAACAGTTGCCTTAGCAATGGCAGCATTGTGGTGCAGAGACAGCAAAATGTCAGCCCCTTTGTAAAGCAAGGTCGGCTACCCTGAACTCTGCCTTGTGCTGACCTGCCTCCTTTGGTGTCCCCCAGCTCTGAGGTGCAGCCCCCAGGCAGATCCCCAAGGCGCCAGCTGCTTGGTTTCCCAAGAATCTTTGCCTGAAGCCACATGTGCATGTGCAGAAGAAAAGGAATTTTGTTCACCTCCTAGGGCACATGGCTGGGCTGCTGCAAGAGCCACTACCTGCTCAAGTATATCACCTTTCTGCTGTCACAGCTTTTTCTAACCTGGGACCCAAAGGCATTCTGAAGCAAACATTTACGGGAAAGTGTGGGTGGGTGCACCACTGGTTCATCCTCCCTTTCACATAACACCACCCCTGCTCAACACGAAAAGAGAGGGAGAGACCCCCCTGCCCTTGGAGGGGCGGCCAGCTCTGGGAGCTAATGAAGGCAAAGACAGACAGCAGCAGACAGACAGTGCTGAAGTGGGCTCAGAGGAGAGAAAAAGAACAACTCAGAGGCAGAAATGAAGTGATACAGATCCATAGTCCATGGGCCTCGGCATAAAACCTCTCCTGCTGCGTTGGGATGGCCATCAGCAGAGTTAACCTTCCACTCTAATCACAGTCATTAAATTCCTGCTAACGCCCCTGTCCTGTGTCTATCCAAACAGCTCTGTTATCTGTCACCTCCCCACATGGTGTGCAGGCTCCCCACTGCTGCAGCTCTCATTAATGCTGCTCTGGCTGGCTGATGAGGCAAGTGGCAGCCGGCTCCCAAGCCCAGATGAGTTTTGTAGACAGCAGGGAATGTTTATCCAACATGGAGGAGATGAAAGTACGAACAAAGAGAGACCATACAATTACTCAGGCATTGCATAGGGCCAGTCTCATTAAAGACAGTCTCCCTGACAGGAATTAATCTGAAGTGACAACCCAGTGAGCTAATTTAGTACATGGGTCTGGGGCCTGGCCCAGTGTAAATTTCAGGGGTCTGTCTGGCAGGTAGACTGAGCCTGCTCCGAGGAGGGGAACGCCAGGAATATGTAAAGCTGACCCAGTTCTGGCCTGAGCCTGTGCATGAGAAGCTACAGAGGAGACAAGAGCCTCAGGTCACCTTGAGGGGAACAATGAAGATTAAACTTTCCTACTGCACCAAGAGCTTCTCTTTCCTCTTTCTCTTGCAGCCTCAGGTCACGGATGGGTTCCAGCTCATTAAGTGCACAGTTATTCTGCCACTATCCCCCATAACCATAACCACCAGCCCAACTCGGATCTTTCCTCCATGATGCAACCTGCTTGCAGTATTAGATGGGCTTTTCATTTCTCTTTAATGTTAGAGCAGAGCCCTGGGATGGGTATAAAATACACAGAGAGAAACAAGCAACTTAAAAGGCTTTTTATTTTTTAAGCAAAGATCTGGTTTGGGGAGGCTGCTTTGAATCCCCAAGCAATGAAATGCATTTTCAGTTGGAGTGCAGTACTTCAGTGCCCTTTCTACACTGCAAGAATACACGGAAGAAAAAAAGCTGACCAAACAAATAGCCCAAAAGCCTCGTGGCATCTGCCCACAACCAAACCATCCAAGGCTGTGACCCCATTGAGGTCACTGGCAAGGTGAAGTAAGGTGGTTGGCATTTGGATCAGCTGCCTTGCAGCAAGAAAGGAAAAACCTCCCAAGCTGTCACGACAGATAGCTGTGAGGCCCCTTCTGTTCTTCATTGGGCATGTTTTCCCCTCTGAATTGTCGCTCAACAATGCCACTGCCTAAGATCACCTGAGTGATACCCTCCAGGAGGTAATGGCCTCTTTGCTGAGACATAGAGCAGAGGCTTTACAAGAGGCTTGCTCCAAGGTGCTATCATATGCACTTTCCTGGGTCAGTGGCTCCAAGCTGTCAAGCTGCTTATACAGTTTTAATCGCAAGTTAATTCTTATTCTACTGGAACTGGTGCGTCTGTTGTGCCGCTCAGTGTGCTTCACAGCACTGGGAACAATCAGCTCTGGTGGAAGTGCATCTGCCCATCCTGCTGGGAGCCCCCATGCATTGCTTAGGAAACCAGATTTCCCCAGACTGCTTGCAATCCCCCCAGTAATGCCCTAGGAAGTTGTGGAACAGGAAGAATTGGAGGAGGCATGGCACCAGCCTATTAATAAGCAGCACTTTGACTCTCACCCAGCCCCATTTTCTGCAGCTGCAGCAAGCAAATTTCATCCAAGGGTTCCCAGGTGCCTTGCAAAGCATCCTGTTACTTGGGGATCTTCACATTACACATACCAAGAGCTTCTTAAGCAAACCAGGGAGTGTGAAATGAAAAACAGCAAACCAAATTGTAACCAGTGGGCACCCCAGATGGTTTCCACCTCAGCAAGAGTTAATTCTCCTCTTTCCATCCTCTCTTCCCCCTTACAGCCTCTCACCACCTCAAGACTGCAGGCTGCTGCTGCCACATTCACTCATCTTTAAGGTGCTGAAGAGCCCCTGCCATGCCCGCTGAGGCCACAGAGCTCCCGGGACTTGGGGAGCAGGTGAGCTGGCTGGCTGGGTGAGCTCTCACCAGCTTGATGTTGGCAATAAATCAGTTTCATCTGGCCATGTGTAAGGCCCCTTTTACCTAAGTAGAATATTCAATCCCATCTCTCTAGAAGGATTTTTATGCCACCACAGCTAGAGCCTGGAAAGCCAGCATATCCAGAGGAGGGTGTGCAGGCAAACAGCAGCTCCACATTGAGGCAGACAAATCCCCTTTCTTAAGAGCTCTCCAGTAAGTAACACTCTGAAGCTTTTGAACTTTTCACAGGTATATTCACTAAGGTCACTATGTTTTGCAGTCCAGCAATAGAACAGAAGGACGCAAAGCTTAGCCCAGGTGCCCCAATACAGAGAAGAAGGTGCAATAAAGCAGCAGAATCTGCAGGACATGTGAGAAGGTGATGGAGCAAGGGAAGGAGAGAAAGGTCAGAAGGTGTCAAAAGGCTGCTTGGAGCCCAAGTGAGACGTCACAGCAAAAACTTTGTGAAGGCAGCACATGAACACAAGGAAGCAGGAGACTGGATATGAGAGGGGATGTGATCCTCTGAGGCAAGGAAATGAAAAGGGCTCAGTAAGACCTCAGTATGGCACATGGGGGTGGAGACCTCACCATGAAACACAAGCGTTTTTGTTGGAGAAAGGCCAGGAGGAGGCACTACCATTAAAGCCTTTTCTAGTGCGTCCTAGTTTCAGCCAGGACAGGGTTAATTTTTTACAGCAGTACCACAACAAAATGTTTTCTGCTTGTGCTTGACAGAAGTGGGAACAAAACTCCCCTGCCTCCTTCTCTCTCTGCCTTCCCTTATTCAGTCCCAGGCCACCACAATGGCACCTGCAACCATTTCTAAGAGCCTACCCATACATATGACTGGCCTACAGCAGGGCCTCAGGATCATGCTCCTCTAAAACACAACACTCAATAGCCACCACTGTGTGGTGGTGATGCTGCAAAACACTAACAGCAGTAACCCATGGGATATAAACAAAAATAGGGGCGTGTGTTTAAATTTGCAAGGCACTCAGCTCCCTTCATGTCCTAACTTAAAGCAGAAAAGTGATTTTCCCTTTTCTTGATCCCTTTCAGTAGGAGCTCAGTGAAGAACAGAACCAAGATTACTTTTAGACACTGTGCAAAAAGAGAAAAACCCTCAACTTAGTGGAGAAGACCAAAACCCATGAATTTGTTCATTGAGTTGCAGTGCTGATAATAGCAAAAGTTGGCTCAGAGGGAAGATCTACTATGACAAACTGCCTTCATTATTAGAGGCTCCCCCGTGTCCTGTATTATTATTAAGTACTGGCAACGTGCTCCATGCAGTGTGAGTAACAAACAAAGGCTGTCCCACCCCAGAGAGCTCACAATCAAACAGAGACATAAAACTGGAGCCTACTGTGCAGAACTAGAGGAAAGAGACACTTGAATATTTTTAATTGTTTTGTTTTCTATCTATAGTAAACAAACTTTTCCTTGCAAAATGCATTTGCTTCCCAGCTACCACTGAATGGCAAGAACCACCAATTTTAAATGTCCCCATTTTTCAAAAATGTTGAATGCAGGCACTTTGCTGGGTGTGGATGAAAGTACCTGGCAATCCTGCTAAGATGATGTGCTCTTTCAAAACGTCAAACTCTTTTCCTTAACCTTCTCCAACCAGTGATGTCTTCAGATTTCACTTGGTTTACCCCCTGCCCCCAACCCCCAGTATGATTTCTCTTCAAACTCAGAAATCTTGAAACCCACTTCTCTTCCCCTGAAGAGTTCATATAGTCCAAAGAGCTTAGTTACTGTGACAGGATGAAAGCCCTTCTGCAACGCAAACAGCCGCTGCTGACTTTTTCCTGCAGTTCCTGCCTGTAGAGCTCTTCAGCTCATTCCCTTTTTTCCATGCAAGTGAGGAGGATGGAATTCCACTTGTTTGAATCTTCGGCCTATAAAATCTACAACACCTACTAATGACTATAAGGCATTGTGCCCATTAGAACCCCATTCCAAACACTGAGCATGAACGGCCCAATGGGGGCTGCAGGGCTTTGAAAGACCTCGACTATACCCAACCCCAGAGGTAGAAATGAACACCAACGGAGCTGTACACTTGGCCTGTCTTCCATTCAGTGGGGAAAGTGCAAGACCATCAGAATCTGCCAATTTCATCACTTTCAGCTCTTAATCAGCAAGGAGGCATTGATGTCACTGCCTCCTGAGAGGCTGTCTTCCCAAGGCCATATGCTGGGGCTCCAGAAGAGCAGCCCTTACCTGACGGACTTCCAGGCGGTACTTGAGGATGGGATCCACAGCATCAGGCTCCTTCTGGGTCCACTGCAAGACGTAAGAGTAATTCTTGGATTGCTTCTGGCTCAAGGTGGGGTTGGGAGTGTCATAGTAAAACTCTGGGCTATAAGCTTTTGCTGGAGGGGAAAAAAAAGAAAAAAGGAGGAAAGTAAAAGAGTGGGATCAAGGGGACCAATATTACAAAGAGACGTGGTGAGAATGAAAGAGATCCATTCACCCAGCTTATCCATCTGCTCTAACATGATGGACACCTTTACTGTTGCACTAATGTGCCACCGTTTTCTGTGAATCACTACTGCTTTCACAGCCTAAACTATTGGGAGGATTAGCAGCCCTGCAACACCAGTGGGACATGACCAGCACCTGAGAAGGTGGGAACAACTTCAGTTCTCCAGCTGGAACCAGCTCTAATATTTTCTCCCTTGCTTTGTAGTTTAGATTGAAGTAACAGCTTTAAACTGGCATTTCTCCCGTTTCATCTGCTGCTTTACAGAGACTCCTGCTAACAAACCCTGAGGAAAGATCATTTGGCCAGTAGGTCATAGGAAAAGTGTTATTTATCACACAGGGACCATGGCATTAAAGAGGAGACCTTGCTCCTTCTGCATCTCCCCTGCCTCAGCAACACAGTGCTCCAGCCTCTTTGTAACACAGCAGTCAACTCAGCAGCAAAGGGGACACTGACCTCAGCCTGGGTAAAAGCAGCAAGACCTTTGGCAGGGGTGGAGATGTCTTTTCTAAACCCACGGCTCTCCTTAAAAACAAAGTGCAGCAAGAGAAGAGAAAATACACGAGAAAAGATGTACCAGAGAGAAAACGAGCAGTTCCGAGAAGGGACTTCCCGTCATTTCCCCAGCAGCTCCTGTCCTGAATCATTACCAAACAGAATTTGAAAGCTCCTGCCATGCAGCCCAGCAGCTGGGGGATTAATGCACAGGGCTCACAGGCAACTTGAGGTCTTACCCACAGTTGGTCTTGCCCTATTTAAGATTACAATAATTTCACCCAGAGAGCTTCAATTTTTTGGCAGGTCCTGTTCTGAGCCAAGCAGGAGTTGGACCTGAATGAAATCTCAAGCATCTGAGTTCAAGTCCAGTCTGAATCAGCAGAGACCAGAAAGACGCCTGGGCAGCAAGGGGTGCTGGAGAGCAGAACAGCAGAACATAAACACCTTCTCCCCAGGATGTCTGCTGCACCTTTCCACTTGAATCACAGGCCCTGACATTCTGTGTGGTTATAATTAGGCTCAACAGGATTCAATGTTTATTTTTTATGAACTCGGATAATATTGATATTTATTTCCAAGTCCTTTTTCTCTTATTATTTTTATTGACTTGAATTTTTGCACAAGCAAGAAGTTCAGAACCACCTAAGAGACTAATTGCTGCTTATTCAACTTGTATTGACTATGGAAGTCAAGCTTCATAATGGATTTCAAAATAAAATCAGAACTGATGATAATCATCATCTTGCGTGATATTAATTCCTTATTAATTGACTCCAAGATGGAAATAGAAGCTAGGGAAAAAAAAAAGCTTTTTGATAGAAATGCTGCACATCAAAATACTTTCAGAACTTCTTTCTGGAAACTTTTACCATTGCTGGAAAGTTTTATCTTTTGCTTACAGCTGATGGGAAGAGCTGAAGGTTATTCACTTCTGTCTTTCAGGTTCTTCTGTGCTTGTGGATAGTGAGGGAACAGATGATAAACAGTATGGGCTGCCCCGATAACTGCCTCAAGAAGAATAGGTTGGATGTCTCACTACCCTTCCAAAACATCTTGGAAAGCTGATCACCCATCCATAGAAGAAAATAATCCCATCTGGGTCAGATACATGTACTGTATT
Organism: Pardalotus punctatus; assembly: GCA_013400915.1. Taxonomy (NCBI): domain Eukaryota; kingdom Metazoa; phylum Chordata; class Aves; order Passeriformes; family Pardalotidae; genus Pardalotus; species Pardalotus punctatus. Next base: position 238,372 of record VZTX01010746.1, on the reverse strand, counting down.
TTCGGTACATCTGAACACCCCACAGTCACAAATGGGTCACTGTCTTCCTGTCACATAGGAAGGTTTATGGTCTTTTCCACAAAGAAACAGAAACAAAAAGAGACCATGCCATTCTCCCTGCTCAAATAGGAAGGCTGTGGCTAATGGGAATTAAAACTTCAGCAATCCAAGTACAGCTGTCTAGTCACTGGGAATATTTTTCAGGTTGTTCTACAGGCTTGGAAGGTCTAATTAATTTGTAACTGTTCAGGACACAGGCAGAGATGTCTAGTTTAATAGCTACCATCAGATATGAATGTCTTGGAAAAGGAGTCGGGATTCAGGTTAAAAAAAAGGCTTTCCTGATCAGTGCTCTCTAGGGATGAATCCTGTTTTCTGCTGAAGGGATCTTATTTCAGGCACAGCATGGCACACTGGGTGCCAATATGTATTTGTTACTGCCACCAGTGAGAAGTTCCTGGGAGCATTCCCAGGCTTGACAGTGACACAGTTTTCTGTGATGGCTCATAGAGGGATATGGTTTGCTATCACTCAGTGACCTGAGAGTTACAAGCATAAGAAAAAGGTAGAGAGGGTAGAGAAGGCCAGAGCTCTCAAGCAAAATCCACTGCCAGACAAATGCCAGAAAATCTCAAGGGGTGAGAGCAAGGTCCTGAAATGGCACTCAAATAGTAGAAGTTTGGGTTCCCCCATTTCTGTAAGCATCTCAGAGTCACAGCACAGCTGAGCTTTTCCAAACCATTGGAAAAACCTGCTTCAAAATCAGGCCTCTCTGGATGTTATTCATTCTCATTTTTTCAAGCCTGTCTTGAAAAGTATTATAAATTGGCCTTGGACTCAAACCTGAGTATTTGGGCTGAATTTATTGCTTATTAAGGCAACTTCACGGGAGAGCTTTTCCAGAAACTTGTGCCCAAGTCAGTTCTGGGGTCATGGGAAAAGCAGATTTAATGATCAGCTGGAAAGACCAGGTCAGATGTGCAGTTTTAGATGCTGTAACTCTGCCATCCCTCTTTGCAGTTGCAGCTCCTGAAGAGGAGTTCTGTTACAGTGGATGATACAGAAAACTGTTACAGAAAACTGTTACAGAAAACTGTAAGCAGCCACTTAGTACCACTCAGCACACCACTGAGTACCAGTGTCCATTCCCAGCTCATGTTTTTTTCTAGAAAGCATCATCAGACACAGACAGACAGGAGTCATAGGGAAGGCACAGGAATACATAATATAGTCTTTGTTTCTTTGTTTGCTTTTAAAGGGGAAATTAGATGGTTTGGAGCCTGTTGGAGGGATGTACAGAGCTTTTCACTTCTCCCTTGTCAATACTTGTCAATGATACAGGTTGCCCAAGTTTGAAAGCTGATGGCAGCCTTGAATTTAAGTCCTGTAAATGGTCAAACATGACTAAAATGTGCCAGTGGCTAGCACTTAACTGCTCCAGGTCCATCAGCCTGAATGACAGAGACAGATCTCCCTGCTTGCTGATGGAAAATCATTTCTCCTGAACAGAATGCTGTGCACAGAGGAAGCAGTAGAGGCACTGTACGGGCCCCAGTTTATGAGGAGCAAGCTGCCCATGACCCCATCCAACAACTTGCTCCGATTTATGTGCACATTTATTTCTGTGCACTTTGTGGCTTACCAGACACCTGGAAGAGGCAGGTGGAGACTCCCACATCGTTGGAAATGCTGCACTCGTAGTTCCCACTGGTCTCTCTGCTGACGCTGTCCACCTTGAGCTCCGAGTAGTCCTGCTGCTCTGCCAGGGGCTGCGCCATGAGGCTCCCGTTGAAGCGCCAGACGGAGGTGGCCACCTTCATGGGGCTGCCCTTGAGCATGGTGCAGCGCAGGGTGACACTGTGCCCCATGCCCTGCCGTATGTCCTGGAAGGCTGGCTCCACCACAGGCGGGACTGGAGACCCAACAGAGCAACAGATAGGGATGGCGTCAGGGAACAGCTGCCTCACTCAGCACGGTCACCCCAACTGCCTCTGACAAGACAGGTACCTATGATTTCCAAGGGGACAGAGCCAGGATCCATCACACCAAAAGCAACAGTCATCTGACATTCCCTTCTGACTGGGCTGGGGCCACATCCTACCTCCCTCCCATTTATGTGATAGGGGTAACCGTTAGCAAGTACTCATCCCACACTGAGCACCACTTGGAGGAGCTACCAAGCCCTGCTCTCTCATGTGAGAAGTGCAATGCCAGCAGCTGGATACCAGCTTGGATTCAATCCTCACATCTAATCAGAATAACTAGTCCTCTTACACAGCATAAAATGCACTCCCTGAGCAGGCAGGTAAGTTCCCAAGCAGTCGTGTTCTTCTTTTCAATGTCTGGCAGGGTTATCAAGGATGCTGTGTTTAGATGGAGGGATATGCACTGTCTCTCCCCACAGACCTGAAGGGGTTTTATAGGGCCTCTCCCAAATAATCAATACAACACATCAGAGAGTTGCTGTAGGGACTCCAGGTCCTATTTTTATCTCTGGCAACAATTCCCTGATGTTGGGAGGTGAGTCACATCTATCCATGCCAGCTTCTCTGGCAGTAGTGTGAGAATGGGAATGGTGATGTGTATTCACCTCCTTAGCAATGGGAGACTACTATGTCTTTATCACTTGCAAAAATGTACAGGAACCTCGTGATTTGGGCATGGTTGAGGCAGAGCAAGGAGAAAGTCTGGATTGGTGCTGTTTAGGTTACTCCTTATTTAATGCAATGACAGAGGACTTCAATCTCTGCAGCCATCTGATAGACATGTTTTACTGGCAATAAACTCTTAATTAAAACACTATAGCATTGGGATAACAAGAAGCTCTCCATCTAAAATGAGAAAAGCTTCCTGAACACCAAACAGCTGTTAGCCTGAATGTAAAAAAGGGAGAACTGATTTACAGCAGCTTCAGCACAAACATAACTGACCTTCTCCAGGCTCAAAGCACCTTCTCTTCCACAGACAATTTCTATGCACTACAGATCCACAGAGCACTTGCCTCCTCTAAAGGCCCACAGAGTTGCCAAGCACCATCAGGCCCAAAAACCTGCAACACCCAGCATCTGCAGTGCCACAGACACAGCTCCATCAACTATGGGTCACTCAGCATCCCTGCTGCCCTGAACATAGCCATGCTGGGAAGGGTTCCAGCACACCAGTTTCTCTTCTCCCATAGCCTGACGCCAGTATGACCCACCAACAGCTCTTTGACACCAGTGACATCTCCATTTCACCACAGATGAAGGTGGTGCATGCAGTGTCCCCTCTCTCAGGGGCACAAATGCCTATGTGGGTATGCAGTGTACAATCATCCCCATCATCCCCCCCACCTGGCAGCCTTTGTTTGCCACGGATGATTGTTTTCAAGGTACCTTGTTCTCAGCTCTGTCTCTGGGCCTTGCTGCACTCGGTGGATTAAAAGCTGCTCTTGCCTGAGCTGCCACTGCCATGCTGAGTGGCATGGTCGGCTCATTACGGATGGCTTTCCTGGAGATGTGTCTCTGCAAGTGCTCCAAGTGCTGACTTGCCTTTGGCTCACATGTCTCCCACCTCACAGTGAGAATAATGTGAGAAGTTGTTTGATTAGACCTAGTGCCATGAATGTGTCATCTCCATCCCTAGCTGTTATTCCATTTCTTCAGTCACATCTGCTCCTTAATTGAAAAAGCTGGGGTCTCACATTATGATCTAGGCCAGCTGGTGATATAGGGAAAAGAAAGAGACAAATGGGAGAGAAGAGAAAATAGAAGGCTCAAAAAAATGGCATAGCCACTTCAGATGTACTCAGAGGAGTCTATCTCCTGAGGAGGAGAGAGAGGGGTGGGAGAGCAGCTTCCCTCACTGCATCTAGCTCTGCTGGCTGTGGGGCTGGAACAGATGAAAAGGTCTGAAACTGGCAAAATGCTGACTTCAAGGACGTACTGCAAGGAAAGTGCCCTCCTGGGCCTCACTGAGGGAGTGTCTGAGGCTAGCGAAGCATCACAGAGGAACAGGGATGCTCCAGATGCTTCCTTAGGTCACTGAAACAGCAGGGCAGCCAAGGATGCAGAAGATATTTGATCTTCTTCAGCTGGAAAATGGAATTTACTTGATTTACACTGGGACAGACTCTGGGCCTGTGTTATTATCTTGTGAAGGCAATATCTGAAAGTGGCTGTCAATTAAAAATTGATTACATTTTCTCCTCTTGTCTCTGGCATGAGGAAACACCCAATGAGCATTAACTCTGCAGGTAGTCCTGGAGCTCCTGGGTTTTCTGGACAGAGAGCTGAAGCAGGTTATCCCATCACTATAAAGCACAGAGAACTACACCAGGAGTCTGCTATTCCCCAAGGCTCCCAATGGATATGAAAACAAAGGAAGGTCAACAGCAATTACAGGGCCAGACATCAGCTCTGCTCTTCAATGCTGACTGGGGAGTTCACACTTGTTCAAGGATGTTACACACAAAGGGCAGACTTACCACAAAGGCAGGGATTCAGTCTGTAAAACCTCACTGCTCACAACACAGCCTTTTCTGTTTCTGTTCTTTTTCCCTGACTTAAAGGCAAAAGAAAGCTTGTTTAAATGAGCTGGTGTTCCTACTCCCCAGAACTAGGAACTGAACAGCTCCAGTACACCTGAGATGCAGACTATCTTGGAGGAGAGACCTCTGACATGAGTCCTGCATATACACCTTTAGGGAGATGCAGGAAAGGATAATTTTCAAGGTGCCTCTTATAGTCACAGGGAAGCAGCATTCCTGCTGGCTGTAAGGATGTAGTATTTGGTTATTCTGGCTTGCTAAGCTGCCATGATGCTCTTTAATTTTTTAGCCCAGTTCCAAAGGTGAGTCCACATCCAGATGCTCCTCAAATGCCTTTCTGTATCTCCCTGGAACTCCCTTGCCTGTAGCAGAAGTGGCTCTTTTAAGCAGCCTCCACGTTGCAGGCAGCAAGTTGCTATGCTTCCAGGAGGTAAAAAACCTCTGTGCACATACAGAGCTTCAGGATGCCCTGGCAAGAAACACAGCAAACAAATATAGACAATTACTGTTCTCTCTCAGCACACAGCTTAACTCTAGAAGAGCTCGCTGGCAAGAGCAATGATGAAAGGGGTAAAGAGGCAAAGTCGAAGCGAGGCTCCTCCAGCAGCCTTGTTAAGATGCGGCTGCTGTGAAACACAAGGCAGGGCAGCCTGCCTTTGCAGCAGAATTAGCCAGTTAGGAGCAATTCCAATCAGCCAAATATGGGCAACCTACTCCAGCGTGCCAGGCACCCTAATGCAAAGCTGGGCTGCAAGGCAGCTCCCTTGCTGTGAGCCAGAGCAGATGCTCAGCACCGAAGGGCTGCTAAACTAATGCTGCTCACAGGGATGAAGGGCAGCAGTGAGGAAAGTACAACAAAGAAATGTCAAGCACCAGGGAGTGTTGCTTTGTGTTCCAATAACCTCTTATTTTCTTGCTTTCACTGGAAATAACCAGAACTGAAATGCTCATCCTGCTAGGTGAGTGAGAAGTGTGCTGCCTTCTCACAGTTGAGAGTTATGGTCAGCTTGGTTTAAGTCTGTTTTAGTTTTAGCCTTGAGAAAGGGACAAATGTTCTTCCTTACAAGAGACAAAGAGCTCACCAGAGAGACCAGAGTCTCTCCTTGTGCTGTTACTCTCCTGTCCTGTTCTTGGGCACAGCTCAAGAGGGGACACTTGGCCATCACTACAATGCTGTCAGATTGTTGCAGGTTCCCATCAAATTCAGATGCCTCCAGAAGGCAAAGATGTTTCTTTCACCAATGCGAAGTCAGAGCATCCCAGCATAGCAGAGACACACTATGAAGTTTTTTACTTGTGGGGTAAAAATAGGAAAAGAAAATCCCCTAAATTATAAAATTGTGATGTTGTTGCGAAGCTGCTCAATCTAGTCTGGATGAAAGGCAAAGAAAGGCTCCTATTGGAGTGGACTAAAGCACAAAAATCAGTGACAAGCTTAAAGATGTACCAGCAGAACAGGGGAGCACTGAGTAAACAGACCTCACATGAGTTGTTAAGGCAATAATTGAGAAGGCTGAACATCCTAGACATCACAGGACAAGACTACTATGGAATACACATGCAAACTCTGCTTCCTCACTGCAGTTTGGTAACTGTGAAGAGCATAACCTGATCAAATCCCAAATGCTCGCTTGTTTTGGAAGGGTTGTCAGAGCTAGGGAGCTCTCTCATAACCTGCTTTCTGACTCACTAAAAACTTTGTCCCCCATGTAACCATGTACAGCTGAAAACAGCCACCTCTGTAGGTGGTGAGCTGCCAGCATTGTACTGCTGGTCTGTGCAGTTGCCATGGGCTGCTACACTCTTATTTTGGTACAGGAATTTACTTTCTGCAATGCTTCCTCTGCTGCAAAGAGCACCACAGCACAGCAATGTCCAGGGGAAAAAGCCAGGCACAAAGAGAAAGACGCCCTAATTGAGGTCACACATACTCAGATCAGACAGAAGCAATGCAGGAGTCCTGTATCCTCACCTTCAGTATCTGGTGTCCTGAATCAGGACACCTTCCATATTGGGACCCGTATCCTGGTCCTTCCATGCTGAGCCCAGGCTTCCATGTCTGTGAGAAACACCCTCTATCCTCCAGAATCAGTCTTTAAATTTTTATTCAAATCTAGAAAGTGCAGCACGTAACACAAGTGATGAAAACAGCAAGCTGTGCTAGATTAGAAAGCAGCTTAATTTCAGCAGCTCTCACCCCTCACCACTGATTGATTACTGCAAAGCTTAGCCATGCATCACATCACCCGTGGGACTCCTGCCTTTAGACTTCACCATGACCCTTGGTGAGCCCTAACTGACCACTCCTTTGTAGGATTAACATTGCAAACAACATGTGAATAATCTGGTATGAAAGACTGCACTTATTGGTTAGTTACAATTATTAGCTGTGTCTCATTATCCAAAGAAGTTCACAACAACAGGAAGTAATTTCTCTCTAGAAAGCAAATCAGCACAGGCAGCTATTAGGACCTTATGAGACCTATATGAATCCATCCCCCATCCATTTAATTTTTTAAATTATCCTTTTGCAGTCATACTGGATGCAGTCTTCCCTAATCTCCTCCAGACAACCAAAGCAATCTCAGCAAAGGGTGCCTTCCTTTTCCAACCCCTGGTCCCACAATCTGAGGTAATCAAGGTATCACAGGCAGCAAAGATACTGCAACCCTTTTCTCACAGCAGGTAGAAAACTCCATGGTTTCAGCTCCAGGAGAGGCCAGAAGTCTCCACATGAACAAGTGAGAAGCTCCTTTATTGTCAAGATGCTGGGGAATCACAGCTGAGCAATTCTGTTCCTTGCAACAGCACCTGCACCCCACACCTTAGGAACACACATTAGGCACCAGCAGTTTTCCATGTGGAGACAAGCCATATTTACAAGCCCAGTCTCACATGCTTGTTTCTGAGAGATATAAATAAGTAGTTAGAAGCAGGGAGATGGAGGAAGGCTTGCTCAACCTATTTCAGCTAAAAGCCAAATCTCATTCTTTCATCTTATATGACTTTTGCCTTTGCACTTCAGTCTCACCATGTATGAAGAGATAATATGTGCGGGTTTTGCACAGTGCTTGAAAGCCAACTTGCAAATACTGTTATTTCAAAGAAAATAAATTTGTTTGAGTACATTTTCTGCTAGACAAGTGAGTGCTGGGTCTGGAGAGGCAGGGCTCAGAGAATGCTTAGTTCTGCGCTAGTTGACTGCATTTAAAAGAAGAGCAAATGAAATGTATTCACTACCAGCTTTTCTGCGTTCCTCTTCCCTGAACTTTACAAGCCAATTAGCTCAACCAGTCTTCACCTAGTTTTAATAAAGAGAGATTTACGAAAGGATTTCCTCTTCTGTATGACGAACTGTGCTGATTAATACATGAGACCCCTTGCTCACTTTACAGAGTACTTTGAAGAAAGTCCATCCTGGGTGGGAATTGCCAGACCTTTAACCTCACAGATATGCCTCCTCAAAAAAAGATCTGTCCCAGACGTGCTGGAATGCCACTCAGATTTACTGCCCAATTAATTCACGCTAACAAGACTCTACAAAGGCAAGTATTCTTCTGCAGTGTAAAGCCACCTCATTCCCATGCCTCACTTACCTTCAAGTGCCTCGTTTCAAAAGAGTACATTTCCCCTAACTGAAAAAGATAAGTAGGAAAAGATGGTGCATGTACAGAAAACATACACATTTGTATGTGAAATGCATGCTGATCAGCCTCCCCCCACCCACACACCATCCAATCAGCAAAGTTGTGCACAAGAGAAATATAGAGGGTGAGAGTGGGCATTTCAGAGCTAATATCTTCAAGTGCTGCCAGACCAATGGCATAACCCCAAATTTAGTTGGTTTTTTTGTTGTTGTTTTGATTTAGTTTGGTTTTGTTTTTGGTTTTTTTTTTTGCACAGACTAACATGAAAACATTTTCTCTAGCTCACAACCAATTTTGCTAATTATAACATGGTGAAGCAGGATGATGGCCAGGGTGGATCTGCCCACCCTTCATTCTCCGGCCCACCCACATACCCACAAGAGAGAAGCCCTCTGAGGTGAGACAGTATCAGACCACCAATTCTTCACTCAGGTTCTGCCTGTCTTCTACAAGATAGCAAGGTGTCACCTCATGCCCATGCATCTGTTATTACATGTCTCTGTTTAACAAATTGGACTGGCAGTGACATGCCGCTCCCAATAGCATATAAATAGTTCAGATGCAAACATTCACTAACAGTCAGCCAATGACATTCTTTCCTCAAAAGCATCCCATATGCATTAACTTTTGGCAGAGAACCAGTTATCTTACTACTTAATAATTCATAGGTGGGCTACTCAGCTGGACAATTCTGGGAATAAAGCAACTCACTGCCAGTGCAAACTAAGGAAAAGAGGAAAAAAAACTCAGAATCAACCCACAGAAAAGAATTAAATGAGGTTCTTCCAAAGCAAAGAATTTACATATTTCCTCTTATTTCAGTTTATCACTAATTTTTCTTACTATCTTGCCTAAATACCTTGCTGCAGTTTAAGCCTGCTGCAAGTGCCCCCCCATAGGTGTTTTCACATCCAGTAATCAACTCTGTACTATCCCCTGTGTGAAAAGAAGGGAAAATAGAGGGAAAACAGCCAATCTATGAAGCTTGTCATACTAGGATAAGCCCTGAGTAAGATTTGGAACAACTGGGAAAGGACTGATTGCTTCCCCTCCCCAGGTTTGACATCAAACCTGGTGCTAGCTGAAGCAGGACTTTAAAGCCCAAATTTATCCCATCTAACTTCAGTGTTCTTCACTGAGGCACTCAGTTTAGGAATGCCACCTCCCTCCAAGGCTATTGAGGGAGAGGGACATCTCCAGAGGATGATTCAGATGGTAGGAATTCCTAGCTGGCATACCAGCCTCTGTCCTGTACCTGCACAGGGAGCTTAAGGTGATGCCAGCCCTCACAGCTCTGCCAGGTGGGATGAATGCACAGCAAAGCAAATGCACTGAAGTGGCCAGTGCCCCCCTTCCATGTGAATCTCTCTATGAATTCTCAGTGCCCCCCTTCCATATGAACCTCGCCAGGAACTCTCAGTGCCTTGCTGGATGAGCTGCTCACTAAGCTGAGTCTAACACACATCTGAAACCTGGGCAGCATATCCTGCTCTTGGACAGGAGACACCTTGTGTGCTCCAGCTGCTGTGTGCCACAACAGAGCTCACTTGGGAAGGAAAGCAGACACCAGCCTGCACATTCCCCTTAGTGAATAGAGTGAGAAATCTTGGACTCCAGACAATGTCCAATCAGTGCCACCACCAGGGCTCACATCCAGAGTATGCAGCTGCTGCCTACAAGGAATTGTCTGAGTTCCCCCTTGTCTCCTATGGAGGTTCTCGCCCAGAACCAGAGGAGCCACCAGGCAGAGGTGAATACTGACTCCCAGCATCAATCCAATGGCAAGAGGCTCCTATTCCATTGTCTGCTGTTGTAGCAATTCAATTACTTCCATATATTTACACCCCTTTAATAAAAGAACTGAAATTTAAAAGCAGGGAGGCTGCAGGAGAAATGTACCTCTGAGGACTGAAATCCTGTCAAAATGGAGAAGAGTCCCTGCTTTAGAAGTGCAGTTGCTGTCAGGGCTGCAGGGGATCAGGGGCTTCTGCTCACAGCTGGACCACAGCATTACCTCATCTTCTGTTTTCAATTGGAATCTAGATTGGGACCACAAGGCAATCCCTCCACAGCTGTTTTCCAAACAGGCAGGCAAAGTGAGAGGCAGCAGAGCCAAAACCAGAAATATTGATTAAAAAATCAGGCCTGCTTTAATGTTGGTGTGGTGGGATCAGAACTGGAAAGGGGAGAGATCCAAGTCAGAAAGAGCCTGGTAGGGAAAGGAGGACCATCCAAGGCAATTAAGATAATCAGATACCAACCAGCGCTCCTTAATATGTTTATTTTGAAATCTTTTTTCACAGTGGTAAACAAAAAGGATGCTTGGGGCAAAGCTAGACCAGGAAGAGTTAAGACAGTGGTTCACCACTTACCTACAGAGTGGAAAGAGGACAAGCTTCCCCACACAAAACGAGCTGTTCCTCAGCCTGTCCTTCAGGCCTAGCAGGGAATTTGGACCAAGGTTGAAGAATTCTGCATAGAGCAACACTCAGTTCTCCATCACTTCTCTATCTTCTGCCTCAGAGTTCTGCTGCCAGTTGTTTAATATCCTGCTCTACTAACTGCCATCATTACCCCATTTTTCCATCCTTCACCCTTGATTGGTCTTGATTCATCCGAGGAAGATGACGACAATGAAAACGTAACTGTTCAGAAAGAGGCTGAAAGGATGCTCAAACTAAAAGATTTATGGCCAATATTCTGTCTCATAGATGAAACAGCTGAGGTCAACAGATATCAAAGCAATTTTTCCTATAAGAATTAATGTAACAAGGGGGGTGGTGCATACAGGAACTCAAGAGATGCATGCAATTTAAAAACACAGCATCAGTATATATAGCATAGAGAAAGGAAAGGCAAGAACATTTTTTACTGTAAGCATTTTCACTGTCACTCTCTGGATTGTTACCGCTTCATCATTGTCATCATCATTTTCAGATGAATCAAGGCAGATCAAATCAATCATGGGCAAAGGATGGAAAAATGAGGATGGGTTCAGGAGGTCTTCAGATGAAATGGCTGAGGTCTTTCCGAACAGTGACTGGCTCCAAAAAAGCCAGCTGCCAAACAGCCACCATTTCTGCCATCTGTATGTTCTGTCTTTCCTCTCCATCCTTCACATCATTACCTACATGCATTTAAAATATGTGACATCTGTAAGGACCTTTGCCCAACTCTTCCTCAATTAATTATGAAAAAAATACTTTATCTGTCCTAATAGTAGTACTGTCACAGCTTTTCATGAATGTATCTTCAGCAGATTTCTGGTTACAGAGAATCATCTCCCTGCACTTTATTCCCAAAACTGCTGCCTGCCTATGGAGACAGCAGAGGATCTGGAAGTCCCATTTCTTCAGGTATGGATGATATCACCCAACTCAGAGAACGATATGGACTCAAGCTATAGAGATGACTTACTCTTGCACTGGAAACCCCCTGTCTTCTCTGGACGCTGGCTCTGCGTTTCCCAAGGCGCAGCAGCACACCAGCCTTGCTGCTGAAGCAGGCGCAGCCCTGCAGCTCCCGTCTGCCCCTGCATTAGGGAGAGCACTGTGACTTCTGACAGCCACAGGTGCTGTGGACTCCCAGAAATCACTTTTGGGGCTTGGTCTCCTCTGCCACAGGGGGCACAGGAAGGAGGCCAGTGAGAGAACTGGCAACCATTCAAGGGTAGCAGACTGCTCCCTCAACCTCCCCATCTGGCTATCAGCTCTGTCCCATCTTGTCTGGACTTGGACCAGGAGTGGGAAATTCATTAACAGTCCCACTCACTGGATAAATCTGATGTGACATTCGATTTTCCATGACTGACCTCAAACTGGGCCAGTACAGCAGGAACTGTTTGGATGAACAGCATCCCTGCAATGTGATCTCTTGCATATCTCATACAGACATTTCTTCACATTGACTGAGGAGAGCTTAGGCTGCAGCAAAGGTGATATGCAGGACAAATAGGAAGGACACACTCTATTTATTCTCCCAATTCCTGGATTTTGGTCCAACACATAAACATCTGAAGTTGGTTCCTTAAGTTTTCATTATTCTCATTCCCAGCTCTCCTGGGACACAAAAGTTAAGACTGTTACCTTCCTCATTCTGACCCACTGCATCAAGATCTGAAAGTGGATCCTGGTCTGAGTCAATCCCTCAGCAATCATCATTCTGAGGGGTTGCAGCAGCACACACTGCAACACAGCATCCTGCTCCTTCCACTCTCTCCATAATAAATGCCTCCCAGAATCAGATACCCCAGGTGAAAAGGACATTTTAAACCAGTTCCAGCAATGTTTGCTGAGACATCCCACTGTAGTAGGCAGGAATTAAATGTAATTCTGCATACACTTTTGGAAAGAACCTGCATGGACTTAAATCTGGAAACATTTGTGGCTAAATCTATGCTACAAGCCAGATACGATGGAAAGACAGGACATGTCTGGTTATAAGACTCTAGCTAGGTCTATGTACTTTGATCTGAATTCATCAGTGCAAAAATAGCAGACTAACAAAAGATCGTAAAAACCTTAAAAATGCCACAGAAAGTAGCAAAAGGTGTGGGAAAACTTCATCCAGCCAGGTCTTTGAAGGGAAATTTGTGATAGCACCCTGTGAACACCAGAGGAGATAAAATTATTCTGTACCCTCCATTCATGTATTGCCTATGGCAGTACAAACATAAATCAATTGGGTCAACCTAAGGAGATAAAACCTCAGAAAAAACAGCAATAAACCCTTTTATTCCTCACTGATTCCATAAAAGAAACTCATGGAAGATGAATGTGGGATGCAACATTCCAAGTTAAAAATGAATGATGATTAATATAGTTTTATGGGTCTTTGGCAGACAAACTGGGTAGTGTTTGAGAAAGCAACAAGAAAAGTAACTATCTTGTCATAACATCCTCAGGCTTTGGAATGAACCTGGCTTGCTTCCACACGACAAACTAATTGAAGATGTAATACTATTCAAATGCAGCCCACATTAAGCAGATTAAAAACACATTAACTGAAAGAGTTCAAAAAGAAATTTTAAATGGCTGCATGCACCATTGGGATCTCTCTAGCAAGAGGAAACACCTATTCTAGGAAGACATCTCTAGTAAGAACCCACACGAGCCTCTTAAACTGATGCTGTTTCACATCTCCATCAAGGTCAGAGATCCAGCTAGCAGGCTGACATAGCTAAAGTACATCAATTACAAAGTGCCCTGTTCAGGCTGTGGAGCCAACATCACGCATAACCTTTAGTGTCCAAATAACCTTACAGTTGCATTTGCAACTGGTGGGACTGGGTGCAGACCTTGGCACAACTGTGGCATGTGGCTTGTGCTTTGCTTCCTTGCCTCCCCCACAAAGGCAGTGATAAGTGACAATCACCATCCCTAAGTGCCTGTGTCAGGATAAGAACCAATATTTGCAGAAGACACAAAATACATAGCAGTAAATGACATGCTAAAGTGATACCTCTGACAGGATGGATCAGCTGGGCTGATGGAATGGCGTTATGGTAACTCCATGCAATTTATCTTGGATTATCACAGAACCACAGAAAATTTGGGTTGGTAGGGACTTTTAATGGTCATAATGTAAAGGTTCTGGAAAGAAAACTGTTGAGGAAAGAATGTGGCACTCCTGGCAAGGAAAGAGACAATGACTCCAAGAGGAGCTATGAGTTAACGTAACCCATTAACATCAGCTTTCAACTTAATTCTGTAGTCTATAGATGTCCAAATCCTTGGATGATTAAGACAAAGCTTACTACATATATTGTGAGATGGGCATCACATCTGCACTAGTGAGATAATTTTTGAAAATCTGTTTAATACGTGTGACCGTTCTGACAGAATGATGTTTAAAAAAATGAGAAGAGGGCTATAAAAATAAATATAGGGCTGAAAAACATGTCTTGTGGTGAATGGCTAAAGAGACTCTTTAGGAGAGACTGCTGATAACAAATAGCTTGTTATGTGAGGAGACAAAGGCATAAACAGAGCTTGTAGTTGGAAACTGAAATGAGACAGGCTTAGATTAAGTGACGACAACTGAACCATGAGAGTAAAAAAACACTGGAACAACTTACTGAGCAACACACTGAATTCTCTGTCACTTCAGTATGTGAGGAGATGCTGCACTGAAAATGTACAAATAATCCAAGTTTAGATGCATAAAGGTAAACTCACCTTGTTCCTCAGCTCCATCAGTGATAGGGACTATGTTTGGCATATAAATAAGCCTCCTGTCCTGACAAACACCACAAAATTGTTAGAAAGAGAGTCAAAGAGCTCTTGCTTTCTCACAGTGATTGGGACGCTGGAGTCACAGCATTTTGGATAAGCAAATTGGAGCACATAAGCTTCTCCAAATGGTTTTTTAAAAAAATCCCAACAAAAAACCCAACTCTTTCCTCCTGTGTTTAAAATCTGTAGGTAGTTTCATTTGCATTTTTCATTTATACATGTGAGTTGGTTCCTAGAAAGTGAATCAGTATAAAAACTTGCCCACTTCCTGCATAAGTTTGGACTTTTGCAAAGCCTCATTACAAGCAGCCAAAGGGGAAAAGAAAGATTTCCAAATCACAAACCCCTGCTTTGAGTTGCTCTGTTTTCCTCTGATCCAGCCAACTGCCACCATCTTCTCATCCCTTTATATCCACTATACTCTCTCCAGCAACCCATCTTAGATGGAGGGCTGCTCACTTTCCCTTGAGCCTCAGTTCTCCATTTTACAGCACACCAGAATGTTGGCTGAAGGGCCTGTATTATGCATAAGCTATGAACTGCTCCGGAAATCCCAGCAGACTTAGTGCTATTAAGCTCATCTATATTGCATTAAGTTATTAGCTACTGTATTCTAGATTATGATTAGGACAGTAGAGTGTCTCCTTGCAATCAGCACTTTGTAAGGAAAATCCATGTTCAGTGCAAATGCTGTTGTCATTTATTGTTGTCTTGACCTCAATCACAGCCACTGCTGGAATGCTCTGTTAGTTTTGGCACTCCAAACAATTCCTCCTATGAAATGCTTGGCTGACTTGAGTCCAGAGTTGCATCATATTTGCATGAGATTTACAGCACTCATTTCATCAGCTGTGACAGCAGGTCACAACAGACAAGAGTCTACAAAGAATTGGCTGGAACAGCCTTCAGTTGCCATTGTTTCTTTACCAGCAGATATTTACCTCCCATGCTTCTTTGCCACAGAAATGGAGCAATTTTCAGTCTCTTCTACATCCCATTCATCCCTCTGTATCCTGGCAATTAAAGACAGAGAAACACAATGCCTACAGGTCCAGAGATACTGGGATGTAGAGAAGCCTGAGCACTTCTGAAATTTAATTCTCATTTAAACAGTTTCCCTATAAGAGTGAATGTAATTAGTGCTGTTTCAGAGCTCGGGGTCAGGACAGTCACAGCTAATTCAAAACACCCCCAGGATGCTCAGTTTCCTACTGGGGCTTCTGCTCATATCAGGAATGTCTCAGGGGTTTCCCTGCATAAGTCCCCTCCTCAGAAGTAGCACCACCATTCTCTGCCTTGCTTCTACATGCAGCCACAGACTTCCAGCTAGGCTGGAGGAAATAGCTCTCCTCCAATGCCAGAGTCCAGGGAGCAGATGAAGAGTAGCATGGGGTCCTGCTCCTGCACCCTCATAGGTGCTGCCTCATGCAGTTTAGGGACCAAAAATCCTGGGAGAAAAGCAAAGGCACAGGCACAATGCCATGGCACCACAGAGCTCACTCTGGAAAAGAGGCTGGGGGAGAAGCACCTCTGGTCCCCTGGCACAGGTCCTGTGTCAGCTCTGATGGACTATGCTCCCCTGCAGTGGGGACAGCTGTTCTCACTTCTCTGTGCCTCAGGCCCTTGTGTAGAGGCTGAGAGTTAATATGAGAAAATGAGTGACAATTTTTGTTTGTTTGGTGTCTTCCTGGTTTCCCTAGTGAGTTCTGGTCCATGACATCTCTCTCTCCACAACCAAGAAGCAGAATTTGATAGGGACAGGCCATTCCCTGTTTTCCTGTCCTGTGACCCCAGGTTCAAAACATGAGAGCTGACAGCAGTTTTCTAATTGGCTCCATTTATGAACTCCCTTGCCCCATGTCTCCCAAAGCCAGTGTGTCCTTGTTTCAGCTGGCACAGAGTTAATTTTCTTCATAGTAGCTGGCACAGTACTGTGTTTTTTATTTCAGTACAATGCTGTGTTTTGGATTTAGGATGAGAATAATGTTGATAATGCACCAATGTCTTAGCTGTTGCTAAGCAGTGCCCTAACTTAAGGACTTTTCATGGTCTCATGCTCTGCCAGTGAGCAGGTACACAAGAAGCTGGGAGGGAGTATGGCCAGGACAGCTGACCTGAACTAACTAAAGGAACATTCCATACCACAGAATGTCATGTCCAGTACATAAACTGGGGGAGATGGCTAGGAGGCACCAACTGTTGATTGGGGATGGGCTGGGAATTGGTCAGAGAGCAGCAAGCAATTGTACTGTGTTTCACTTATTTTTCTTGAGCTTTCCTCCTTTCCCCCCCCCCTCCTTTACATTACTGTTGTTATTATTAATAATATTATACTGTATTTCAATCACTAAATTGCTCCTACCTCAACCCACAAGTTTTACTTATTTTTTTATAGATCCTCCTCCCATCCCTGACAGATCCCCATGAACTCAGACACCAGTCCTATTTATCACCCTTAGCAGAGAATATCCCATCACACCACACTCCACAATCCACAATGCTTTCTCTGCCTTGGCCAAGTTCCCGTGTCTCTTGGACCTGTACTAATGCTGCATAGGCCAAAAGAGAAAGCTTGGCAACAGCTGCTGTGCCAGACTCCCTATCTCTGACCTGCTGACTGGAGATAAGCACAGGACAAAAGTACTTAGAGTGTATGTTACATCCCTGTGCAAACAGCAGCAGAGCCAGGACAAACTCTCCCTCCAGCCAGGCTGTCACAATGCAATCTGATACTCATATCATCAGCTGTATCACACTTTGGAGATCTTTGATACAGGTGGTTTTACCCATGGTCTAAACCCAGACAATAACAGGACTCAAAACCAAAGCAGCTTCCTCAGAATGGCAAGATGGGAAGCACTGGGAAAGTGTCTGACAGTCCTCCAGCGGCAGCATGCTCCTGTGACTTAAAGACGAGCACATGCGTGAGTGAGACCCAAACAGGCACAGCCATGCAGGATGCTCAGCACAAAGCATTTGAGAGGATTCTGGAGTTTGTTTTTATCCCAACAAGTTGATATATACCTAGGTCTGACAGGGAAAACAGCTGCCATGGCAGGAAAACCTCAAGAGGAATGTCTGCATTAGAACAGTGTGAGATTTGGTGTTCAGCCCTGAAAGGGCCACAGGTGAACAAATATTTACACAGAGATGACCAAGATTGTCTGCCATCCACTGTCTCTATACAGCTCCTGTCTCTCCCTTCCTGACAAAACTGTATCGTTTGAATGTGTCTCTCTCAACAAAATTAAGTTGCTCTTCCTTGAGAGTCTGGCCAAAAAACAGGATAATGGCAGATTATGGAATGTGTATTTGCTTCTCCCAACAATATCTGAGAAATGGATTAACCGATTTAAACCAGTTCTCTTCTGAACAAACAAATTCATCTCTCTAGGCGAGGAGCTCTCACACAAGATTTTTCTCAGCCTATTATTGCAACAACAGAGGTGTTTAGAGATGAGCAATGAGCTGCACAGAAGCTGAATGACTGTGCAGGTGGGCTGCAGTCTCATACAACAGACCCGAGTTCCCTCTTTAAGGAGGGGTCCCGCCTTCCTGATGTTCATATCTGGGTATTTTCCTCTCTTCCTTCCCAGTCTTTTACCCAGGGCAGAGTGAGGAGGCCTCACTGTACTTTGCATCTGATGTGTGGTGCCACAGACTGGACATGTCAGCTTTGCAAAAATCTGCTCCCCAGTCTCCAAAACCCCCCTGCCATCTGGGCTTTTTGCTTTATGTCTCAAGTCTCTTATATCTCCTGGCCACCACAGCATGCAGACATGCTCCGTCAGACCAATTTCAATCAAAGAGGTAAATCGGAAAAGCTCTTAGGGAACAAGGGAGACTTCTCAGGAAATCTCAGTGAGTGGCAGCACATGGGAACCTTCCCCAAATGGCAGCAAGCAGAGAAGAGACCACAGCTCTGCAGAGTAAGACCCAGCTGTTAGACACTGAGGACAAAAATTCAGACCAGTCAAAATTCATGCAACTGCTTTATCCTGTGAAAGATAGGGTTTTTCTTTAAAGCTACATATAACAAATGCTACAAAAAACCCAGCACTGGGAGTCCTGTGGCTTCGCGCTATGAACATAAAGGTGGTTCCAAAGAAGAGGGCTTTCGTTAAGCATCCTTAGCCTGCCAGACTATCTGCTCCTTAGTGTCATGAGGCTGGCAGGAGGGTAGGGCAAATGAGCCCTGCACAGTAACATTTGGTACAACCCCACATGAGGACCCAACCCAAAACTAATATAAGTGCTGTCACAGACCTCATCTATGAAGCCCCAGGACCAATAGATGGTAATTGTTATGACAAATCTGAGGCCAGCTGTGAGTCTCTGTGGCTGTTACTCTGCTCTGAAGTGTGGCCGTTTGAGTTTACAGCCACGATGGAGTAAAACTTCAGCCTGTCCTGAGACTGACAACTCTAATTAGTTGTTAGCAGCCCAGGCATTGGGAAGCGGAGTGAGCAATCCTACTGCCATATCACCCAGCACGGGGCTACGTGCACAGACACAAGCTCCAAGGAGCTTAATCCCAAACACAATACTGCAAGGAAAAAGTGTGTTGACAATCAGGAATGAAATTCTATGCTCTTAACAGAGGGAGCAGAGGGGTGCTGTGTATTGAGAGAAATGCAGAAATAACATGTATGTTTTCAGCTCAGTCAGGCAAACCTCTATACAACTTATTTGGGGATAAGCAGGGAGGATTTCCATTGGAGTGAAACCTAACTACCAGGTGAGGCTTTGTTCAGACTGGTGGTTCAATGTCATGCCTATGGCTATGAATTATTTTATTCTTTTTACCAATTGAACTCACCAAGTTTGCAAACACTGAACTTGCAGAGGGCACAGTTTTCCTTTGGCTTTGAATACAGACACACCTGCACCAGAACATCAGTTCATTCTTAAGCCTCTGATGGTCTAAAATGAACCAGAACAGCCAGAGTTCTAGCTGGCAGGAGAGCCCGAGGCTTCCCTCTCTTGGCAGCAAGAGCTGTACCATGGAGAACAGCAATACTGAAGCGTGAGTGGAAGAGCAGGAAAGCTCCAGCCACTACAAAAGTAGAAAAATTACCTTCTGCCCCCAAGGTAGCTCCTGAACTGTGCTTCTCAGCTTGGAGGAGAGTATCAGGATGAATTTCACTGATGAAAATGATAACGAAAAACAAAACAGTCACTGTGAATAAATATACTCCGTAATTAAACCAACCAGCTCTAAAATTCTTAGCAGATGGCTCCATACTGCAGCTCACATGGCCAAGCAGCAAGACAGATAAGTCAGCTCAGCCACAGGTAGGGGGGTCAGCTCTGGCCCCTGACAGTCTCATTTCTCTTAGACTCCCTTCATAGCAGGGAGAGCTGCAGGGAGCTCTTAGGAGCCAAAAGCTCAGTCTTATCCACTCTGCAAAAACATTTCCACGCCAAAATCATATCTCAAGAGCACTTTCAAGAGAGCAGCTAATATCCAAGCTTATGTTTCAGGAGGGGGCAGGGCACCAGCAAAGAGCACTGACATTGAGCTATGGTTTCAACAGTTGATCGAAACAGTTTAATGCATTTCCATTTCCAGTTGCATGGATCCAGCAATGTTTCTTACTTATTTACAGTATCACCCCTCCCCTGCTCCCCACTCTTGTGTTTGCTACATAGATAACAGGGGAAATTGATGCTGACTATCGCCTGCCTGATGTACAGCACTGCCAATGGGTTCAGCGGGATTTTAAAGAGGAATGAGTCAACAGTGTGTGACCAGGAATAACATTTGCCAGTGTGTGAGCTTGAATAGGAAAACATATCTGTGCCCACCTGAACATTAGTTAAAGTGACAATGGCAACAGATGCCCCAGCAGGATGAGTTCTGGCAGTCTTCCAGGTCAGGGCAGAGCCAGACCTGCAAGTCACCAGCCCTGATGCAATGCCTATGTCTAGGACTATAAATGGCTCCTGAAGTCCTGATAACCATCCCTCCAAAGGGAATGTCAGTCTGCTTTCGTGATTACACCTAGCATTCACTATGCTTTGAAGATAAAGCACAATAACCCACCTGCTGCCTAATGTGGCAGAACTTTGTCTAAGGGCAGGAAGTGTAATCCTTTAGAGATCAATCCCAGATGATTGTGGGCTATTACTTTAGATCCAGGAGAGGTAAAATTCATGGGCCATGTTATTGCAGGGAAGGAGATACTCAGGTTAATTCCTTTTCTAGTCTTTCTTCCTGCAAAGATTTCACCTGCTGTGCAATCCCAGCACAGGAAACAGGGCCAACTTTCACACTTGATTATCAAAAACAAATTCAGCCCTATATAAATAACCCCATTTCCCTCTACTCTTCTTTCACTGGGCACTCAGAGACACCAAAACCTCTACCAAAGACAAAAATGGCAGCAGCAAAAGTCTGCTTATCTCATCTTCAGAACTTGGTGAACTAATTAACCACTCTCAACAGAGAAGACAGGTGCTCTTCTACGAGGCTTTGGTGGTTATCCAAAGAGGGACAACCCATTCAGATGATCAAGCCTGGGGCAGCAAGTAGTGAGTGCTGTGAAGGAGGATAAACTGATCTGCAGGAAAATACAGGAGTAGATGTATTGAGGATCAGATGGGATGTGGAGTGCAGGGCTGAGCTGGACTTGGAGCTGTCCAATACTTTATGACATGTTGTTCAGGACTGGCAAAGCATCAGAACTGACACAATATTATTCAAGCAGGATCATGTACTAGGATTGCAGTTTTCATCATACTGTTTTATGAGGCTCTAACAGAGCAAATGTCATATTCACCGTGGTAAGACAGTCATCTTAAGGGCTACCTCTAGCAACAGCCAAAGTTTAGAGTCACTACTCTACTTTCCTAATTCCTGGAAACACTGTTTTGACCAGTCTTTTAGGACACATGGCTAATAATTTTTTTTTCAATTTGTTGAAACAAAATTCAATTTGATATGTACTTGCTAAATTTGTATGTAAGAGCATCCTTTTCACTGATCCACACATGCACACTATCTTTCTTTCCTCTTTTCATACACATCAGCTCAAATGACACTATTGTGTTCCAAAACCCAGACTACTGCACATTTTCAAGCCCAATGTTTTACAGCCTTTCACTAGTTCCCCTACACAGGGTGACCCAGCCCTGATTTTAAACACTCCTCTGCAGAGGATTCATTTTTCTGCTCAGATTTTCTCAACTGAATACCTGGTCCTTGACAACAGCATCAGTGATAGCACTGATATTATTAACAGCACTCTGCCACTCCATTAATATTTTTATTTCAAGACTTCAAAGTGTTATGTTTGTTATACCCCACAAATCCTTGATGAGATGGGTCAGTTTTATTCCTGTTTTGAAGATACAGGAAAAGATGACAAGACATTGCCAATCCAAGTGGTAGATTCACAGGAGTTCTGACAAGCCCAATATGTCACTCTAACCATTATACAACATTTCTTCATCTTAAACAGAGCTATAAGGCCGAAAGGACTTTCATAAACTTATTAATCTTTCAAAGCTCTACTCTACAGACCAAGAAGTCCAGGGAACAATTCATCCATCCTGTCAGAGAGCTGATGATAGACAATTACAGCTCATAAGCTGAAAGAAAAGCAACATTTTTGCTTTCTAAATAAAATAAAAAAATACTAAAAAGTCCAAACACCTTTTTTGACAGCTGACTTGTTCTTTTTGTCTTCTTACTCGCTTTCCACTATTGCAGTGCAGTTGGAAAAGCCTGTTTCTGGATTAGTTTGTTACACCACAGCACTATATGCATGAGGGTGAAGGGAGAAAACCAAGGGAAAAGGGAAACACCGAAACAGGTTCTGACATCTAATCAGATCTGCTGTATTGATTTTGCAACTTCAGCGTTGGAGCAAATCAGAGAAACAACCACATTACCATCCAGAATCCGCTGTTGCCTGGAGTGAGGCAGCTCAGGAGGAGCTCCCGCCGCCACACAAACACGCCAGCCTGCATGCGCACACACGCGCGCGGCCCTGTGGATGCACACCCCTCCGGAGCGCCGCTCCGACGGGATGCGCAGGCTGGGGGAGGTGAGACGAGCGCTCATCGCCGAGGCTGCAGGAGCCACACGATCCCCATTTCCAACAAGATGAGGATTCCAGAACAAGCCACCGGACTAATGAGCTGCCCACGTTGGAAAGCTGTGCTTCAATTAACCACAGCAGCCCTCGTTGCAGCACCCACATCCTTCCAGCAGCATCAACAAGGAGAGGGATAAACACAGACTGTGCTGTTTCTGGGTCTGTTTTTCGCATGAAGGGAAAGGGAGGAGGTTGTAAAAGGGACCAGGGCAATTCTTGCCCTACTTTCTTGGTTTGCAGTTTCTTTTTCACACTAATGGAAGGAGCAATTGACAGCACTGAAACCAAAGCTGCCTGCTGAGGCACAGAACAGGCAGCGCCGCTGTAAGATCCTTCCACAATTTCCAGGCAGGATGAGACAGCTCAGGTGTACACTCAGAATGCACCCAGCTTCAACTAAGGGTACATGGAACTGATTGACAAGGGAAGAGGGTGGGCTGGAACACGAATCATGCCACTTTTACTTGGGAGAGATCACAATAAAGCATTGCTTGGCCACGGGAAGGGCTATAGGAAGAGTATATTCAGTTACTCTTTACACAGAAGTTCATCACATCTTTTCTTTCCTGAGGGTCACATCAAAGTCCCTGCCCCAGACAGCTTCTGGCTTGCACCTACCATCTTTCTTGTGTGGGGAGTCATGTCCCCCCCCTTCAGCCAAGATTCAGGGCCGTGAGCCCCCTCCAGACCACCTAGTAAAGACTGATTTCATCCCAAACTCAGCACTGCTGCTCCCTCTGCAGGGGCAGTGAGGGTCAAGCGAGGTCCACAGAGCTTTTAAATGGCAACACCAAGCCGGGGACACCAGCAGGTCTGATGGTTCTTTGCTCCCAAGTGAAATTTTGCTGCACCTCTCAGCACCTCTTGATGTGACCACGAGTTACCTTCCCTGCCATGTCCTCCAAGCCCCATATGACTGAACCAGGCTGCCTTCCTGAACAGCTGAAACCAAGACACACATTTTCAATCCTGCTTAAGGGAAGCTCCTCCACATGTACTTACCTGCATGGAAATCTTCACACATTTCCCTGTCTCATCCTGTAATCTAATCCTGCCACGCTCTGAATAGACAGAGATAATTTTAAAAGGGGCACTTCAAATACTCGAAGCTCCTGCAGGATTTCACACACCTCTGTTACTGCTGTGCTCCCAGCAGCTCACAGCTGTGAGCAGTTTGTCTGGCTGGTTTCAGCCACGTTGTCTGCTCTGGTCTCACTCCCCTTATTCCTGGGGAGCGAGCCTGGAAGAAGTGTGGCGGCATGTCTGATGAGTGCTGCTGTGCTGTGTCTGGAGGCCTGTCAGTCACAGCCCAGGGGCAGCATGCCCAGGTGTAAATTAACCTGTTCCCTGCCTGCCCCACACCTGTCAGATCTGCACTGCTCAGAGTATGCTGCAATCATTCAACAATCGCACCATCCTGATGGGATGAGACCTGCAGGGAGACCCAATCCTACAGTCACAGCTCCTTCCAGACCAAGGCATTTTACCCAGCTGCCTTCCCCCCATCTGATTTGAAGTCTTGTAAGAGAGAGAGAGCACAGACCCCTGCATGTCAAAACACATGCCAACAGCACAGGAGCTGCACAGGCACTCACTTCTCTGGAGAGAGAAACCACTGCAGGGAAAGAATGGAGATGTCACCCAATGCAGCATCCCTCCCTCTATGTTCACCTCTGTGTACACATACTGCCTTCAAGTGGAGCTGGGAGAACCACCCATAGCTGAAATCACCTCACACACCACACGTGCTAAGAATCAATTTTCTGTTACTCACAGCCTGGTTGCATGAAAACCTTTTGGGAGTATATATTCCCCATTAGGTCTGCCTGCCGCTGCTTTTCAGGCAAAATGATTCAGGCATATCCAGGGTTAAATAAGTTGAAGAAAGGGTTGTGGTGCGCAAATGGTCTAAATAACATTCATTTGCTACCTTCTGAGTGCTTGACTTTACAAACTTACTAACATACCCTGAAGGTATTTTACACACATGTAAAGCACATAAACACACCCGGTAAAGCTGCACCCATCCTCTGATACGGAAATAGAAACCATTGTACACAAACACATACAACCTCTCCCTTCCACTTGCAACATGCTTGCCATATGGTACCCTGCCCTTAGCCCCCTGCAGCCTGACCAATTAAATATAAACTGTTCAAAGGTCCCCAGACAAAAGAGATGTGCCTGCTCAGCACGGTAAGAAAGGTCAATCCTGCTTTTGTGTACACAGGCATTCAGGCAGGCACTCCAGCACTGTGTGGTTGTACTTACACTGCACGTTGAGCTGCACCAGCGCTTCCCGGGGTCTGATGTTAAAGCCATTGTACCTGGCTGTCTGACACTTATAGGTCCCGCTCATTTCTCGGCTCACACTCTCCAGGTGCAGCTTTCCATCATACGTCTCCATTGTCATCGTCCCTGAAGGCATGGGAGTTTCCTTATCTACCCGGGACCAGATGATGGGTGGCTTCGGCTTTCCTCGAACCTCGCACTGCAGCTCAGCCCTGGAACCTTCCCTCACAGTGATGGTGGACTGACCCTTAGGGACACTGATTGTTGGCGGCACTGAAAGGGAGACAAGAAGGGAATCATTTTACACTGGGTTTTCAGCAAGTAAAGAATGTTCTTGTGATGCTTCTGTTTGAATCACACCAGCACCCTTGAACTCCAAAGGTTTCCCCTTGGCACACTGCTACCCCTCCACGAACACATTGTCCATGCCAGTCATCCTACAGGGTCTGGAGCTGCAGGGTACCAAGGAAGATCCCAGCCTTTGCAAAAAATGTATCCAAATATCAATGGCAAGTGCCAATTGTATTGGGGCAGACTCCAGGCTCCCATCCCTCTCTTTCCAAAATGTTATCCAGCAGCAGGGATAGCATCGAGGAACACAAAAGCAAAAGCCTCTTTGAACCATTTCTCAATTTCTGGTCAGTGAATTTCTCAAGTGGAATGACAGTCTTTTGGCCAAGAAATAGAAGTTGTATCTGCCGAGGTATCTAGTCCCCATATCCAGGTCAGACCAAAACTAAGATTAAAGAATTAATACTTGTAGATCTCATCTCCATCCTTCACAGAGGTCCAAAATCCCTGTTTGTTCCTAAACCACAGCAAGGAGTCAGCTCTGTTAAGTGCCTTTGCTTACATTACTTTTATTGCATATTTTACTTTTATTATTTGTTTTGCTTTTAGTGGTGAATGCACTGTGGATTTCTCACGCCAATAAACCTCTGGCTCATTTGAGTGAGAGATGAGTCCCGGCAACGATCACTCCTGCCATCCTTTCCAGGCTGGGAAGAGCTCACCAGCAGAATTGCTGCCAAGCTGAGGCTAGAGTTGGAGGCACAGTAACACTCAAAGGAATATCCAGCTATCAACTGACAAACAAAACTTTGCTGATAAACAGAGCTCAAAAGAAACCCAGTGACCACAGGGTACAGAGATATCAGTGGGAAGAGGTTTGCTCCTCACATCCCCAATCCCACCAAGAACCCAGGGAGGGGATTCTTGTGCTAAACCACATGCAATATTGACAATTTATTTGTGTTAGACTTCAGAGTCAACAGTTCAGCTGAGGTAAATAAGGCCACAATCTTTCCTGAAAGCTCTTTTTTCAGCCCTTCCTGCTGACAGTGGTAACACTTGGATTGACACTTCCATAACTGCAAGGGCCATGTACTTCATTTCAATTTAAATCAAAATATAGGACTACAGAAGCTGTAACAAGCTGATCTGACCAACATTACCTCAATTCAGCTCCAGCAAAGGAGAGTGTGTTTCGGTAATTGTACATGTTACAGCCTGCAGCTCTTTATGAGCAAATTTAGGATGGATTCAGCCTAATCTCCCTCTGCAGTGACCTCCCTATGCAACAGGGAGGCCACATTTTCAATTTGCAGGTCTCCTGTGGGCTAGGGAATCTCATCACACCCTGTCCTGCCTGGTGCGAAGGGACAGCAGCACTTTCACTGCTGTCGCTGCCGGCAGCCGCTCACCTGGTGAGCAGCAATTTTCTCCACAGGAAAAGTTGTAAATTGCATTTGAAGATTTTTTTTTTTTTTTTAATTAAAGCTATCTCTTCAGAGCTGCTTAGTGGAGGCAGTCACTTTGATGAGCTCAGGCTTTACTCAGTGGGGAAACATGGAGCCACTGCTGCTGTCCTCTTGGTCTGATCCTGTGGTCTGGGGAAAGCCTGGTGTTTTATATGGGAATCACATGTTGGAGGTGGCTTGTTGCTGCTTGTGGGGATGCTGCATGTTGGATAGCCTCGGCTGCTGGACAGAGGGCTGCTCCTGCAGGGATGGCTGTTTTCATGCCCTGGGACACAAAGCGGTCCTGCTGGCCCAGGCTGCCAAAGAGAGGCTTCAAAATGCCCCAGGCTGCCCTCCTTCCCTTCCTCATCGGCAGCATCCACACAAGCACATGGGACTCATTCTCCTCCAGACAAGCACCGGACAACCTGTCACCACAAACACCTCCTTTAAGGCAGCAATTGGCTGGTGCTTGGACCAACACCTGCAGTGACAGACACTGCCAAGCCTCTTGGTGGGGTCATCCAGGATCTCTCAGCCCTTCGAAGCCTCCTACCCTTGCAGTCTTAAACACAACGGCACTCTGCCACCTAGTGATCTTGGGCAAAAAGGATTGCTCCAGGTGGTAGCAGCCACACAAGGTCGGGAGAGATAGTTTTGCATCAGGATTGGGGAGTTTCCCTGAGTTTGTTCCCTGGTGGTGTGACAGGATTGGTGTCATCTGGTATGGAGAGGGTCCTACCTTCCACAGCTGCCCACAGAAAAGAAGGACCATTCTTCAGTGTTTAGTGGGTCCGTGGCACAGAGAAGACTCAGTCTCCAGGCTGTCAATGAGCACTGGTGCAATCCTATTGGGAGCAGGCTGGCCCCAGTATTTCTGATGGAACACAAGAGGTTCCGAAAGAATCAAAAGCAGTTGCAGCACTTTTTGCCAGGCAGCTGAACTGAGCGGCATCCAGAATCAAGACTGGGATCAGCCTGGCCTATGGATCCAGCACAGCCAGTGACTGAGAAGAAACCTTCTGTGAAGGTGCAGGTCAAAATCTGTGGGCCGCTGACCCCCCTGAGGAGTCTTCATCAGATGATTAACCCAGTGCTGCTTTGTGCTGTACCCACACAGTCCTGGAAAGGCAGCACAAGGACACGGATGTAACAGAAAGCACACCAGGACCCACCGCTTCCCCAGAAACAGAAATACAGCCCTGAGACTCTGCATTTCAGTCCCCAAAGTGACCGACAAACACTGACGTATTGGTCCTGTCCTCACCAAACCATGGGGTGAAGCTTTGACCCAAGTTTTAAGGTGGGAGGAATTTATAACTCTGGGACTCCTACAGAGAGTGCCAAGACAGAATGCATTTGCAATCCAGTAAACAATAACACAGAATTTGCCATTACAGATGACACCAGCATCCTGGACACAACTCCGAAAACAGGTACATTCCTCAAAAGCAATGCCAAAGAGAAGAAAGCGCAGATTTCTTTCTTACTCCCTTCTAAGCAAAGGGACACTTGAAATTTGCTGAAATACCACCCCTTCTTCCTTCCTTCACAGTGTAGAGCTTTGAACAATCACACTGTTAAGCTGTCTCTGTAGCTTTGACTGGAATGTACTGTACTTCGGACTTTTCATGGAGAGAAAACATAAAGGAAGATCTGCTTGGCGCGTAACACATCTGACAGAGAAGTTGTAACTATTACCCATCTCCAAGCTCAGCCCAGTGCTTGTCTGAGGACATAATACCTTTCTCTACTGGCATTCAAGATACGCATGTAAGGTTCTTAAAAAAATCCAGAGGAATGGGGGTGTGGGGCAGCCAGTGATGCCAAACACTGCTCTGAGGTCCCCACTGCCACAGGGAGGCTCACCTGTCTCTGAGGAGATGTTCACCTCCACACTGAGGTCTGGAATGGGTGCACCCTGGAAGGTAGCCACGCACAGGTAGGTGCCATAGTCACTGAATCTCAGGTCAATAATCTCCAAGCTGCAGGTCACAGGTGGGAGCTCGGGGTCATTGCGGGTGATGAGCAACCGGTCTGAGAACCTGGCTGGTTTCCCATTCTTGTACCAGGAATAGACAACCTTCTCCTGAGGGACAGCATCTACATGGCATGAGAGCTTCAAGTCCTGGCCTAACTGGATGGTCTCGCTCTCTTTGATCACATCAGGGGTGATTTGGAACGTGGCATTCTTCATGGCTGAGATGAACAGAAGTGCAAAACTGGTTAGGGGTAGAAAAGTATCTCACACAGGACAGGAAAACAGTTACTTGCTCCTCAGCAAGGCAACATTTCCATGTAAAATCTGCCCAAAGACTCCTCCCACTTATGTTCCCACAAAATGTCTCAAGGGCCTCACATCTGGCAATATGGGATCATTCTCCAGTCCAGGATCATGCTACAGCCCAGGATGAAGCTGCAAGCAGTGCTTGCACAGCTGTTGGTCTGGGAGCAGAGAAACTTGCACAGGCACTTCTCCAGAATATTAATTACTACTAAATATCACATTCGCCCTCAGCTGTACAAGAACAGCCAGCAGGAATGCAATTCCCCTGCTCCATGAAAACACATGCTCTGAGAAAAACAGCAACTTACACCGCACCAGCAGGTTCACAATCTTCTTTGCCGGGTTTCCAACGTTGTTGATGGCCGTGCAATTGTAGTAGCCTGAGTCCTCCACGCGGATTCTCCAGATGGTGAGGTTGCCTCCTTGCACAAGGCTGTTGGGAGGTATTGGGCCAGGGGAGTGAGACCAAACCACTTCTGGCTGTGGGTCACCGCCCGTCAGAGAGCACTGCATAGTGATGTTGTCACCAGGGTTGACCACCAGCGTCTCATTGACAGACAGCTTCAGGGCAGGTGGGGCTGTAAAAGTACAAAGAGGGACAATTCTGAGCTTGGAAAACACCCATCCACTTGCCTGTGCACAGCTTCATAATTTTTACAATTTGTTCTTGATGATGGTTGGTTTGAGTAGGGACAGCTGGAAGGATCTATGAATTGATTACAAATACAAGGTATTTAGGAATCTAAAGCATGATCATTACCGTATCTTTGAATAAGAACACTGCTCTGTTATGGCTAGGAAACAGTGCAGACAGGACCTCACACCACCCCAGACAACACTCCACCAGTAGCGCTTAGGACTGGGGCATAAAGCAGCTATGACATTTTATCAGCGCTCAGTGCAGGTTCTCTCTGGCTTAGGACGCAGGTCAGAAGAAAAGCCTGATAAACGCACTCTGTACATGCAGGGGTGGCAAACAGACAACACTTGGCAGTGAAAAACCCAAGGCTTGAAGTTTCTTGAAGTTTCTTTACTCCTGATGCAAACAGCTGAGCCAGGCATAAGGGTAATGGAAGCCTTTGTAGCCTGGATGGAGAGGTGAAGGAGAAAGGACAGGCTCAGATGAGCCTGCTGGAATGCAACCCCTGCTTGTGCTCAAGGACAGCTGGGATTAAACCACTCCTCTCATACAGAGTTTCCATCCCAAGGAGGGAGTTTTAGCGAAGGTCTACCATTAGAAAAAGCTATCCTCAGCTATCCTATGACATGCCTCTCTATCTCTCACACCCAATTAGACATCTTTGAGAGGCAAAGGGTTTGCCAGGCAGATTGTCCTTGCAGCTTGGAGACTGTTATGGAGGACCAGGACCTGGCTGCACCATAACAGACCATGAACAGCAGCTCTGAACCTTCTTTTAATCTCCTTCATCTCCTCAGGTGTCTAACATGTTTTTCTATACACCTGGAGGCTATCAAAAGCAAGGGATTCTCTTTCACGTTCAACTGAGATGAAACTGATTTGAACTGTCTAGACAACCTCTCCTTTGAATGCCCTGGTACCTGTTTCTTTGGTTATTTTATTTCTGCACCCTTCTCACTACAGCCCCCTCCAGGAACTGATCCAAAATCCTTCCCTTTGTATTTTCTATTACATTCCATGAAAAGTCTTTCAAAGCCTCTATGAGCACTATCACTGGCTCCATCCAGAGAGAGCAGAGAAAGTAGCAGTCCCCAGCACAAAAGCAGGGAATATGTTTTAAGTAACAGCCATAATAATGCAAAGTAAGGCATTGTTCCATATTCATGAAGCCTGATTTAACAGCATCATTATTTCTGCCTCTTCTCTCCCTGGACCCTGTGTTAATGAGCTGTGCTGGATTTGTGTTGGATCTCTGAATTACAGCCCATACAAACAAGGCAAGGAGGACTGTTCTCTCCTCAGCACCAGTGCCATAATTTAGTAGTACAACTACTGCCATGCTGGGATATTGCTTTGGTGTACTGAATATAATGTCCTCCCAGGCCACCGCACATGCTGTTTGTGTCAGAGATGGCCAGCTATGCCTAAGGAATGAGGTGGCTCTTCAGCTACCTGCCCTGGCCATTTTGGGGCCAGTGGTTGGTGCCCTTGAATTTCGGGAGGCCACAGCCTGCACTCAAAGAGACTTTGGCAGGTCTCTTTGCTGGAGTGCGGTAAATGGAATGCAAGGGTTAATGCACATTAAATGGCAAAGGAAGGATTTGTACATCCTCACCAAGCTCCAGGTGGTTTCATGGGATACTGTGAAGCCCAGAAATGCAATAGCTGAACTCACCATGGTTGGGCAGGACACATTCCTGCCACTAACTCAGTGTAGCTGACACCAAACAGCTCTTTCTGCCCTCTGGCACTGAACAGGTTCACAGTGCACAGACAAACTGAGAGATGCAGCATCTTGCCTGGGAATCTCCATCCATCCCTTTGAGAGACAGAGAAAGCCTGAGACCAGCCTATGTCCAGAGACAAGGTGTCAGAGTTGGGGAGCCCAAACCAGACGTCCTGCAGGCTCTGGTTAAGATTTAGGTTCTCTTGCAGATTTTGGGTTGGGTGTGCACATTTCTGACCCACACTCACCTTGCCCAGCTCTGGTCAAGGCAACGTGCTAAAAAGGTCACATGCTGGTGCCAGCACTGCATCAGGGCAGGCTGTGTGTGCATGCATGAAGAAGGCAGGGAAGTTCCAAACCTGCCTCCTGCACAGCTCCAGGCAGCAAGCTCCCATGACAGGCCCCAAAATGGAGCCCTGGCTGTGGCAGCCTGCGTGGGGCTACCACTCCCCACTCCTGTCCGCAGACAGAGGTTAACAGACTGCAGACATTGTTATGCAGGAGATGAATCTCATTTATTTGTAACCTGTGGCAAATCCTTTTGTTCTTGGCTCAGAAAACCTGCTGGCGGAGTCTGCCGAGCAGCAAGGGGACCATTAAAAACAAAGAATCGCTTTCAATTCCCTTTGAAGTCCAATTTGCTGCAGTAAAACTGCAGGAGAATTAACCAGATGGGCTGCTTGATTTTGCAGAAATCGAGGAAGGGGGAAATATCAGGATGACCCTGCTGGAGCAGGTGATGGCAGCTTGGTGCTGAGTTGGTCCTGTGGCTCTGTGTAGCCAACCTGCTGCTCTGGAGCCAGGCACCAGCAGCAGAACAGAGGAGGAGCAGGGTGGCACACAAAGAACTCATTTCCTGCTTCAAGGCCCAAGCTGCTGAATAGAACTTGGGAGAAGCCCATTTCCTTACCAGAGATTATGATCTGACCAAAGGACACTGAGGAGCCAGCTGAGGAACAAATGAGCTGAGAAGGTTCCTCTGGCCTGACCTGACCTAACCCACCAATTCACCTCAAGCTCTGTAGTGCTTGGGACTATAAATATTTAAGAGAGAGAAATTTCCAGGCATCTCAGCACCCTTTGGGCCTTTCTCAGCTGTAAAGGCGAAGGCATCCTGAGTGAAGGTGCTCAGGATTCTGGGCACAGCCCAGCCTAGAGAAGCTGTGAAAGCGTAAGTGCAAGTGGGACAGAAAATACCTAGGCAAAAAAAGGAGAGAATTAAAGAATTTCATTTAAATATTTCCTCATCTATGCACAATACTACCTACAGGGCAAGTAACCCATATAATTCTTCATGTTAAATATAGTTGTGCTATTTAACACAAGCCCTGCTCACACTGCAATGCCAGCTTCATTTTCACTGCCAACTTTTAATACAATTTGCTAAGAACATATTTTCCATGGCCCCTTTGAGCTTGTAGTGCCAGGCTCCACTGTAACTATGTATAAATATGCATCTATAATTAAAAAACAGGAAAAAAAAAAGACCAGATAGATGTGCTTAAGAAGCTGGTGTAAATTAAGCCATATTGCTGACTTCTCATCGGGCACAACCCGAAAATACATTTTCCCCATTCACTTAGTAAAGGGGCTGGAGTGAAATGAAGAGTAGTTTCCCTGTGCTTGGGCTGGCAGGGAGAGTGGACATGAAGAGAAATTTGATTTTCTAACTCTTCAAAGGCAAAGGCATACAGGGAAGAAGAGCTGTATAAGATCCCTTTCTTCATAATGAACAGAGGATAAGTTTTTTAAGGGAATATTTCAACATTTGCTACAGTCTCATCTTGAGAGAAATTCAGGTATTAGGGTGAGTTGTTCAAGACATGTTCAGAGATCTTACTACAAAGAGAATATTTTTTTCTGACATTAGCTATAATTCACTTTCTTAAGCTCATTATTTTCTTCTTCGTACATAAAATGAGGCAACTATTATTCAGCACCTTGGAACTCAAGTCAGATCAATAAACATAATTTAAACAGTATCAACAATATCCCGTCAACAGTTAGCAACATCAAAAAAAGTTCTGTTTCCACTGCACAAAGATGACACAAGGGATGCAAACTGCTTTGTGTTACATTAGAGAGGTGAATAATTCAAACAACTACAATGCCTTTCTCTCTGATCATGGAATACCCCAGGGCTGGAAGCAATTTCCTAACATTTACTTATTATTTGCAAATATTCAACACACATGGGGGCTTTGCAGGTGGAGATTTTTTATTGTGTATGTGGTTTTGGTGTGGGGTTTTTTTTAATAGACAGATTGCAATCAATCTTGCCAGTATTTGATACGTGACGCTCAGTTTTCATTCACTTATTGCACATCAAGCAAGTGGCACCAACCTAAATCTGCTCACAACTGGAGGTGCCCTCAAGCATTGCGAGTATGAGTCTGAGTGCAAAATTTATTTATTGGGAAGGCACTGGAAAAATATGCTTTCCAGAAACACTGGCACCAGTGGAGCCCGTTACCTGGGAGGTGCTTAGAGCACAGCCTGGCAAACCAGGCTGGAGTCACACACGGATGAATTATTTGTAAGAACTGCAGCACTGCTCCACTCTAGACTGTATTGAATCTATTTTTAAAGTCACTTAGAATTATAAATAAATAAAACAGTATATGAATTAGAAAGTACATAGTGGCTCAACACCTACACACAGTCAGTTTTAATGATCTCATGGTGGGCCTGGCCAAGGTGGTGGCTATATGCAGTGCTAACAAGAAACTAGAGCAGCCCTGGCCACAAGACTTCCATGTGAAGGATCCGTAATCCCAGCAGCCATGTGAGGTCAGGGTACTGCAGGGGCTGGACAGTGTTGTGTTATCCTCCTGGAGGAGTAATGGTTGTTGGGCAGGTGAAGGGTCAGAGGGCTGTGGGGACCCTTCATGTCCCCTCTTACCTGTGGTGTTTGTGAGCTGGAAGGTGATGGATTTGTCAGGGATACTGCAGACATTGCGGACAGACACCTGGCATGTGTAGCTGGCATAATCCTGAGGTCGAAGGTTCTTCAGCTTCAGGACTTTGGTTTCACCCTGGGATTTTGGCAAAGCAGGTGGGAAAAAGACACAGGTGTACAAAGCACAGATCATCATTCCAAGTCCATAACCTGTCCCAAACTTTACAGATTACTAGCAGCTCCCATGAAAACCTTAGGGAACCATGCAGGTTTCAAGCCCCCCAAAAATGACACACAAAATGTTTGCAGTGGTAATTTCACCTCCAGGATTTCTCAAAACACCCAGCAACTGACTGACATGACCTGAAATCACTGTAAAACAGGTCTGGACATAATTTCTCATCAACTACTGCCAGAAACATCTTGCAGAACATGACAAACCTTAAACATCCCAGAAAAGACCCTGAGATGTAACACTGAGATGTTGATAGGAGCCCAAGGGAAGTCAAAGGGGACCCAATATTGACAAATCAAAGTAAATCAGAGCAGACTGAGGCATTAATGTTGGCCTAAATATGACAAGTCCAACAGTTATGCTGTAGAAATCTGCAGAACAGGAGGAAAAAAACATTCAAAGAAATATTCAAAATCTCCCAAAACTTTCTGATCCCTCTTCTCCAGATTCTAATCTCATTTACGCTGATGTAAATCCAGAGTGACTGCAGAGCCTTTGATATAGCCTTTTCTCATTCTAAGGTAACAAATAAAATCACTGCCTGCACTCCATTAGTTACTGGCTTGTTACAGAAACAGAATCAAGTTGTTACATTAACGATAGATGTGTTCTGTAGATTTTTATTTACAGAATGCAGAAAGCTCTGAGGTACATCCTATGGTTTGCACACCCTGCAACTCATATGTCTTCCACTGACAGCTTGTTGCTGCTGTTCTCCTTGCATTTGTCTAAGTCTCTTTTGGAGAAACCATTCCATAACTGCCTGTGAGTGTGAGGAGGTGTCAGCATGACAAATCCTCCTGAGGACAAGCTCAAGGGACTGGACAATGAGCTCAGGAATGCTAATATGCGGAGAACAAGAATGTGAACTGAGTAAATTAGAATGATAAAACCTGGGACACCAATAACCCTAGGAAATTCCTGTCCCCTGAGAATTGTTGCTATGCCACATTATGGCATTTACAATATTCATGTCATCTGCTTACTTACAGGGTCACATGTATCCAGTTGATTGATTAGTAAATCTACGTATATGTGTATAAACCTTCAGTGTAAATAAGTTTTAAAAAGCTTAAACACTGAAGACTTCACCTCCTTTTTAATGTAAAAGCCTATTCAAACCTGACACTGATACAGGTTCACCTCTAAGACAACACTGCAAACTCCAGCGATGGGTACTTTGTTAAACATTCCAACAAGGTTTTCCCCTTCTAACAGTGTTGCAGAGGTGTGTTTTTGTTAACTTCAACTCTTACCAGCCCAAACTTACAAGCTTATGCTGTTGTTAAGGTAAGGACTGCAAGGGCATGCCTGTCTGAGCAGAGCAGCCCTAACACCCTCTTTCAGAGCTGGGAATGACCCATCATGTTGGGAACATTGCCTGACAGGAGCTGCAGCATGCTGGGTCATTTAAACATTAATGCTACAATGTGGTGAATTTTTGCCAGATGCCTTATTTAGCAAGAGAAAATATCCCAAGTCCTAAGCCATACTCTCACTAAGCAATGTCTCCTATTAATTACGCAGAATCTAGTGAAAACTGGAAGAGCCCTTGGTGGCTTCCTCCAAGGCCAGGGATGTCCTAGTTGGAAGCCACATAGCACACAGACACAGCTGCCTTCAGGGCCAAACAGCAGTGCTGACCTACAGTGTTCCTGCAAATCTTCCACTAACCTGCAGCTCTCTCCTCCCTCCTTGTCCCCCTGAATATTTCCATTCGGATGCCCATTTCCATGACCTACAGAGACGGCGTGTTTCAATAAAATATGAACATGACTACATTAACTTAAAGGTTGCCTGGGGCATTGCTCAGAAATCAAACTCAGCCAGAATGTGCTCTGGGCCAAGGTTTGGGAATGCACGAAGGTGCTTGGGATGAAACAGGTGCCCTGGGGGGCTGCCCTTTCTGCCCTCCTTTCCCACCCATCCCTGTTATGTGCTCCCTAACAGCCTTGCTGGAAGTACTGGGGCTGATTAGCATCTAAAGGACATTCAGAGCCTGAGCTCAGCTTAGGGTAACATGCCCAGAGTGCCCTGACGAAACAAAAATTCCCTCCCGTCTCCCGCTAATTACTGTGAAGTGGTGTTCTGAGAGGAAACCTGGTTGTGCAGGTCAAGTCCAACACAGGCAAGCAAAAGAAAGAGAAACAATGTGGACACCTTGTTACAGGACAGCAGTCAGGAAGTGCCCAGGCAGCTGGGCTCCCCATTACTTGTGGTCATTAGGAAAAGCTTATGGATCCCACAGCAAAGCCTGCCATTCACTTCCAAACAGGAAGCCCTTCCCTGATATATGGAGCCTGGGCACTCAACTAAGAAAAAAAAAAAAATTAGCAATGGGAGATAGAGAAAATCCAGTCTTGGGATGGTTTGCTGGATTTTAGTCTCAGCCACCCAACAACCGTGTAACCTTATTAGGGGAGCTGTGTCACTGCTCTCAGGGACAGTGACAAAAAGGGGAAAGTCATCCTAGGCTGTCACACTCCCTCTTACTGCTCTGCTCCTCTTGTGCCCTGGGAATTTGCATGGAGAACAAGGGTCTACCAGCCCTTCTGGAGGCAGTGCTCCTTGCAGCAGCCTGCACCCTCTCCTCAGCATCATAATCCATGCAGGGAAGGAGACACCACCCACTACAGTGCCCTGCATCAGCAAGACACTCAGCACAAGCTGGCAGAGGTTTGCTTATTTTCACCTGTGTGTAAAGGGGTTCATAGATGTCCACGCCATTGTCCTGACTGTGAGAAAGTGTCTCAGCTCCCCGTTTCCAGATGAAGCGAGCTGGTGGGTTGGAGTTGACAGTGCAGCGGAGAAACACAGTCTTCTCCTGGT
This sequence comes from Pardalotus punctatus, assembly GCA_013400915.1. Lineage (NCBI taxonomy): Eukaryota > Metazoa > Chordata > Aves > Passeriformes > Pardalotidae > Pardalotus > Pardalotus punctatus. Next base: position 201,215 of record VZTX01010746.1, on the reverse strand, counting down.
AGAAGCTGCCACGCACATCGCTGATGGTCTGGTGGACGGTGAGAACAGGCTCATCTAGATCTGGAAGGGAGGTAAGGACGGTCGCAGCCATTGTTAGCAAAGTTTGGTCTGCATGTACAGCCAGCAGAGCAGATGATGCTTCAGGTGCCACTGAGGAGAAGGGAAGCTCCCACACATTTGGCTGATGACAGACAACTGCTGATTTAAAAGCTGATCTGAGGGCAGGTAATACAACCAATATCTAAAAGGAACAGACAGGAGAAGCCAGAATTCTCCCGCTCACCACACAAACCTTCAGAGAATAGAGAGCAGTCTCTGGTTTGCAGATCCCCATGCAGTCCTCAAACAAACCACCTGCCTGCCATATGTGTCTCAGAGCAGCCTCACCTTCCCCAATGGCACCTCCCTATAGAAAATCACTACTCTCTACTTCAGTGAGAGGTCAGAAGGATCCCAGGAAGCTCTATTCCATCATGATATCTGAAATCATGGGGCTAGGCCCCTGGCTCTGAGATGTCCATAAAAATGACAAGACAAAACTTCAAGACAAGGAATGAAAGTAAAAAAATCAGGAATAAGATCAAGGAGATGAGATGGAAAGTCAACTATATAGAGCAAATCTCATGGGGAGTCATGGGAATATGCGAAGCAAAATACTGTAAGAGGTATGTATAATTTCTCTCTCTTCCTATTAAATATCCTCTGTGTATTTTCTTCAAAGTCTGTCCCTCTTCAGCAGCTTCTACTCACTGCAACTCCATTACCCATCCCTAAACTGATCAGATTCTTTTGTTTTCTCCCTTTACAGAAGATGCTCCTTTCAATTCCCTTATAGTACCTGCACCAGACATGCAGCCACCATGACTGAATCAATGGTTGTCAGTGGCTACACTTGAAAGGACAGAAGCAATAACCCTGCAGGGAGAGGATTTTCTCCATCCACACAGAGCATGCTGCCCTGCTAGGGTTGTCCACCTGCTAAAAAAGGACAATCTTCTATGAAGTTGCAGCAGGTCTTGATGTTTGAACATCAAGGTAGCATGGGGAAACCTCAGAGGCTGTGGATCTTTCTCCTCACAGAACCACTTTGAGACTTAGGTTAAATGAAAAGACCCCTTTTGACAAGAACTGGCCCTCTAAAACTGCAATTGGTCCCTCTGTCTTTAAGTAAGTCTTATAAGGCACCTTTTGAGCTCAAGTTGAAGTGAATCTGTATTTTCAGGAGTGTTACGACCCCATCTTCAGTTGCAAGGAAACTGAGGTACTTGTACCCAGTATCTTCTTGTGCTGCCAGCATGGTCCTCTGCACATGCTAACATGCTCGTTGCCTCCTGCACTCCCATGCCACATAGTTTTTGCAATATTTTATTTTACAGATTTGTAGGTTTGGAGATCTGACTTCCAGAAAGGAAAAAGGAAGCAGGGATGAGTTTCTGCCAACATGTCATGCAAACAACGTATGCTCTCTGCTGAATTACAAGTGTCAACTTGTGGATTTGCATCTTTTAATGAGCTGTATGCTCAGGAGACAGCAATTATAGTGGGATCTGAAATTTGCCTGCTTGACCATAGCTCAGAGATACGAGTAGAACCATTAATGGAATAATGACAAGACACATGAAATATCCCATTAAAAAACCCCAACAACCAAAAAAACTCATGGCTGAAAAAAAACATATGCAGATGGTAAAAAAAGGCTCCTCTCCATACAGTGCCATAGGGTGACTGAATTTTACATCAAATTCTTTTGGACCAGGACCCTGAGCACAGCCTCTTGTTTCTTCCTCCTTCTTTGTCCTTAACCCTTCTTTATTTCTTCAAACTTCACATGAGCAACTCTGCAGCTACCATCCTTCTGAGACTGTTTCTCAGCAGGCAAAACACTTCCCTTACTAACCAAAGAAGAAGCTCACCATTCCAGTCTTCTGGCTCCCAGCTACTCCCCATAAAGAAAACAACATCTTCTCTTTGTTTGCTAAAACTTTCCTCCTTTGAATCCTTCAGCCTTCTTTTGTAGCAGTGAGCTCTAGGTCTAGCCCTCCTGAGAAAAGCTAAAATAAGACCTATGACAATATATATGTCCTTGATGTACAAGTAATGCCACTGATGTCAGTGAGCTGCTCAAATGATAAATTTGGCCCAAGGCTGCTCATGTATATGATCACATGGGATGTTTCACACACAATAAAAGCTTGTAAACATTCTTTCTTTCTTTTTCTTTACTTTCTCTCTCTCCCACATGGAAATACTCTGAACAGCATCTGCCAGTATCTAACCAACACTTTAAAGCCTCACTGATGCCCACTTGGGGCAAAAGAATATCATGCTACATGGGTTAGTGTTTCCAGTTTAATATCCTCTTGGCAACAGCAATGCTCTCTGTGCAACCTCACTGTCAAATACTAAAACTATGACTGAGGACTTGCGGCAGCTGCCAAGGACACCAAGGTACACATAAGGGCGATTACTTACCTCTAGCTACAAAATGGGATGCAGGAAAAGAAGGGGCTTGTTTTCAAATTCTGGTTCATTCAGCTGAAGGTTGCCTGGGTGAGCGTTCAACAAAAACTGTGGCTTTTCCCATGTGTTCCCTTGTACCCACTGCAAATACTAGCAGAAAATAGCCTCTCCTCCCCAAAAACCAAGCAAGCAGAACAGAGGTGCAGTACCAAGTCCATCTGCAGAGTAGATGTTAGTATGAGAAAGCCCTTGGCCACCCCATTAGCCCCACAGTTCTACAGGTCAGAGCTGCATGAGGGACCACGGGACACTACATCACTCTAGCTCCAGCCTGCACCACGGGAGCACCCTCAGGGCATGAAGAGATTCATGGCACAGTCCTGTTCCTAGGGACATGGGCCCTGGCAAGGTGTCACTCTGAGGCTTCAGAAAAGCAATTCCCTTTGCAATGGAGAGTTATCATATGCCTCTACTACATGTAGGGGAAGAAACAGGCAGAGAAACCAAGCAGATCTAGGGCAGGTGCCAGAGCTTCTCTAAACAAAGTGATGCAATGCCAATGAAAAAACACTCATCCTATCCACAGTGGCTGCTGCTGAAGCAATCCATTTCCTCAGCCTAGGTAGGATGGTGCCCACAAAAAACTACTCCAATAAAGGACAGGGCAAGAAAGGAACAGAGGCTGGAGCTGCTCCCAGCCACATAATATGACTGTGGATCATGAACCTGCCAAAAGCTAAGGATGCTCAAGTCTGTGGCAAATTTTGTGAGAGCCACATCACAGCATGGCTGGACAGCAGGACTAAAGGGAAGCAGGAAGGCAGCAGTTGCTGTCAGCAAAAAGATCTGCCCAGACTCCAGGCATGTACTGGGGTTTTGAAGCCTGGAGGTTGTTCCACCGACAGGTGATCACAGTGCCCCTCAGCTCAGAAGGAAGGACCTTCTTGCTAGAAGGAATGTAGGAACAGCTCATGACAGGTTCAGGGACAGTTTCAGCTGCTTTATCATACTTTACAACTTTTTAGCATCAACCTCTTGCCTCCTCAGATAATATGAGTAAGGAAAGGGATTTGGTGTTAGTTGGGCTGGAGAAAATTTGAGTAGCGGCTAATCAAGGACAATATAATGGTAATCTTCTCCAAGAGAGCAAATCACTTCACAAGTTGCCTAGACATTAAATCTTGGATTTCTCCCATATGGGCCTTACAGCATAACTTTAATTTCCCTCCCTTTTGACCATAGCAGCCCAAGAAGAAACATTAAGCCCAAGAAAAAAACATTAAGATAAACCCTCAAAACTTGGAGCCCAAGGTGGAAAACTACTAGCACCATCTGCATGACTCAAGAAGGATGGGAACTATGACCAGCCAAAGAAATGCTGAATCACCTTCACATTCACCCTTTCACAGCTCAACCTCCTCAGCTGCATTCCAGAATCTTCAGCTGTTTCCACCATGCTACAGAAGTAGCAATGCTGGGAGCAGGGCATTGGTTTCAGGAACGCCCCCAACATCTGGGGCACTACCAGCTTCAAGAAACATTACTCGCTTGAAGCACTGTCAGCTTCAAAATAAAGATCAAGAAAGCAGAAGCCACCCACAATGCTACACCCCAGACAAGTGCTAGGGAACCCTGTCAATGACAGACATCACGGCATCTAGATAAGAATGACTCACAAGGACAGGAGAGATATATTTTCCAGGGATGGATCTAATCTCCTAGGTTAAAAAGACCCTGGGGACACCACGCCAGTCCCCCAGTTCCTGAATCAGGTGCATGTGGTCCTAGGGCAATGCAGCTCCCTGCTGGCCCCGCAGCGAGGCAGAGACATGCAGTAGAACTGTGGGAAGGTCGGGGTTGCCACTAAACGACTTACACTGCACATCTACTCGAATGGACTTGATGGCAGGGACCCCAACCCCATTTTCTGCTTTACAGTAATAGCGGCCCCCCTGCAGCCTTTGGATCTTCTCAATCCGAAGGGTCTCGTTAAGCACTGACGTCTCTTGGAATTTGTCCGACGCGCTGCCAGCAGTTTTGGTCCATCTCACCTGCATGAGAAGAACAAGAGAAATGAAATCAAGGACACAAAATAGAGATACCAAGGTTCAGCAGACCTCCCTTTGTTGCTCAGCCCCTCCTTCCTAGCTACCTCCACGAAGAGGTCCTGCAGCATTGCCAGACTTGTCAAAGCTCAAATTCTGATCTCAGTATGTCTCAGCAGGCTCAGCCACTGATTCTGGTCTGTCACCAATCCCCACATCTGAGAGTCCAGGATAACCCCTCAGTTCACGCAGACACACACTGCATATTTACCACTCCTGCTCTGATCCTGCAAATCCAGCAGCTTGCTCAGTTTTATGCCACTATCTGCATAGCACAGGACTTTCAGAATTCAGCCTTGAGACCCCATGTGGCTGGTAGGCCATGACACTACAGCATACATCAGCTCACAGCTACAGAGCTTTTACTGCAGTCCACACTCATCTTTTTCTGGACAGTGAGGCTATTTCTGCTTTTTGCTTTTCCATGAGTGAGAAAATGCAGTTGCTATCTGACTCCTGCCCCTTTCCCACTGGGAACCCCAGTGTATTTTATTTTTGTAAGTCATCCTTTTGCAGTGCACAAACTTTTCGTCTGTTTTTAAAGATACAGAAAATGAAAAGAAAAAAATTCCTTCACATTTCAAGCCATCTTTTTATTTCTTTGTCCTTATGTAACACATCTTAAGATCCTGGCTTGCAGGGGCAATAGAGCTACATGATATTTCATGGTGAATGGTGACAAGAAGACAGCAATGCCCAAGACTGAAGGGTTACTCTTATGTCTGGAATGAGGTACAGCCCTCACAGCAGCAGTACAAACTTCCCCCTTGTTTTGTGCACTCCAGACAATGAAACAGAGACAGCTTTTCTCAGCCCATTGGTTTTCTATATCTGCAACCTCCCTTCTAAAGGCTGGTGACTGCCAGCCTCGTATTCTGGTGACAATCTAGACTCTGGGACTGAGATCCAGCAAGATCAGCCAGCAGAAAGAAGGGAGGCTTTCATTCAGCATTAGACACAGATAAGATGGACCAAATACCTTGACCACTCTGCCAGACTTTGCCTAAAGCTCACTGCCATCACCTGATTGATGCTGACGCTCTAGCAAGAGCAGGGGTGTCTACATCCTACTCCCAGAGCACCAGGCTGAGAAGATTTTTGAAGCTAATTGTCATGGAATTTTTTAGCCTTTGTACACTTATGAAATAGTCTGAGGGCCTCAAGACTCTTGGAGTCTCCTGTTTGGAAGGACACTTCAGCCAGCTCTTTAATCTTTTCAATCACAATCTCATTTAAGTGTTTTGGCCACATTTTCATGCTTTAATGACTGGCTGATAGAAAGGGAAAGAGAAGATTAAACAAAGGTTAGGATAAGAGCTTAGCTGGGGAAGAAATCAATCCATTAGGAGGGAGGACAGAAATAGGATGCATGCCACGTTTTATGTGTGCAGGTTCCAATCTCCCTGGTCACGCCTCATTCCAAGCTCTGGTGTCTCCTGTGCATGTCTGAGCAATGACAAGCCCGAGTGTTGCTCACTAGCATGCTGTCTGCAACAGGCTCTGCTCCAGAAATCTCTCTGGCTACTCAGGCTCAAATCCCTACAACCTGCCAGGACCTCTCCACACATTCAACAGCCTTAGGCAGGGCCAGTGCTACCGTATTCCTCATTTCTGATGCACACAGGTATCATTTTCCCATCACTGTCACAAGTCTAGCCTGGTTGTTTTTGCTGACTTGGCTCAGATAATTTTCTTTTTACTGTTTCCAGGATATTCTTTTGATGGAAAAATAATTTCAAATCCTCGCCTTTGTCACCATCTCTTCACCAAGAGGCTCCTCACAAGCAAGTCCACAAAGGCATTGACTGGCATAAGCAGATGCATGGCTTCTCGCCACAAATATCTTTGGCAGGATTGGGGAAGGGGGCCAAGACATATCATCTGTGGCTCCCTTGAGTGTATTCTGGCACATCCAGCCTCGCAGCGTGCACCAGCTGCGCTCCTACTGTGCTCTGTCCCAGAGCTGGTAGACCCTGCTCTGGTCCAGTACCTCTACGAACACATCCACACCAACACTGAACCACCCAGCTCGAGTGTCTGAAGGGTGCTGAGGTGGCTGCATGGGGCTTGAAGCTGTACAAGCCTCTGGGCACCCCAGGGAAGGACTGCAAACATTAGGTAAGCTCAGCTTTGAACCTCCCCACTGGACTGTGCCTTGACCACAGCATGGATGTGTCCAGTGCTGCAAGTCTGAATCTGCCTCTGCTTGGTGGCCTTAAAGCAATGGACAGCAGGCTCTGCATGGGGCTCAGTGAAGGGAACTACCAACAACTTCCCGAACCCTCCCAAGCAGTGTCCCCTGGGCTGTACATCCGGAGAAGCTGAGAGGCTGATGGACCTTGAAGGACCTACTCCTACACCCAGCACATATGAGAAGCCTTTTCTAGGCTGTTCCTACTTGGCAGTAAGAGGGTTAAAGATTTGAGGGTGCACTGTATAATGAAAACACTTTGGACTTTCAGTTTTTGGAAGGTCTTCACATACTGAGGGCAAGTAGAAGGTCTTTGTAAGCTTCTGCAAAGTTTTGTGGACTGTTTTCCATGAAAGTGAGCTTAAATGCTTCATAGCCCTGGTTCCACCATGTAGGAGAAAGTTGGGCACCCCACTGGCCACAATTCTCCTCTATATGGAGACTACAAACAATTGCCACGGGAAGCACAGGTAACAGGCAAGACTGAACGCTTACCTGTGGCCGGGGGTGTCCTGTGACCAGACACTGCAGGACCAGCGTGTCCCCCTCCCGAATTGTGTAAACACGTTCACTGATGTTGTCTTCCTTCACCACGCATGCTTGCCCAGCATGGATGATTTGGGCCTGAGCAGGAGCTGTGGAGAGGAGAGAGGAGGTAAAGAGGGAAATGAGCAGTACCCCTTCTCCTTATGCCCACCGTCCAGGGTGGCTTCTCCCACCTCTTAAGCCACAAAAGGGAAGAGCCAGACAGTTCTCGCAATGAGTCATGGAGGTCTTAGGAGATATAATATTAAGCAATTTTCCACATCTCCTGGGTGACTGATATCAACTAATATTTTAAAACCTTTGGTCTTTTTGGGATGAGCAGCTCTAGACACTGAAAAGCAGAATATGGAGCTTTTTTTAGGGTGGATCCTCCTGCACGGGTTCACGACTAAAAATTTCCTGCTGTCATCTCTCCTAGAGAGGAGTATGTGCAAGCAGCTATAGCAGGGACATGGTCAAATCACAACTGCTCTATGCCTGTCTAAAATAAGCCTGATTACTATGATTTACCTCGCAGGGGGCTGGGATAACTACCAAGCAGTCACAAAGGGCCCTGAAGCTCTGTACAGCTATTAGCACACATCCCTAGAACAGGCAGAGCACACACTACAGGAAAAACAAGTCTTTCCCATATTAAATAGCAACCTGTCTCAGCCCTGAGCCAGAGGGAACAGCCTCTGCAGGACCAGAGGTACCCATAATCCCTAAGGATTTCTCCATCTATGACTCCAAATGGAGACTAATTACTGCCAGGCCAGCCCAGAAAATGAGTGAAGACCAGTGCAGTGGAAAAGTACACAGAAAGAAAGTTCCCAGAACAAAGTTAAAAAATGCCACAACCCCAAACAGCACCTATATCCCACTGCAGCTGCAATGAGCAGCAGGAAGAGACAAGCTCTAGTAGAACAGGATTTTATAAAGAAAAAAGCCTGAGCTCTGAAGTTCTGTGCAAACAGCCTTTGGCTCCCTACTCCAAAGCGTTTGTGTGATCAGAGAAGTGGCTGAGACGCATTGAAGGTGACTGCGCAGCCTGACAGGACACCTGTGCTTGTTTGAGGGGGAAACTCCAGTTGCACTTCAAGAAACAGAGAAACCCACAAACGTGTCTAAGTGTTGGTGTCTCACTGAGAGTCCCCTGGAATATTACTCAGCTTGCTAGAATGCTTTCAGCTGACTCTGGCATCACAGCTCTAGATCCCATTGGTGGAATAAAACAAAAATGAACAAACCACTGAGGAGATGATCAAAGGGTTTAAAGCAACAAGCCTTAGAGAGCTTTCCTAAGCAGGAATAAATTTTGCACAACCTGTTAAAGTTGAACCAAGCACCCACTTTTTCCTCAAGGTTAGCTGAGCTTCAAAGACTACTTTAAAAAAAATTATTTTCATTCATTTGTCATGACCAAAATGCTCTAGACCCAATCACCTGGGCAAGAAAAGTGTACAGATTTTTGCTTGTTTAATCCACCAGCAGTACCAGCCTAGAACAGGCTGAGCTCGGGCAGTGGAGAAGATCTGCCTTTGAGATCAGCCTTTATAACCTGGTGTCACCACAGTGCACTGACCAAGCAGCAGGGACATGAGAGGGGACACAGGGCTAGTGGGAAATAACTGCTCTTGCTGCTGCTTTACAGCCTGCCATGGCCACCCAACATCCAGGCAGCACTGCACATACAGCAAGCTGCTCTCTCTTTTTCCATCTCTTCTGTCTTTCCAGCATGGTGACACTTTGTTAAAATGATTATTACTGTCCAAATGGTTGACAAACAGTAGCAACATGTGTATTTGAATAATATGATGGCACAAACATGGACAAATCCCTCAGCCTCTCCTGTCTTCCCCTTCTGCAGGCCTGCTGAGATGCCTTCCATCACTCAGGCATCATGGAATGCCAAAACTGACTGCTAAGACTTCATTGATACAGCTGAGCAGATGAGTGACCTTCCCCTGCCTGGATAGCAGAGAGTCTTGCTGAACCCAGGAGAGAGCACAAACCTATGTATGTGCTTATACATATCTGTGTGTTCCTATACACACACATGTATGGGTATACATACAGATATGTAAATACATTAATGAAAATAATGATTTATCAGGAAAAGACATCATGAATGCTTGTCAAGCCAACAGTTGCAGAGGAGGAATTCAGAAGCCTAAATAACCATTGGTAACACATCGTAATCAAAATGACAGCCTCTTGTGCTGTTTCAGATCTCAGATCAGTCTTCTGCAGATCTGCCATAACACCTTTAGCTCCACATGTACTGTAGAGCACCACTTACACGGCTGAGACCCAGGCTGTGATGCTGATGAATCCCCTTTGAATTAAAGAGAGACTCTGTCCCTTCCCCTCCTATACCACATTCCCTCCATTCCCAAACTGTGCTGCCCACATCCCAGCAGGGGCCTGGCACCCTGAGGCAGCAAAGCTCTGGTAACCTCTCTTCACAGTCTATGGGCTGCATTTGCCAGCTGGTGGCTCTATTCTCCCTTAGCAAACATGACCTTGCTGCAAAAACTAATTTCCAGGCAACCATTCAGAATCCGAATATTTATCTGCAGCTCTAGCTTCCAGTTAAATGTTGCTCGTAAGTTGCTCTGCTGTACCCCATATGGTACACAAAGTAAGCACTGCAACTTTCACTCTTCCCTTTGTCTATCCCACTTCCATTATTTCACCTGTGTTGTGCAACCCTTTCCCACCACATGTCCAAAGGCAATTCCACACGGGGAACTCCCACAGCAAAATCATTAGGTAGAGTTGTATAGGATTAGAAGGCTTTTGTGCAACTCTTCTGGTGCCAAAATGCCTTGTGGTCATTTGCTGGTGTATCTCTGAGTTTGAAAGAAACATTATTTAAATTAATCCTTATATGGCACTAGACTACAACAAAATGACAGCCCTAGGGATAAGCCCTGGGTCATAATTTTGTCCTCTTCTCCCAAATTTTCCCTGGATACACTGTGCTGTAAGGAAGCTTATAAGCAAGGGTATACACATCCATCTGTGTTCACAGGTGTCTGAGCTTGCTTGTATCACCATCACTAACACTTTTCAGCTAAATCATTGGAAAGGGAGATAACTTTAAGGGAATCCCCACTGCTTAAGCTGTGGCATCTCTCTGGCAATGACAGCACCAGGTCCTCAGCAGAACAACCACCATTTTTTCAAGTCTTAAACCCCACGTGAACCCAGATCTCTCAAATGGAAACTCAGAAAGCTTGGGGTTTTCTTCGAAAGAAAAACACTCAGGTGGATGGCCCAGGAGCCTGTGACTCTGGTTTGGTTACAACATTAGTACGTGGGGGCTGAGCAATGAACCAACCCAGCTCTTTGGGGACTGCAGTAAATCACAAGATGAGACTCAGGAAGGTCTCTGTTCCGAGCTCAGGCTGACACAGCACACAAAGGTTGGGAAAGTCACTTCATGCTGTATTACAGATGGGCAGAGAGACTGCAAGGATTAATTGCACTTTTAATGTGCTTGAACAGAAAGAATACATTATTGCTTGACATCATCCCAGGTCTCCTGGAGGATTTCAGCATGCAGACAGTTTGCACATTGCCAGCACAATAGGATGGCAGGACCATGCCTGTCAGAGTAGCAGTTTCACAGAAGGCCCTCAGGAAGGAAAAGAAAGGCTGGAAATGAAGGAGTTACCTCAGCTGTTTTCAGCAGTGCTCCACACAGAACAACTCTTGTACAGAGACAACCTCCCCTGTTGAATCCTTCTGGGGCAGAATCCCTCGCCTCAGGCCAGCAAACCCCAAACCAGAGGTCCAAGGAAGACCTCTGATAGGCTATATGGGGCAAGAAGGGACAGATTGTTCCCCTCCCTTTTTTCCCACAATTTTGAGGGACAGATATATTATCACTTTTATTCCACTTTCAGGAAAGAGATCAACTTAGGGAAGGCTCTCTACACAAAGTCCTCCACAGAAACTAGGCCAGCCAAATACTGAGTGTCAGATGCTTTAGAAGGTAAAAGAATCAGACTATGAATACGCAGTATTAGGCCCTTCCCCATAAAAAGGCTGGCCTCTAATGCATTTGGCCCCTGCATCCAGATTTCCTACTATGTTTTCGCTTGATATATTTACGCATTAAAACAAAAGGAAATTGAAGCGGATAAAATAACTTTATTCCCAGTGCAGTGTACTGTACACTGTTATTATAACCATAACCTGGAAAGTTTATGAGACTCTTGGTGCTTAGAGGTTGTTAATATCATGAAAATGTACAAAAGGAGAGAGAAATGGTCTTTTGGAGAGGACTGAGTCATCTGTATTTGGTTCACAGGTCTAGCCATTCATCTTCTCAAGCCTCAGCTCCCATCAGTAAAATGACAACAATGAGAGCTCCTTCAGAGGAGAGAGCTCCTCCTCCACCACAGAGAGGGTGGTAAGTGACAGACACTGCAGTGACAGTCCCTCAGTCCCTGTCAGCACCCACAAGGGCAGCTGCTCCCCCGTTCTGCAGCGTAGCACCAACTGCACCCCACTGCTGCCTTCTCAGCATTCCAAGAGCAGCCATCACTGTTTGACTCTGTCCCACCACTACCCTGCCATCTGCACGTCCTGCTGACAGCCTCAAGGATGAAGAACATTTGTCTCCAAAGCTGCTGGGCCAATACCTGCAGCTGAACACACAGGGGCACTGAATCCACCCACCTCTGCTCCCACCCTCCTGCAGGGTGGGGAGAGAGGGAAGCTGCACCCAGAGCTTTCCTCGTCCTCAGCCTGAATCTACCACCCTGCTCTGCAAGGCAAGCAGTGATCTTCTGTGCATCTGGGGGCAGATATAATTCAGCCTTTTCTGCACATACCCTAAGCAAAGAAGCCAAGGTCCTTCCCATTCCTGTTCCCAGGCTCCCTGGACTCATACTGCTTAGTTACACTCAGACAAGGAGAAGGGGGGCATAAGCTGCTAATCTGAGGCTTAAATCTCTGAAGAACCTGGCTGTCCCCTTCCCTTACCCTTCCCATCCTAAGCAACTGCCATATAACCGATGCATCGTGAAGGGAGTTCCCATAAAAGGGAAAACACAGTATTTACGGACCACGGTGGGGTTGAATAAGGCTTTAACTAAGGAAATCCACATGTGGAATTTCTTGCTGAAGAGACAATCTCTGTAACTGCCTCTCCAGGAGCTGCCCTGTGGCACTGTGAGTTGCAGACCAGGCACAACACAACACCCAAGGGGCAGCTCTGGCCTCAAAGTCACTGCTGGAGTTGGTGTTTTATCCCGTCTGTTCATGCAGTGCACAGATCTGCTTGGAGAGCAGGGGCACACAGACATGGAGACCTGTGAGGAAGGGGTCATGTCCCCACAGCAGAGCACAAAGAGAAGCCGGCACATGTGTAAAGGGAATAGACGTGCTAGCAACACTCAGCAGCAGAGAGGAAGGTCGAGTAGGATGGGAAGGGTCTGCAGGGGCAGCATCCTGATGGCCAAACAAAACACCCTGTTCTGGCAAAGGATGGCAACCGTCTTGATGTGTGCTCCAGTACTGCTCAGCCGGTCTCATTGATTGCTCCACTAGGGATGAAGACCACAGGCTTTGCTGAAACTTTAGACAAAACAAATTAACCAGGCCAGATGCAGCCCACAATGCAGGGCAGGATGTCGATGGGCCATTTGAAAAGGAGAATTCACTCCAGCTTGAGGACAATTATGGAAATAATAATACACAATCAGTGTCCATTAACACTGTCAGCAGGGCTGTGGATCAATATTGTATTAATGGCTGAAGAAAAACCAGCCATACCCATCAGTCAGCAGTTAAGACCGGCACAAGAGCAGAGGGAGAGGAGGTGGCAGTGGGTGGGGGTAATCGAGCTCAGGAGTTGGATGTTTCTGTGCAGACTGCCCAGCAGAGCCCATTTTCCAAACACATTTCCTGGCTGCTTTCTCAGGGGCCTCCTCCTCCCCGCCCCTCAGCCCCTCACAGCCTCTTTGCCCAGTGCAATGGCAAAGGGAGCCCAGTCCCTGAAGGGAACTTCCCCCGTGGAAGGTGCTTGGTGCTGAAGTCTGATTAAACTCCAGCTTTTAACACAAGGCCAGGCTGGTCCCCTAGCACAGAGAGGCAATGCAGAAGGCCCAGGGATAGCTGAGGGTCCAGGCATATCCACGGCCCTGAGTCTCCTCCCGCTCCTTGGACTTCTGTCTTGCCCAAGCTCCTCCTGTTGACTCATCCAACACAGTGTGCTGCCTGGGCAGTTCTGTGCTACCACAAAGCTGTCCTAAAGCAAAAGACATTAGGAAGCCCTCCCTGCCTGCTGACACTAAGGGTTACAACCCCAAACAAGACAGACCTCCACTGGGGCTCTTTCTTTTGCTCTCATGGACCAGTGTTTTCACTGAAGCCCAAAGCACCTAAACAAAAAAAACAAACAAACAAAAAAATCTGCTTACTGTACACCTGGCCTAAATTTGCAGCAGGGAACATATCATATTTCAGTAGCAAAATGTCGCTGACTCCTTTGGTGTTTGTACACTGATCATGATTACAACACAAACATCAATTCACCCACAAAAGAAACAGAGCCACTTGCAAGATATGAAAAGCACCATGTCTAGCCCCACACAACCCCACACAGCTACTCTTGAGCAAGAAGAAAAAAAAATTTTTTTGATGAGACGTGCACAGAGAAATGACAGAGTTGTGGAAAGTAATCATAGAGCACAAAACTTGGCTACTTGAAATAACATGGGGTTTTTTCACTTGGAAGAGACCAAGACTGTCTTTACATCTCTGTCTGATTGCATTTCCAGAAACAGAGTTTCTTTTTGCAAAGCTCAGCCAGACAATTTGCAAAGTCTTAAAATAACTTTTTGCTTAATCAATGTCACTTCCTTGAAGCATCTCTATAATTTTATTTCTTTCAGCAAAATGCCAGCAACAAAATCATGTGAGATGTCATGAATAGCAGGTACACCCCCCAGCGACTGCAACACCTGCTCCTGAGACCATCGTTCAGTTTAAAACTGAAGCAGGATTGTGTGCTTTACTAGAGCATCAGTTACCAGATCATCACTGATAACCTCAATCCCCAACTCCACTGCCTGCAGCAGCTCACTAGCTTTCCTAGATGTTCCCAAAATATTCTCACCTATGTCCACCTAACTGCAGAGTGTCAAGTAGCAGAGCAAAATTGATCAGCAATTTTGTTTGATGAGAATCAAGTGACAGATGTTACACACACAGAGCATTATAGTGGCATAAACTCTGCATTATGGCCTAACTCGTATGCCTGAGTGGAATTTCTTTAGATGACTCAATGCCAGCAATATGAAGTAGCTTGTCTTCAAAATTTTAGGGACTCCAGATATGGTGGCAGTCAGAGCCCACACCTCAGCAACATTGTCCTGGAAGATTCCGGCTTTGGTTGGGAAATGAAAAAGCATGCCTGTCTCATAATGCTCATAAAAGAAACTTTATTATCTCTCCCAACACACTTCCCACTGTGCCAGCTACAGAGCCTGAGCTGTATCTCTAAATCTTGGTGCAAAACCCAATGAGCCACAGAGCCACACTTGGGCGAGGTGATCCTGCCAAAAAAATATTGAACATTTATTTTCTTGTTGCTACTTAAATCTCCAAAGAATTTTAGGGGAAAACACAAATGAGGAAAGCAGCTTGGGGGAGAAACCATCCTCTATTCTAGAGATCACTAATAGACCAACTTGTTTGTCAGCTGGTAGAGTACCCAAAAATGAAAGTGTCCAGTCAGAGAAAACAGGCTACAAAGAGAGGAGATCAGCCGGACGTGGGCAGCACAGACACTTGTTTACCTGACCCATGTGTTGCAGGAAAAGGTGAATCCTGCAGCACAGGCGAGCACCAGGCCCCTTGATGGGTTTGATCCCTTGTCTCCTTTATGTACCAAGTCTCCAGTTCCCTGAGCCAATCCCCAGCTGCTCCATGCACCCACCACCCTCTGAAGGGCAGTGAACAGCTACAGGCATCCAGAAAGCCTGCAGACCCTCTGGCCTTTGTTCTCAGCTTTCACTGTGGCCATCCATCAGAGAACCAAGGCTAGTTCAGATGGAGATGCAACTCACACTTCTGCTCTCCCTTTTTTGCCCCTCTGTCACAGCACAAGGAGCCACTTTATCCACACATCCCCACTCAGACCGGAAAAGTGCCTTTCACAGCCATGCTGCAGCTTGCCAGCACTGGTAGCAAAGTCCAACAGGCGATGCCCCCACCATCTGCTGCTAACAACTTTTGCAAGCAAAGGGGTTTTGTTTGAATGGTCCCAAGGGTTTCACCCTCTCTTCCCTGAATTCAAGATCAGCTCACTTCCAAAGCCACCGTTGGTGCTGCTTCTTCTGCTTTTTTTTTCCCTTTTTATGCTTCAAGCCTCTTTGGTACAACAGTGACTCTTCAAGAAAGAGGTCCATGTGCACAGATCTTTAAACCAGAGTACTTCGAAACTCAGCTGTTGTTCCATGGCTGGATCATTTGACATAGGAGATAAAAAGAGTGCACAACACAGACATTTCAGTCCTTCAAAATGGAGAAAAAAAAGTCAATTTGCTAATCATCTGTTGACTAGATTAGCAGCAAAGGTGCATGAACTCCAATCAATGAATAACTACAGGCTTCTTTTCATATCAAAACAGGAAAAAAATATCAGATGACAGCTGTGGTTCCTGAATAATGAAAAATAAGGAAAAGCAGAGGTAGTGGTTTCAAACTGGATTCTTCAGCTAGTGGGACTCATGGCAAATGATCCAGTCATTGCTGGTGAAGACTCCACCAAAGTCACACACACGCTAAAACCCACCCTGGAAACCCATGATGAGAAACAAGCTGAAGCTCCAGGTATTCTAAAAACAATAAGAGAAGAAATAGAATGAAAACCAAACCAGTATGCAATCAAAGCACACTATTAGTAATTGGGTAAGAACAGGAGCATTTCCATCAAGCTCCAGCTGGTGCTGTTCAAAATGCTAAACCCTGAGGCCCAAATTCTTCAGTGCTGAGGTGGAAACTGGAGGCTGATGGGCAGGAGAAGGACAGGCAGAGAAGAACTATCAGAGGAGAGGACTTCTCTCTACATGGAGAGCCAAAGGGGACATTGTATGCTCAGGGCTGCTGCTAACCCCAGAGAGTGGGTGTGCACACATGGGGTGGCAAAGCAGGGCACTCTCTACATGGTGCCCCAACTCTCCTGATGACCTCCCTGTGTACACGACCAAAGCAGCTCCACCACTGCCAGGAGAGTTTCTGCAGAGGCACAGAGCTCTGTGCAGAGCACAAAGCCTGCCTGTGAAACTGGGTAAACAGTCAGGCACTGAATCAATGCTAAATCCTCACCTGTCACAGCTCCACTGCGTCCAGAGCCCCATCCAGATGGCTCAGAGTGAGCTGTGGATGTGAGGGCAATCATGCCACAATGGCAGAGCAAACATTCTCTTCATGCAGGAGAGTTAAGATTCAACAAATGGCCATGTTTACCTACTGGTATCCCCATCTTCCACAGAAAGCAAAAGGCTATTTCAATTGTGAAACAGAGGGTGGGAGGCGGTGGGGACAGGAGAATGAGAGCAGGAGAGGGTGGTAAGAGCCACAAGAAAAGACTGAAATAAAATTTCACTGAAATTTTAGAACAAAACAGTTAGAAAGAGCTGGAGGTACAAATGCTACTCTTAATTCAATTATGTAAATCCCAATTTTACTACTGAAAAATGGTGGGCAGCAGGGACTTGTCTCTGTCCAAAGCTGTAGGAACAGTGGTGCCCATCCCACATGCACCCCAGGTCCCCTGCAGCAAAGTCACCTCCCAGGGGATCAAAGCACTGTGGCTGCACAAGATCTGCTCTCAGCCCCAAGCCACTTGGTGGGACAGGACAGGCAACCACAGCAGCAACCCCAGCCCAACCACTCACTGGCAAACCTGGCAGAGGTGCCAAGGACCCAGGGGACCACAACACTTGGCCTCCCTCTGCTGGGTAGCCATCTGCTCCCAGCAGGATCAAGGACTAGACACCGGTGCTGCTGGTTATGCAGGGAGGCTGCTTGTGTGCAGCCCCTCAGAGGAAAGAAGTCTTTGTGCTTGAATGAGTTCCAATGCAAGCCCTCACAAAACACTGAAGCTTTTATCCCCCAAGCAGTGCTTTTAAGTGGGGAAGTGCTGCTTTTGCACTCTGCCATCATTGGGCGGGAAGCCTAAAGCACAGCCAGGGATCAGTCCATACCTAATTCCAGTCTACAGTGCAAAGGCCAAGCTCCACCCAAAAGGAAGGGAGAGAGCAGTGAAAGCAAATGGCAGCAAATTGTCAACAGAACTGAGGCAACAGGGGCTGAGTGACACCCCTGGAAATCAAGCCAAGTAATGTTTTATCTTGACAGCATCTTTTACAGCCCTGCAGTGCCTTTGGTGTGCAGGGTCCTAGAAAGTCCACAGATCTCTCCCTCTCAAGTACCAATAATTAACAAGCACAAACTGGCAGACAAGGAAGCAATTCCCTTTGGTTCCGATAAGAGGAGCTGACATCTCTCTAACCCCAGCTACCTTCATTTGCTTTATTCTCTTTGTTTATTGATCCTTTTATGCACATAATGCAAATTGACATTTAATAATTCAGCCGAGTTAATGGTGCTTAAATATTAAAAGGCTTTTCTCTTTTAATTAGCTGTAGCAAAATAGGCAACAAAGGAGTGCTAGATAGACACAATTTAAAATATTCTTGTCCAAGTTCCTTGGCATTTTTCTAGGGATGGAAAAGAATAGTTCAAGTGAAATTTTATACAAGTCTCCTACTCTCACTAGGAAGGTAACTAACACGCAGAAGCATTTCCAGAGGCTTTGATTCATGGAGCATATTCGTCTCTGTCAACTCTTTGTTTTCTCTCCCTTCTCCTCTTCTATTAAAGACAGAGGGGAGTGGAAGGAGGGGCAGAGGGTAGAATGAAAATCCTTCCCCATAAGAAGTGCCAAAACCCACGTAACCTGTTGCACACGTGGATGCAGAAGCCTTCTGATACATCATTGCAAGAGCTGCATCCAGATGAAAACAGAGCTAAAAGGTACAAGTGCACACAGCTAACTGAAGAGTTACAAACAGCACAGAAATCTTGCAATTATTCCCTGGGGCGAGAATAGCTTATTCAGGAATTTAATTGAATATTACACTGGGGAAAAAAATCCCATATATAGCAGGGTAAGGGAGCACTCATTTCTCTTCTGCTCATTATGCCAAGGGTTCAGAATAAGAGGGAAAATACATGGTATCTTTAAACCTCAGTTCCATCTCAGCTGGAGCCCATGGCAGTAATACATCTTAGTCAGAATGTTGCTGATGTGGATCACCATAACTGAAAAGACTTGGTATTATTTGGGGTGTTTTTAGTGTGCACACCTCGTCTCTGAATTAATGTTCATTTTAAGTCCTCAATTGGTTTGAGTTTGGGATAATGATTTTCCACCTAACCCAGAGGAGAACCACATAGACACAATAATTAGATATAGAAACTGTTAATAACTTAGTTTAATTACAATGTATTTTCTTCAAATTTAGCCTAGACATGAGATTTCAATGAATTCTAATTACATGCCACATTTGAAGAGCCTGTATTATTACATTATTAATTCCAGGCAAAGAAACAGACTGACAAACACTAAATTCCTTACTGAGGATACTTAAAAAAAATTAATCTTAATTCATGTCAATTAATATATTGACTTGCAAATTCTGTGCAAATTCATTCTTCGAGTGAGGACTGTGCATTGTAAATCTGTAGAGGGTAAGCTGCATTTTTCACACATAAGAAAAGTATCAGATTCCCAGTTCCTGTGCAAAGATGAGTTCATCCTTAACACCAGATCTGCTAGGGGCATTTCCACGAAACACAGGAGTTCCCGCTCTGAAGCTGTCAGGCAGGACATCATGTCAAAGTGTGTGCTCACATGCAAAAGCACCCAAGGACTTCAGGATCATGGGAGAGGGCAGAGCACCAGTCCTTCTGTCCAGGAGTGGCAGGGGTGTGCAACACACATGGCCTTGTTCACAACGAGCATCCCCCCATGCACACAGGAGAGGGCAGTGGTGCACATCTGAGACTCAGCCCATTGCACTTTCATGGCTGAGTTTAAGGTGGGGAAATTATGGCACTACTTTATCTCCTCTTGCACACAAAATCCATAGGAAGCTCTTTCACAACCCTCTTGGACTCCGGTTACCCCCTGCCCGTCGCTTTGGCAGAGCATGGAGAGCCCCTCCTTGCCTGTGTAAGGCTCTGCACACAGGGAGCATTTTCTGTCACTCCGCATCTGCTACATGCTGCTCATGCACTGAAATACTCTTGACATAGTAACAACAGTTTGTATTGTTTCCCTTTAATAGATTATCCATCTACTCCTCTCCAGCTGTGAAGCACATCTGGCCACACTGCCTCTCCTGGGCAGGTACTTCTTACCCCAATTTTCTGTTTATTGTTGCTCAGGCGGCTTCACAGGTGATGAGGGAGTAAATGCCCAGTGGACAACTTGCATCTCCAGATGTTTTCAGAGGCAATAAAACACAAGTCCACTTCCAGCCTCTTCAGTACTGAGCTACCACTTTTGGCCTTCTGCAGTTGTCAGGACCTAAAGAATGCAGTTAACTTATCTCAGAGCACTGCCAAAGAAGGAAGTTTCCCTAAGATAAGCCATCACAACAGGCTCAGATGGCAAACAGGAAGGTGTTAATTTCAGACCTACATGGAGGTGAAAAGTTTGGAATTAGCACACTGGACAAAATTCCACCATGCAGACTGTGGGAAAACTGCAGATGCCAGGCCTGGTGAGGCTGATCTGGGTAGTCTACCTGGACAAAAATTCCCATCATGGCAAACTGTGAGAAAAGGAAGCAGCAGCTCACAGACATGTCATCCCAAGTTGTGGGAATGGCACACACGCCTCCTGGATACCTGGGACTTGGACTGTATCAAAGTGGCACCTCCAGAAGAACACTCGGGGACTCCCACCACTGAGAAGACCAGCAGGAACCCAAGTGATGGTGACTATAATCTGTCTATCTCTCTGTTTCTCTACACCCCCTCCCCTCCTTTTCTATCTTTCTCTCTACCTCACATTTACTGCTAAATAAAATCCATACTATTGCCTTTGGCATGTGGTCTTGTTTGCACCTTAATTTGGATGGAGGCATCTCTTAATAATCAGACCCTAACATCATTTTGGTGTATCATAACATTATTTTTATGTCAGAAGTGAGATCATAACATTAATTTGGTGTTGGAAGTGGGATGAGAACAGTAGTCTCCCTTCCACCTGCAGCTGTTCCAGTAAGATGGGACCACACTGGATATACCTGTGATTAACTAACACACTACTGGAAGGCTGTTCCTGCAAAAGGGATGGACTTTGGATCCTACTATAAAGAGCTCTCCTCAACCACAAGTGCCAGGTATTGGCCTCAGGAGCATCCCCCAAACCCTGCAAAATAAGAGTAACTCTGGCATTGCCACATCCTGGCTATATTGATGGAGTTCATTCTGACCAACAGCTGCAGAAGTTCAAACAATTATACTTGGGGAAGAAGAGGGGGAAAAAGGAAGAAAAATGAAAATGGATTAGAAAATAGTTTTGTGAAAAAAAAATAAATAAATCTGATTACAACTGAAACACAGGCAGGGAGAAGTGAGGCAGGCTGATGATGGCTTGGCTGCTCCCCAGTAAGAGACCAACAGCAATGAACTTAGGAGCAAGAGTTCCACAAAGCAACGTTATGAATTTATTACTCTGCATCTGTGCAGAGTCAAAAGATCATCTGAAACACCAGACTTGCAGAGGAAATTGGGGAAGCACAAATCCACATGGGATGGTGTTTAAAACAATTTATCAGCTGGCTGACTGCACAGGGGGTAAGAACAGGAATTAATTCCCTACCCAAGATCATGCATTTGTGCAAACATTGTTGAGCAGCTTGTTCAACAGGGGACTTGGGGACTAATGCAGCCGTATCAAAGCAGCCAGGGTCTGGCTGACAGCTTTGCAAAGGAAGTAAGATGATCTTTGACACTAAGGAAATAAAGCTCTGAGAGACTAAAATGCTGACAGGCACCAGCCTCAAAGCTGAAGCATCTCTGAAGAGGAAAGCTCTTTAAAGACTTTTGTTCTCAAGCTCTCTTCTGCAAAGGAAAATGCTCTGGCCTACTTAGGTGAGGCCAAGGGCAGGCTGAGACCTCAGCATGTTTTGAAATCACTTATCCTCAGATCCATTTGACGTTTTCTTGATATTAGTAAGGAATTTCGTTTTATTTAAAACACTCCCGGACCTTCAGCTGCATGTGGAATGACATAGAGCTGCCCATCCCATGGAGAACACAACAGTCCCTTGGACTCTGAAGGGAGCAGGAGAAAAGCAAACTTGCACAGAGAGCAAAGTCTCAAAATCAGTCTCCTTTCTTAAACGACCTCAACCAACCCAGCCTGATGCAGAACACCCTGGGACAAATAAACACAAAACTGGAGAGTGGGCTTCCCAATTAAAAGACAAAGTGTTTGCAGAGGGAAGGAGGCACAGCTTCTGAAAATATGCATTTACTGGAATTTCCATCCCCTGGATGAGCAAATGCCTTGTTTTATCCATCAGGCAAGGAATTGGTTTACTTTCTAAAATGTAGTTTTGCCCCCAGTTTCAGGCTGCTTTAATTTTGCACTAAGCACAAAGACTCTGGATCTGGTCATGCCCCAGAGGAGCATACCTCTCCAGCAGTCCACCAGACTGGGGACAGTGAAACTATTTCCCAGTGTTTGGCCCACAAGACATGTCACCAACTACCAAGGCACCACCAGGCTGTTTCGCTGAGGTGGGCAGCACACCTGTCTTCAGGCATTTCAAAACCCGATGTGATCAAAGTTCGCTTATTATAAATTTTGGGGAAATTACCAAGAACCTTTTGAGTCTTGCAATATGCTTTTGCTAATCCTCATCTGGAGGGACAGAAGTTAGCCTGGACAAACAGGAAATTGGCTGGGGCACAAAAAAGCAAGTCATGCCTTGCTCCTGCAATGGGTACAACCAGGACTGGTCCTCCTTCCACAGGGCAACAAGCATGCACACTGCTGAACATCCCAAAATGAGCCACTCTGTCACGTATTACAAACACCATGCCTCCAGCCTTCTCTCCCTGTTTGACCATATACTGAAACGTGGGGAACAACAATCAGCTATGTGCTTTCTATGTTGATACCTGCCACGGAGGAGGCAGAAAGTCATCTGAGTTAGCTGGGGAGCTGCTCAATACACATCAAAGGATTTCACTTGCAGCAGCAATGTTCCAAACCACCAGTCACCATTGAGCACTGTCAGCAAAGAGCTCTTCAGGACCCTGGTAACCTCAAACTACCCCAACTCCACCCAGGAGACATGGCATCCTGCACTTTTGCACAGTTCCATGGACCTAATGGTCTTCAGGTTATGGTCTGCACCTTCTACCACTCTCATACGTCCCTGCTCAGCTATAACACCAAGGAAAACAGAGAGTGGGAAAGAAACCCTGAAACCAAGAATAATCTATAATGAGTACTACTTAGCAATTGCCTTGATGTGTGACTTTGGGCAAGCAGGTTCTCCCCCTGGTTCATCTTTGTCTCACACATGCCTTTTGAATAATTGCACTACCACATCATGCAGGGTACTTTAAAGCCTAATGTTTATGCAACTTTTTAAAGATGCAAAAATCATATAAATGCTAAGTCTTATTGTGGTTATTATCTTCCTCACAGGAGGGTTATGAAGCTTTGTAATTAATGTTTGTAAAGCAAACCTC
Organism: Pardalotus punctatus; assembly: GCA_013400915.1. Taxonomy (NCBI): domain Eukaryota; kingdom Metazoa; phylum Chordata; class Aves; order Passeriformes; family Pardalotidae; genus Pardalotus; species Pardalotus punctatus. The sequence continues at coordinate 178,127 of VZTX01010746.1, read as the reverse complement.
TGTTATTGGATGAAATGTAATATGCTAGAGAAGTGCAAAGGATTAATATCCTCAGTAATCTGATGTGGGTTTTAGTGTTCTGTGCAACGCTTAAAAAAATAATTAAAAACAATCCTAAACTGATACTGATAGGAAAGATGAGAAAGTAGGGAGATGAATGTGGGGACAGACTGCTCTCCATTAATTAAGCCCAATGCCATCAGGCTCCAAGACACTGCCAAGTATTCTCTTGCGCCTGGCGATAGTCACACATTCAACTTAACGCTGATTTTGGGCAGCCAGAACTCTTGAGCACCCCAGAAACACTTTCAGTGCATTGAGAAACACCAAACACAGCTAAAGCAGCACAGCTCTGACCCCACAACCTTCACACAGGAACTGCTGCCTGGGGTAGACAGCAAACAGGTGACATTTGCTCGGAGATCCTACAAGCACCTAGAAGAGAGCTGCAAAAAAGCTGTAAACCCGCAGGGTCCCACTCCCATACACCCAAAGTCCAGGTTTCCAGTCACTAGCTGGGAAGTGTAGAGAAGTTTCACTCCTTAGGCTGTGCAGGATTCAAGTCTCCTGGAGCACAGGCAGCTACCAGTCCTAGGCATCAAGAGCCACCATCTGAGTGGCTCCGCAAAAATACATGCCAGGTTTAAAGTTCTTCAGTATGAGAAATGTGGCTGCTGAAGTGTTTTGCAGTGCAGCTACTTCCAAGTGCACAAAGATGGAGAAGCTTTGGAAAGTCTCTTGAAGAACAATTACCACCAGAGAAGGAAAATTGCTGGCAATTGCTTTAACTCCTTGAGTACCAGCTTTCTCCCCAGCACAGCAGATGCAGCAAGAGCAGCTCCCTCCCAGTGCCTCCATACATGCGAACAACCCTCCAGATACTTCATGTGCCTGAGCTCACAACACATGTCCTTGCATTGGGATGGTATAAGTACTATTTATATACTATATATGTACTATTTATATACTATATATAAATACAGTGATAGGGGTTACCCTGCCTTTACCCATACACACAGTTGCAACAGCAGTCCCTGGCAGTCTCCAAAATCAACAGGATGTCAGAGCACCACAGATTTTTTTTGTGCAACTGTTCATCAGGCTTCAGTCTTACTTACTGCATTTGCCCACATGGTTTCTTTAGGTGCCAATTCTCTTTGGTTAATGCCAAAGGGATTAAAGCAATACTGGTTTTCCTCTGAACATGTGCATACAGATATACCAACACTTTCCACAGGCAAATGGACCAACAATAAAACCCAGATAAGCTACAGAAAGAGCTCAAGGAACCACACATATTTCAGACAGAAGAGTCCCACAGTACTTGCCAGGTCATCTACAAGCCTTCCCTACAGGCTGCTTCACAGTGATGAGCTTGACCAAGCTTTAAAATGTCCCCAGAGAAGCACCCCCACAGCTGCTTTCACATTTGCATCAGGAACTTGTTCTGGCGTTCAGCCCCAGTTGTCTGTGCAGACAGAGGTTTAAGACAGGCTGGAACAACAGCACCCAAAGCACCTGTCTTATAGCAGGCATGTCATCTCTTTTGTTTATCACTCAAAGGCACACACCAAGGGGATCTGAGCTCACATCAGGTACTACAGTAATAGGTGTGATTATCAACAATCTTGGTAGTGTCTGATACACCACCACAGCAAGCAAGACACACATCCTTTCTCCTTACAGGGCTTCGAGTGATGATGGGAAGCAAACTACACCTCAGCAAGAAAAACAACAGCCACCAGAAAGTCCATGGGATGGGATGGGAGTGTCAGAAACTAAATAAACACTGCTTTTCACCTATGGGACTTGACTCATTACTCCCCCTTAAATCCTGAGAAGCCACTTACACTGCCTCACTTGAGTCTCAAAAGGAATACAAAACATGTGTGGCACTGCACAGCAATGAAACATACCTCCTCCTCCTGCCCTGTGCAAAGGATCAAGCCAAATGTCCCCTCACCATCTTCAGCTTTACAGGGCAGAAGTTGGAGGGAGTGTGCTTCATTGCAGGGAGCTCTGTTAATCCTTGCTATACATGAGCAATAAGGGCAAAGGATTAGCATCACCAGCTGCTCTGCTGGAAAGTGCAACAAGGAAAATTGGATGCATATATGCAGTGTGGAGCCATTAGGAAGAACTGCCTCAAGCACCTCCCCCTCCCCATATTGCAGCTCATAATTCCCCATGTCATGAGCACTGCACTCCCCTTGAACACTGCCTTTATCTCTTGTCTCCTCTGCAGCCTGTTACCCCAAATGCCATTTGCACCCCCAAAGCACAACACCACCCCTTTCCCGTCAGCACTGCTACAGAGCCTGTTACTCTCACCAAAACCATCCCGGGCAGCTGGGGCACACTGCAGAACCACGAGAGAATTCAGCACCTTCTGCAGCTTGGCCTTGGCAGAGTGGAGATGCCAGACATCCCAGCTATGAGAAGCAGTTGCTTTACCTCATATTTTGCTATCATTTGTCATATCAAAAACAGTTCATAAGTACACAGATGGGGGAAGAGGGGCTGCTTCCATAAGGAACAGTACACGGCTTCCTCTGAGGTGGAGCACAGCTGGTTAACAGGGCTCAGGAACATTATCTAATTGCTCAGGCTAGAAAGGGAAAAGCAATCTAAACTGATTTGAAGCTTCAGAGGGAATTAGGGAACAGAAAATAATAACCTAAGTTGGAATTTGGCCATGACTCATGGGAAATAGAAAAAAAAAAGTGATTCTGGTCTTTCAGGAACACAAACAATAGCAACTTGGTGTTCCATTCCTTTCCACAGTGGTACAGGCATGCATTTGATCTCGTTCACACTAACAACGCTTTTTAAGGAGCAGCTTTGAGGTAAAGAAAAATGCACTGGCTTTATACCAACATAGCTGTCGATTACACTGTGAGGCTGTGCTGGAGAGAATATAACGTCTCACATCGCTCAGGTGACCTCAGCTTTGGGAATATGCAGATTTTCAGTCCTTGAACTTCACTATTTTTAAAATCCTCCAGCAAATCTTCAATAAAGTAAATACAGACTAACAACCAACGGCAGTTTAACATTTTACAAAATATTCCATATCTATCACCTCAAGACTTTTTGCAAAGTACCCATGGAAGAGCAGCAGGTTTCCTATGGGCAGGTGTCAGCCACACAGTGCTGAGTCCATGGCACAGAACAGTGGCACTGCCCTCGGCTTCTGCCCTGGCTGAAGGTCTTGGTGGCAAAAGACTCACTCAAACCCTGAATTCCCAAAGCGCTCTTAGCAGTCCTGGAGTCATAGTGAGGTGAGGCCAGAAGAGTGTGCATTATCAAGGCAGGAAAGCCTTCATTCTCATTAGCTCTGGCATACAGCTACTTTGAAGCTTCCCTGGTATTTTACAAACTGTGAGAAGCAGCCAAGCTGAATCTGGTCTGTTTTAAAGAGCAGCCAGGCTCTCACAGAGGTCTGAAACACTGCACAGCTGCCTGTGGCTCACATTAAGTCCACGTATGGGACAGGTCATAGCTAAAACAGTGCTTGGAAAAAGCTGCCAGCAGTGCCAGCAGTGCCCCTTTTCCACCTCCAACCTTACAAGCATCTGTGAACAAGAAAAGACAAGGCTGGTGCCTTTCTGCTTCAGCCTACCCAGAAGAGGGAGGTGAAATTCAGCTCTGACAAGATCTAAGCCTTGGCTATGCCTGTTGTAGACATGGCAGGAACAAGCTGGAGAGCACAGAAGATGCTGGAGAGCACAGAAGACCCTGGAGAGCAAAGCCCACTTCTCCTGTTCCCCTGAGGAGAGGGCTTTTCCCACAGCAGCTATTGCCAGCCCTAACTTTGAGAGCTTTGGCAAGCATGAAGTGAGCACAAAGGCCACAGCTCTCATCATCCACCTGTCCTAGCCAACTACCACTGCTTATTAAATAGCAAGGACAGAGCCAATGTTGGGCTGATTGAACATTTTGGCTGACTGATTAGCAATGAAATTCACGCCTGTGCTTTACTACAGCAAGGTGTCCACGCCCAGACAGCTCAGCACAAGCGTTTAAGCCCATGAAAGTGAGAGGATGCACTATAAGCTACACCCAGTGCAAGTGCTATGCCAACATGGGCTTGAAGATTAGACCTCTACTAGAAGGATTACAAGGGGACAGGTAGGACATCAACACCATCTCTGCTGTTCAGTACCACTCGCACAGTTTTGGTAACATTGCTGTTCTTTTCTGAAGTAGAAGACAGAGGAGGCGGGATGGGAGGTAGCTTAAAAAAACCCCACAAAACAAAACAAACAAAACAAACAAACAAAACCCAAAAAAACATCAAAAAACCTCCAAGCCTTCACAGAATGGAAAATGTCATAAAGTAAAACACTTAAAACCCATGTACAAACACAGGAACAAAAGAAATTGGCAGTAGCCTTTGCTCTCCATCCCCTCACACTTCAGTTCTTAATGGTAAAGCAGGGTGGTGGGACACTGTCTGCTATAGACTGAGTGAAGCACTGGTCACTGACACTTGGAAAGGGTCTTGCACTGACCTTGGAAAAAGGTCCAGTGGAAGCCCATGATAGGTTTTCTGTGTCTAATATGCATGGATACAATTCCACCTTCTGCTGCAAAATGGTAACTTGCACTGCGGTTGACGGAAATTAAACCTATTTAATAGACAGACAAATTGATTTTGTGATCCCACATGCCTGGGCCTGCAAGATTTCCAACCCAGATAACTTCAGATAAAAATCCAACAAACCCCAAGATAATGAAGTCTGAGATTCCACAAACACTGCTTCACTGAGCAAAGCTCGGATGTGGCTGGAGCTCAATGCAATCACAAGCTTCTGCTAAATTACCTTGGGCCAGAAGCATTGCAGATCAGGATATTTCCAGGCAGGTTAGGGACTAATGTCATGAGAATTGCTTCCTAAGGGATATTTTTATCACTGCTGTATTGCTCCTGGGCAAAATGCAAAAGGCATTATGTGTACAGGGAGCTACAATTTCCATCTAAGAGCTGAGCCCAAGCTTCACATCAAGCTGTTTGACTTTACTCTGCAAGATTTCCTCGTCACAGTGCAAATGCAGCAATGGGTTTAAGGAGATCCCGTTACCAGACAGAAAGAGTGAGAAAGGCAGCAGGAGCAGCTGTCACCTGCTGAGATGTGGCTTAGCAACTTAGTCAGTGTCACACTGAGGGCTGTGAAGTGCCTGACAGGGGCAACAAAAAGTCACAGATACATACTTCACCAGTCGATCCTGGCACCTTGATCAAAGCACTCTTGGGAAATGGGAAGACTCCTCAGCTTTGCTCCCCTTTGTGTTCTCCTCGCACTCCCCTTGCTGAGCTTCTGAGCACGAGGCAAAGGCAAGAGGCTGCTGCTGGAGCCAGCAGGCGCCTGGCAGCTGAGGGAGTCTGATAGAGCAGAAAAAAACCTGAGGCATGAGGACAAGCATCTACACATTTTATCCTGAAATACTTACGCTTTTCTGTGGCATGGAAAGACTCAACACACTGGAAGAGCATGAAGCATCACCTTCCCCACAGGAGTGGGGAGCTGAAACTGGAGCCACACTGACCAACATGGAGCTCAGCAGGGTTCATTTAGCAGTGCAATCCCATGGCAATGCCTGTTCCAGACCTAAAAGCTGTCCTAGAGTCCTAAAGATGAATTAGGAGTGTTCAAGCAAGACTTTGACTTGCAATCCCTGTTCCCTCGCAGGATTGCAGCCTCTGCTCTCCTCCTCCCTTAGGAGCACTCAGGGATAGTCACTGCATTCAATTCAGCATCCCATGTCCGTTCTCAGTAACTCCGTCCCAGGAGACCCTGTGGACCTTGTGACACATTGTTCCCACTGCACAGAGATTACATTTTTTAGCAGTGCACTGGTCACAAACTGGGTTATTTTGCATCACTTTGCTGGCTCTTGGCCATAGTGATGGTGGCCCACGGGGGCAAGAGTGGACGCAGCTTCCAGGGAGAAAATCTTACTGCTGACCCACCGCTCCTCTCCAAAGGCAGACAGCTGAAAGAGGTACTGTGCCACTTCATGGGAGCCTGCATCACATCTGGAGAAAGGGAGGTGGGAGAAAAGGGGAACAGACACATTACTGCTCCTCTGTGGAGGGGAAAGTGCTTAGACTGGAGGGATTTGGATCACTGACTTTCCTCGCAGCCTTGCTCTGGCATCTCATTTGGAAAGGGACAGATGCTCATGCCCCCCTGGCAGGCTGGTCAGCAGCTGCACAAGTAAGGGAACTGGGCACAGAGAGATTAAGGATTGTGACTGGGATATTCAGGGAGCCAGCTGTTCAGTCCAGGAGCTCACTCTATTCATTTGCTCCCAGACCTATGGCAGTCTTCAGCAACACACAGTGATGAACAGCCTCTTTGGTGCTCATTCTTGCAATTTCCAGTCCAACAGCCCAGTCACACATTTACCAGCCTTCCACAAAAGGAATCACAGTATGGAAAACAACAGGGCCCTCAGGGCCTGTTTTCTGTAAGGTATCGAACACAAGTTAGCATAGGCTGCCTGGTGCATTCCTATGGTAACACACAGCTCATATCCCACAACACCCCAAGGGCCCAGAAAAAGAGGTGCTACGAGATGTGAGGGGTGACTCCACTCATGAGCAGCCTGATTTGCTGCCCCTGAGGAATAACACAAGGGAGAGAAGTGATGAGCAGGCAGTAGGAGACTGAGACAGAAAGCCTTCTTGGTGTTTATTAAAGAGGTGCTATGAGATGGGGAGGGGTGACTCCACTCATGAGCAACCTGATTTGCTGCTGGAGAAATCCAGCCCCTGAGGAATAACACAAGGGAGAGAAGTGATGAGCAGGCAGTAGGAAACTGAGACAGAAAGCCTTCTTGATGTTTATTAAAATAGTGTCTGCTAGTCAACTCCTTGGCAGTGCCGGCATTTAAGCTGTAAAGCACTGCCTTGAGGCAGAAGCCAGCACTCTTGGTGCAAATGCCTGATTCCCACAGGAAGGTTCCAGCACAGCCTTGCCAGTGGCCTACTCAGCTGCAGGTCTTTCACTTCCAAACTTTCCCAACACATGGAGCGCCTCAGTCTCCTGGAGCCCTGTCTCACATCCACACAGCTCTGCAGGCCATGCTGCCTGCTAGGAAGGGCTGCACTATCTGAAACTCCTGCCTGCAGGGAGGAAGGAAACAAGGGGAAAAGGCAGCTGGAGATGCAGGAGCCAACTACCTCAGCTAGACATGTGGTCAGCCCAGCCATGAGAACTAGCTGGGAATGCCATGCCCCACGGCAAAGACTAGCACTGCCCTCCCAGTAACCTAATAATACTCATTATAGTGGGCTGGATCTTTCAACAGGGAAGGCATAAGACGTCCCACACAACTTCTTCAACAATGGGGTTGAGGCTATGGAACATGTACCCTGCTATGGACTCCTATTCATCACCTGAGCCAGGTTCTTCAGACTGGAGGCTGATCCTTGCCCATTCGCCCTTATCACTTCTCCCTCGGCAAGCTCCCTTTTCCTTGAACAATTAAGCACATGTAGATTGTTTCATGGTCTGTCTCACCCAAATCATCCCACATGTCACAGAAATCCATTCACGTGGAGGCAGAGCCCAGCCACAGTTTAATGATCTGTTGCAGTACCAAACACTGCTTGAACAGGGCAGGAGAAGGAGAAACATTAAATATTATCTCACATCAGGCATGGAAATCCTTCTGTAGTCATAAAAAATAAAGCCTAGAACAGAACATAAACCCATTGGGGGTTTTCTACATTTTTTTTAATCTCTGGGTAACTGGGCAAGCCAAAAGACTAGTGCAATGCTGGACAGTCACACAACACAGTAAGCAAGACAGGATTTCACCATTCACTGCCCACTGTTGCTACCAAAGGACTGGGAGATGCTCCCATCTTCTCCCAAACCAGAGATTTGCTGCTATGTCCCATGCTCTAATTCATGCAGCTGAAGAAAGAAAGGGTGAAAAAAACAACCTGGCAGCTAATGGCTAAAGGCTCAGAGTGCCCTCACCTATGCACCCATGGCAGTAGTGGGGCTGGGCAGATACCATGACACCAATTCCTTCATAAAAGGAAGCAGTTAGAGACCCAGGGAAGGCAGCTTTCAGTAGCTTTAAGGGATGGCTGGTGTCAGGGATTGAGGAGGGTGGGAAGCAGTGGGGACTTTTAGCCCAGACACAACCCCATCATAAGTTGTTAATTCTCCTGGGATATGTGAGTGCTCTGGGAAGGACTTGCCTCAGGAAGCCACTGGAACCAGCCAGGTCTGTAAATAAATTTCTCAGGGCACCATGACAAGAAGAAATTCCAGGTTCGTCCAGCTGAAGGCACGCATGCTGCTTTCCTTCCAAGACCTTCCTACTTAATGCTGCTGGCTGCCAAGCCCAAATGAGGCTGGAAAATGAGTGGGTAGCTTTGGCGAAGAGTAGGAAAAAATCCAGGAATAGCCTGCTTCAGTTGTTTGGAGACAATTAAGGTTACTCTCAGAGAGAGAACATCAGGGAGCAGCATCACACCTGCCAGGGGAAAAGCAAGTCTCTGCTCACCAGGGGGATGATATTTTCTTGAAAGACAGAAGAATAGGTAAAACTCAGTTCTGTGCTCTGTATCTAAGACAAGAATATACATGGTATAAAGAGCAAGTTTTTTCCTGTAGCATGAGAACTATCTTGAGTTTCTTTGGATTACATTTCTCAAACTTTTTCTTCCCTCCATGCCCACAATCCCTTCCATAACGAAATCACACCTCTTATTCAGATACAAGGCTGTTGAAGAAGCAGGAAGCATCCAAGCAGGGAGCCAAAAGCTCTAATCAAGATTCTAACGGAAATACAATGGGTTACAACGATTTAAAGGTAACATGATTCTAGCTGCATGTTATAGGAATTACTATAGCAGGAATGACCTGAACCACTGGAAGACAAGCCTTTCAAGGAGCAGTGCAAATGAAGCAGTGCCATGACCTGAGCTGGCTTTGGTGCCCAGAAACTTCATGGAAGTCAGCATAGCTCCTGTCCCAAGTGACCACCATAACAGATGGAGCCAGAAGTCATGGACTAAATTAACTCAATGGACATTTTGTAGACATTTATGGACATTCTGCAGACCCTTCATGGGGCTGGTCCATCAGCTATGGGAATGGTAACTGTGAATTATAACAAAGGGTAGAAAGGGGGGTGCATTGGATAATATGGGACCTGAGCATGACATAAACAGTATCTTTAAAGGATTGAGTATTTGCTGGGTTTGGCTGGGACACAGCTAATTATCTCCATAATAGCTAGTATAATCTGTTTTGGGTTTGTGCTGGAAACGATGTTGGTAACACTGGGATGTTTTCTTCATTGCTGAGCAGTGCTTGCACAGCACCAAGGTCCTTCCTGCTCCTCATCCCACCCCACCAGCAAGGGGCTTGGGGTGCACAAGAAGTTGGGACACAGCCAGGACGGCTGACCCCAACTGACCAAAGGACCATTCCACACCATACAGCATCATGCTCAGGATATAAAGCTGGGGGAAGAAGGAGGGAGTGGGGACGTTTGGAGTTGCTGTGTTTTACCTTCCCAAGGCACCATTCTGCACAGAGCCCTGCTTTCCTGGGGATGGCTGAGCACCTGCCTGCCCATGGGAAGCAGTGAATGAATTCCTTGTTTTCTTTGCTTGCATGCACAGTTTTTACTGTCTCTATTAAACTGCCTTTAACTCAATCCATGACGTTTCTCCCTTTTATTCTTCCAATTCTCTCCGCCTCTCTCTACATGGGGGGAGCAAGTGAGTGGCTGTGTGGTGCTTAGTTGCTGGCTGGGGTTAAACCACAGCACAGGGTCAGGAGCAAGGGAGGGAGCTGATCTCTCTGGTGTCATGCCATCAGACTCAGGCAACAAGGAGATGCAGCCCCACATGTGCACACACACATTGTGCAGCATGAGACTCCGAACTGGGAGAGACCTTGAGTTGAGCAGTGCCCTCCCCCCAAATCACACCAAGCCCCCAGCAATGTGGGCAGGCAAGCATGTAAATAGGCAGATGGGAGTGGAGCCTGCAAGGAAAGCTTCCTCTCACATTCCTGGGGAAATAACCCTGCCAGTGGTGTTACCTCATAAAAAATAAATACACCATAAAAAACATTAAAAAGAACACATGAAAACGCATCTGCAGGGGTGGTGGAGGAAGCAGGTGCTGTTTGCTGTAGTCCTGAACCAGATAGAGCCTGATACACTTTCTAGGAGAAACATGATGAATCCATCTTGCAGAACAGCAGGGACACCAAAAGGGTGTTATTCTGGGGACCTGTCACAGACTGTGCTGTGCATCCCAGGGACGCACTTTATATACACCTCGTATTATTTTCCCAGTAGTCATTTCCAAGCCATGCTCCACAATATCTGCTACAAAAGTTTAAATGTTAATTGGAGAAAAAAGTTTGTCTAAGTCCTTATGATAACTTGTGAACACTATCCCTCCCTAGGCCCCCTTCCCTCAGCAGGGGTCACTCCCAGCATTTTCTTCCCTACAACCAAGGCAAGGCAGCCCCAACTGCCTTCCTGCCTGGTCCTATCCCAGCAGTCTCCTCCTGCCAGGTTGCTGCTTGGTGCTGTGCACCACATATTCCCCTGGGAGCAAGCAGATGACCTGATACCAGCTGAACTCCATCTCCTCAGCATGCTACCAAAACACAGCTTGCTTGCTTTGCTACAGGAACCAAAACTGCAAAATTAACTATTAACAGAGACAGTTCTGTTCCCTCCTACAGCTTGTGCCTCAGCCAGGAGGAAGGAGATAGTGGAATAAAAGGGCAACACATTCAAAGCAAGGCTGAGGACCTGCAATTTGACAACTCTGTTTCATGAGTCTTTCCCCTTTCTGCTAAAGCCCGGGGCACTGGTCACACTCAGGGCAGGCGTTGGACCAATTAGCTGGCATGAAACGATTAAAATCCATCACCCAGTGGGAGCCAATCACTGGCGCATGTCAAGCAAATGGTACCTTGGATTTTAATTGTCTGCCTCTAGCCTGTGTTGCCCAAAAAGCCTGGCACAGCACTTGCTCTGCCTGTAGTCCAGAAAGCCATGATACAAGCTGGAGGAATGGGGCTCCTATTCCCTTGGGAATGTGGCTGGTAACCCTTCTGCAGCAGCCAGCACCCTTGCCAGATGGGCAGAGGAGCCTGTTCTCTGCCAACCCTCCCCTCCAGCACCGTAAAAAGCCTTCTGTTGACTCCAAAAGCAGCATGAGCTCATTCCACAGCCCCAGTGCTGTTAAATACTCTCCTAAATATTACAAAATGCTGCTGTCGTCCCCATGCACATTCCCCTCATGCCATCAACTACAGGGACCTCTGCCTGACTGCTTTAAAATCTCATAAACTTTCCCACTCTTTCTCAAAGCTGGAGTTACTGCTCTCCCTGGTACTCAGGCTGGTTCCCTGAAAGTTATGGCCAAGTCAAAAATAAACTTGTGGTTTAAAAATTGCACAGATTTAAGATTTAAAGTCATTATTTATTTCTGCCTTCCTGCCTCCTTCCTCCCTCTAAGTGTTTCTGTGACCAACACTAAATTAAAGCAAGTATAAACAAGGCTGAGGAGAATTTCAGCTAATTTTAAAAGCTAAAAGCAGCATCTCTCCCACCCTATTTACTCCCTCCTACTCTTATCCTTGTATTTTATACAAAGGATGGTTTCCTCCTCTTCCCACCTTTACTAAACAGATTTTCCAACCTCATGCTCCCACATTTGGGCAATTAATGGAAAACAGGCAGTGTGGTGTTACCCATTAATGTGAAAGCTCAATATAGACTTAAGGACCCAGAGCTTGGTCAGGAGCTAAGTTTAGAAGTGAAAAACACTTACATATTTCAAGACACAAGGCTGATGATTCTGGCCTTCTCACAGGCCAAGTAGATGCTTCTATGCACATAAAAGGGCTTTCCAAAACGTTTGCACATCTCTCCAACCACGACTTTACAACTGCCTCATTGCCATATTGTACAGGTTAAACTCCAAGCCTGGAGATTTCCTGGCTGGCATGGGGCTGGCAGGAAGCAGTTGGCATCAGACCTGCTGCAGAGCCAAAAGGCACTGGAAGCTGTGAGTCTTGCTAACCTTGTCAGGTTTTTCACCAACCGAGATTTCTGGAAGCTCTTGATAGCTGCAGCATGGGGATTTAAGGGATACTGAGACTGTGTTTCCTTGTCTGGATTACTTCTGAAGCAATCATGGAAGAGGCAGCCAACAGGAAGGAGTGAGAAGGGGAGCTCCACAACTCTGTGGCAACTTCAGCACTGCTTTGGGTGAAAACTGGGACTTGAAGTCAGATTTGCTGTCACCAGGCAGCTTCTCTCAGACTCCAAGAAAGCATCAGGATCCAGCAACGCCTGTAGCAGGCTCTTAACATGAGAAGTAGCACTCACACTGGCACTCTCCAGCAGGAGCAAACCGGGGTCAAACCATTAATGGAGCACAGTCTGAAAGCTACCGGTGGAGAGAGCCATGCAGCCATCCTCACAGGAAACGTGATCCTGGCTGCACATGGAGAGAAGGGACGGGCGTGAGGGAGAAACCACTTTTGCCCTCTCTCCCGATCTCTCCAAAAGGCTTCAGGAAGGGCAGCTTTCTCATGCCAGGCCTGTGTGTCCCCTGTGCCAAGGGGATGCAGGAAGCTGTCCCGCTGCCCTTGCAGCCAAGACTGCTGCAGCGCCCAGACGGCCCAGGGAGACACATGGAGGGTGCCCAGCTCAGAGTTTAATCAGGATTTTCTTTCAGCCACTTACATGGCTCAAGCTTGAGTCCCACTCGAGAAACACCACCCTGCAAACTCCCATGACGGGGCCCCCCTCTGTAGGCTGTCCAAATTGGAATACAAATCAGAGGAAAAAGCTTTCCTCTGTTTGAACAAATTGCTATAGATTCACCCCCGTCTCAGGTCAGAGCCCCCGATGGGAAATATTTTCACTGGCTGACTGCTAATAGACTCTGGAGCAGCCACTGGATCGATATGTGAATAAGAAAATTAGCCAAAGCACACAATCTGATTTTACCTTGTTTTGAATTACAGCAGGTTTGTGTTTATTTCACTCCCTTTTCCCTCCTTCCCTCTCTAGCACGCTTCCCATGTTCTTGCTCCCTGGTTACCTATCTATCAAATCTAGTCAGATTTGTGGGAATATAATAAAGTACGTGCAGGAAGATGTAATGCCTTTTGAAAAATGTTTACATGCATTAATATTTTCTAGTGACACTGCAGCGCTACCACTCCCTCAGAGGAGATAGTTCAGGAGCAACAGCAAGATTTTCATACATCCTCCTCAAAAAGGCCATATGCAAACAAAACTAAATAAAATCTGCAAAGTAGGATGGAGACTTAGCTGCACACTCCCTCTCAGAAAACCCAAGAGGTCAGCAGTAAGGTTTCAATATCAGGAATTTAACATAATAATAGTAATAACAACAACAACAATAATAACAACACTGGCTCAGTCCTTTCATTCAATGTTGGTAGCAATGGAGATGTGTAATTACACCTGGGCTAGACTTCAGATGCAGAGAGGGCTGCACAGACATCAGAAGTCATCCTGTTCTTTGAAAGACTTCACCAGCAAAAGGACAGGCAAAATGCCGCCTTTCACAGAGATTCAGTGCTGTGTTTCTGACAGCTGAACACAGGAACCATCCCAACTTCCTAATCCTTTCTTGATGGTTTAGAGCCTATTTCATTTTAATCTGGGAATGGCCCTACAAGAAGGGGAGAGACAGAGAAATAGATCACAGATACTAAGCACATTATAGAAAAAAAGCTGCCAAACCAACTGTTCAGATAGGGCACGTTGCCCAGATAAAATTCAGTGGGAGTAAAATAATTCCTTCTACTTCCTACCCCAGCATCCCACTCCTCATGCCACCTACAATTGTGTCAAATGAAGAGAGACAGCATGACTCAATCTTCAGCTTCCTTCTCCTGCGCATCATGCTGTGAAGCAAAGCCACCAACTGGGCACCCATGGAGAACTCAAAGTGTAAAGAAACCCCGGGGCATTCAACGTGAGATGAGGTCCCCCTGTTACATTAACACACCACAAATGGCTTTGAACTAAACAGTCTGAGCAGAGCCCCACACCATCCTCTTTACAAAGCTTCCCTGAGAAACTGCACGTTCTTCTTCCTACCCAGTCGCTTACTGCTACACACTGGAGACAGGATCGTCTTCTTTTGACTTGGTGCACAGCACAAGGACATCTGCTGGACATTCTCTGCTTTCTATTCAAGGAAACTGGCTGGGTATCCCAAGGGCAGCCCTGCAAAATCGCTTGTGTGTCTAATAAATAAATACATATCTATATATTACATATACATACAAATACAAATGTGAATACGTATATACATACACAGCTATTTTACTCCCTGTGGTATGTGGCAAAGGGGTTTAACACCCTTTTCTACCATCTCTAACCCTATGTTTGTTTAATCTTTATGTTACACTCACAGCAGACAACTAAGTATAACTGTCACCACACATTATGCTGCACATAATAGAAAATGTACAAATGTCTACCAGCACATCTTCAGTTTCCCTCTTTGTCTGTAGCAGACTATGCCAGGAGTTTGCTAATTACAGCATGTTAATCAAAGAAATTTAAAGAGGAGGATAGGCCATAAATACCATATAGCAAGGACAGTCTTAATGAAAAAAAAATAGAAAATACATTTTTTCAGAAAGCAGCACTTACAGTACATCATACTGTAAGTGAGGGACCACCAAAATGGCCAGGCAGGTGGAGCATATGGTAGATGAAGAATAGCTAAAAAAAATGTGGGTGGGTTTCTTCAGTTGGTTAGTTTGTTTTTTTCCCTAAGCCTTAAAAATGACAAGGCAGACCTTACTGCTATTGCTTAATTGGGATGGAGTGGATGGAGGGAAGATGGACACAGAGTCAGACTCTCCTCAGTGGTGCATGGTAAAAGAAGGGCAAAACCCACCAGACACAACACAGGAAATTCCCATTTCTAACGACAGAATCTATTTCCCCATAAAGTTGGTTAAGAACCAGTAGAGGGGCCCAGAGAGCATATGGACCCTCAGGGAAACTCAAAGTTCATCTAGATGAGGTGTTTAACATCCTGCCTTAACTTCTAATATTGAAGCAGCTCAGCTTTGAGCAGAGGGCTGGACCAGGTGACTTCCAGAGATCCCTTCCAACCTCAATCATTCCTTGAAGCAACCACACACAAAACAGCTTGAAACCTGGAGATGCAGAAAAAAGGTAAACACCAAAATTGCAAAGGAGGACTATCATGGACATCAGACTTATTAGTGTATATTTTTCTTCTAACTTGGTTTGGTTGATTTTTATGATTTCTTCCATTACTGCAGATGCCATAAGAGATTAACAAGGGTTTTTATGGTTTAAAAACCGGGCTGCAATCCAGGCAGCAGGAAGTTTTGTCAACATTTTCACTGAGATTCAGACTGAGTCCTCCATTACTTTGGTGCAGCTTTAAATCTCTGGATCTTGCTCTCTCCCAGAAAAATGTAAGAGAAATGGAAAGTTGCCACAGATTAGATGCAAGCTCAGTCCCACTGAGACAGAACTTTTTTCCTTTAAAAACAAACACATATTTCCCTCTCTGCTCTGTTTACAGTGTTGATTTTCCCCAGTACGAAGTTATTGTACCATATCCCTCCTTGAGGACCATAAAACCCAGAAAGAGCTTCTGGGAAGGTGGCCACGGAGCTCCCAACACAACACAAAATGTCACAGCTTTCCCCAGGCAGGGATTCTAGAGAAACCTGGTGGATTATCAGAGACAAAACCAGTTTTTCCCCAATGGATGAGTGATGCCTTTGCTTCAGTGCCGGCAACTGTACTGCTCACCTAAGGCACCTGGCTGCTGCCATCTGAGGGTTTACATGCTCCTGGGGCACAGCCACTGGGGAAGATGACCAGACCAGCTATCAAAGGGGAGGAGTCACACTCCTAAGAGACTAAAAGAAAGAAAAGGAAAGTCACTCTATGATTTAAGTAGGTGAGAGCCTCATGCAATTCTTTTCTTCAGCAAAAAGGACTGTGCTTATCTCTATTCAACCTAACCATCCCCAGATGCTGCAGAAGAACTGCAGATTTAGATGTATTACTCACTGGTTACCCAAGAAACAACAATACACCAGTCCAACAGCAGCAAACATTATGAGTACAGAAGCAAGATGAGGAGACAGCTTCTTTCTCCACCTTGGGAAGTTTAGTGTCTGGAGGTTATTCTGTGCTGGAACATGTGAAAGTTGAGTTTCGGCTTCATTCCAGCATCAGCATTGGGCTGAGAGGTACCCTGGGCCAGCTGACCCGCAGCAGGCAGGGCAGTGCTACAGGAGACACACCAGCTCCAGAAGCACTCACAGACCTAGAGCCCACACTTCTTCCTGGAGGGTGAAGAGATGATGGACAAGTGGTCTGGGAATGTATCTGCTCAAGAAAGAGGCAATAAAAACATTTAAAAAAATAAAATAAAGGCAACAACAGCAATAATGCATGTGTTAGGAATGCCATGAACTGAATTTGTGTGTGTAAATCTACACAGTTATTTGGACAAGGAAAAGGGTGAGGCTGGAAAGAAGTCTCTAGGAAGAAAGGCAGAATAAGGGACCACTGGGAATCTGAAAAGCTATTTGACAGGCAAAAAAACAACCCCAAAGCAGTTGACAGTTTGCTCTCTCACTCTTGCTCTAAAATGGAAGCAGTGATGAAAGCTCACACCAGCAGAGTAAACACTACAGCAGATTGCTGGTGTGGCTACAGAAGCAGCCCTGGAAGACTTCAGCCCTACCTCAGATCTCATCTGGTCTCACGCACAGCCCCCAAGAGACCCAGGACCTGGCCCTTAAGCCCAGAGCCCCAGCTCCCTGAAGACCACCAGGTAAGGTTCTCCCTGCAGTGAGATGTTACATTTAGTGCCAAATGTGTATAAATAATTACAAAATCATTACCAGAAAGGAAAGCAGAGACATGGGCACAGCAGAGAAGTCCATCCACTCTTGTCAGCAGAGCAATCTAAACACATTATGCCTAGGGCTTTGCCAGCTGTTTCTCTGCTGTGCTGAGCTCTCTGGTCACCATTCCTCCAGCAGGTGCTGAAGACACTCTGTGCTTTTCCACAAGTGTTCAAAAGCTTTCTGAAAGAGGGTCAGGAAAATACCCCTCACCAGCACTGTGCCTGCTACTTAATCTTATTCATACAAAAAGATCAAACCAAGCACCCAGCTGCTGTTTGCATTCAGTGTTGTAACTCAGTATAAAGGCATCACTTGGGTTTTCTTTGCTCCTGCTTCAGCTCCAGGAATTTCCATTGTATCTGGAATTTGCATGTGGGAAGCAGGGGAAAAGGGCTTTCTTCTATTGCAGACCTCTTACAGGATTTTGTTGACGTATGCATTTTATGTGCAAAAGCATACAGTCACACTTGCTTTGCAAACCCCTCTCTCACAGCCAATACGTGTGTTTAAAATAAGTGATAACGTATCCCTTTAATACAGCTTTTATTGTTCAAACAAATATTATTTTAAGCACAGTGAATTCAGGAAGAATTCCAAAGGTGAAACAACAGGAACTGAGGAAAGACAGAAGGGAGATGGGAAGACGGTGGTGACAATGGGACAAAGACTCTCCCCCAGCAGGCCCTTATCTCCAAAACAAAGTGTGATCCTGAACATTAGTTCTATTTATGTTCCTTACTTCTAGTTGCACTTTTTAAGGACACCAGGAAAGTTAGAGAACAAACATAGGTGACAAAAGCAAGGAGAAAAATCTTCTACAATTGTAGTGCAATTAAGCAACAGGAAGGAAAAATTCCTCTTATTCCAGCATAACAATCCTGCAGGAAAGCAAAGGATGGAGAAAATAAAAAAAGAATCCCAATAACTCTTGCCAGCTACCTCCAATTCAATTCAAGACAGCAAGGAGAGACAGGCCTGCAGTTGCTAGAAAAGGATACTGAAGTGATATCACAGATAAAACAGCAAAAAACTTTTAGGGTAGGAGAGTCTGGTTTTCCCATTATTCCAGACTGGCCAAAGGTAGTGGAGACATGTGCTGAGTGTTAAACTGAAGTTCAAATATAAGAATTATCCCATTCTGGAATAATCACAAGCATAATCCAAGCCCTCCAGAGTAGTCGTGTTTGAAATCAAAGTGCCCAGACACTTTTCAAGCCAAGAGAAACAAGAAATCCCTGTACAGAAATTACCATCTCAGAAAGCAGATCCAAACATCAGTGACTGCAGAGCTTGACCTCTCTGGCAGCACGTTACCTGGCAAGCTCAGTCTCGAGGCACTGCACCCAGGTTAGACAAAGCCAGCATGCTTTCCAAAGAGGGTTCCCCCCCCAGGATGTTCTGTGCTCTGATGACAGATCTGCTGTCAGGTTCCCCAGCAGCAGCTCACCAAAGGCAGCGCGGGGAGTGCCTCAGAGTGACAGCAGTGCAGTGACCACAGCAACCAGCCATCGATGGAAAGATGCTCAACAATGCAGCCAAGCAGAAACGAAACTAAAGTTTGAAACTAAAAATGTCTTGAGTGAAAATTTAATGGTGATGTGGTGGTGGGGAAAAAGGATCATACGACCATGAAAACCCGTAAATTACTGAGACAGGACACCACACAAAAACTGAGGTTGCCCTGTCTATGTCCTCTCCCTTCACATCCAGATTAGAACACCTCACTGAAATCACCAGCTTCATTTTTGAAATCTCTGTCTGAGGCAGACAAATGGCACCACGTTCCATTCACACAACCAGAAGAGCAGAAGAAACAAACAGATCTGAACTTTTTTGTGATTTATAGGGAGTTTATTTGTTGCTGGTTTTTATGTTTTGGTTTTTTTACACACCTGGCTTACACTGAAATCTTTAAAATAAAAAAATCATAAAGAAAGACTGACAGCAACAGGATCCAAGCCATTATGTGCAGCATTTCGGGCCAGCATTTTTATGAGAGCAACAGCTCAATTGGATTTAACTCCCTTGCCTCAGAATTAAAAGGCTATCTAGACGAGTAGCACAGCAGAGGCAAAAACTGTATCCAGGAAAGTGAAACCCCTAAGATTTCCTCCACCATGCTTCTAACTTATTTTTTCCCTGAGGATCTGAAGAAATACAAGCATTTCTCCTGGTCAGGCAGCAACAGAGGCTTGAGTCAGGGTTTGGCCAGCAGCTTTTGCTGGCAGATCACAGTCACAAGGGCTGCCTGCTCACACCCCCACAGCAGCATCACTTCTGGGATAACGAATAAAAAATTATCAGTGTCATCAAGGCGAGCAGGTGTGACAAAGCACATACAAGAGGTGAGACATCAATAAAAATCCAATCAGCCAAACACACCTCAAAAACTAACTACAATGACTCACCGGATCAGACAAAAAGGGAGAAATACAATACAGGAAAAATCAGTTAGTTCAGCAACTGAACCCCTTAATTACAAAATATCACCCATTTGACACCACCCTGGGATTTGCGCTCACACCTTGGTGTCAACTACAGTTGTTCACCCACTGACAACAACAGTGCTCACAGAACACCTGGGACCCTAAAAAGAAGTGCATGGAAATACATAAGCAAATACTACATTAAATCCCCCTCTTTCTGGCAATGGAGGTGCTAAGACAAGCCCCCTTTTACATGACCCTGGACTTACAGCTATTGCCTTCTGGCAGATGTGCAGTCCTGTTCAGGGAAGGCTTCTGCCTGACAGGGATGGTAGTTCTCACTTGCTCTTCCAATCTTTCAATTTCAAAAGCAACAATGTCATGGGTATTATTGTGAGACCAACGAAAGAGAGAAATATTCTCATTCCTTGAACTTACACACCATCAACAGCATCCATTTCTTTTTGCTCTGTTTTTGTTGTTTTGTTGTTCTTTTTTTTTTTAAACAAGCAATAGCTAGACACATTTCTTTCTCATTTCCCTGTCTACCTCACCAAGCACATCACAGATTCTAGTACTTTTTGGCGTTTTCTCCTGTTTCCTCCTTCTGCAAAGTTTTGATTTAGGGCTAACAAGCAAAAAGCTCATAAGCATAGCTTCCTTCCCCCAGCCTCCTCGCTTACTACTCCCTCTAGACTTGCTTTGAGACAATAAAATGTAATTCTTAATTAAAATCTGTCTATTAAGTATCAGTTCTGCTGGAGCTTTCCCGCATAGTATTCTATGCAAGGAAAGAAAGTTTGCAATGCTGTGATGCAAGGGTGGTTCCTCATGTTTCTTCACTGCTCTTTTAAATGTCTGTACAAAATGCCCTGCTGACCCAATTGAAGCTGAGTGAAAAGCAGCTGATCTACTGTGTTATACCCAATGTCTCTTATCTAAAACCATCTCCTTAAGCAAGCCATATGCTGCAAACATACTTTGAAATGTCTCCATAATAATCCAAGAAGCAGAACTGTTTGTCAAATAGCACACGCACTACTGCTGGCCACTTGGAATAACCATCAGCCACAAGTAGGTACATATGCTCATTGTGATCTGCAAAAATCAGCATAGCATCTTTGCCAGTGCTTAGCAAATGCCAGAGTGATTTCTGGTTTCAAGAACTACCATCCACTTTGGCTAATTTCTCCTTCTACATGGAGTTTCAAGCCCGATTACCAACCACAAATATGTAACAAATTGCTGCTTTCAATTTGTTGTGGTGATATTCATGCCTCTCACCCAACATCCCAACATGAAAGATTTATGGTATTAATCATGCACATCATAGTAAACAGTCATTCTCTACTGTCAATTGCATTTTTCTGCTGAAATAAGGATGAAAGTGCTGAGCTGCTTATCATTTGACCAGACAGAACACAAACTATTATTGTGCTATTTTAACCAAAGCTGGAGCTTAGTTTCTATGGGTAACGTCTTAGGATGCAGCTATGTGGTACAAGATCTTGACTATCCCATTTTGAAAAACAATTTAGAAACTTAATCACAGCTAAATGCAGGGCTTGTCTATGCAAAGAGTTATTCAGAAAGAAGCTTTTCAAAATTAAAGATTAATTCCAGACCTGTTGTTCAGAGGTTCTCCTTTACCACAGCAAACTGCATTAAGCCAGTTTACACTGCTGCATCTATGCTTGCTTGAAAGACACCACAGAGCAAGAAGAACACCGGCATTTGTCTTGCTAGAGTTTGCAGCTATGGGACTGCAGCAGCTAAGCTGCTGCAGCCATCAAGCTTCAAACTTCACCCCACCACAAGCCAGCTAGTTGGATTTATAAGATCCCAACCCAGCGGCACAGGGAGGAGTTCAGTTGACTCTACTTGTTTGCACTGCAACCCAAAACCAAGTGTGAACCTGGCGGGGGTGCCCCACAACTTATTTATCGAGGAGTCAAGAGCAGTATGTCCCAGCCAGGTGACCCCAGGCACAGAGAGTTCAGCACCACAAGGCTCACTCAGGATGTTCTGTGAGTGGCTGGAGCACAGGCCAGGCTGAGCTCCATGCTGTTACTGCTGCACTGCAATCAGTAACCAAAACTGCTAATTTAAAGCTAGCTCAAGAGTGCACCCACAAGTCACAGTCCTGCTTCTGCGTAGGCACAGTGTGTGTACACCATAAGTCAAACTGTCAAACAAATACCACTGACATCAAGTCCTTTTGGTCTTCATTAGCATTTGGGAAACAAACACTAGAAATTTCTCTGTCTTCATACTTGTAAGAAAAATAAGAATATGGTTTAGCACATACTTAAAATGACAAAATGTGTTGGAATATTCATATTTCCCTTTTGCTTCTTCAAAAGCTGTGCTCTGCTCTGGCACACAGCCGTATTATAGTCATAGCTCCACCCCGATACCACAACTTCTCCTTTGTCCCAGGCACTGTCCCTAATCAGGTACCTGCTTTTCCTCCCATCCCAAATCTTTGCTCCTTCATGGCAAACACAGCCTTTCTGTCTTTCCCCTGGGTACCACCAATAGTCATTTAACCTCCTCCATTCATGACGGAAGTTTTCCATAGCAAGAAATACTGCTTCTTTGATCAAGTGCAAAATAATTTAAATTGTTGCAGAATGAGTCAACAGTTTCCAAAACTGATCCTTCTGCAGATCCACACAGCAAAGCTATATGTGTACCCACAACTGAAAGATTTCTGTTTCTCCCAGTGCTCAGTAAGGCTCAACTTCTAGAAGACCTCCAAAGGGTGTCCTACAATAAATCCTAACCTGTGACAAAGATGAGCTAAATTAGCAGTGAAAGACAAAACATGGTTTTGTTTCCTTACTAAAAAAGCTTGATTCCGCAATAACTGGATCAGAGCCTATTTTCAATGGCTTATGCTTTCTTATTGAGGATGTATTTACCTTGGATCTACCAGTCACAGGGATTGCACTTAATACCAGCTGCACTTTACCAGAGAGAAAAGGATGGTTAAAACTTTACTGATGTTCGATTCTCCATTTTGCCACAGGCAAATCACTTAATCTCCATCTCATTTCCCCACATGCAGAGTGGAATAACTGTAGGCAACAGAGGCATTGTAAAGGTGGAAGTTCATAGATACTACAGTGATGAGAGACACATAAACCCACAAGAAATCCTACATGTACTCTCTGAGAGGGATTTTCAGGGTCTACAACTGCAGTAGAAATGTCCATACCAGTTAAATTTTCTTGACACCATTCACTTGACCGACAGAGGAGCTCAGTCTCCCATCCCCAGCTAGCTCTTGCTGCTCAGGCTACTTTTATGAGCCTCAACTGCTCACATTTCTGCTATTTTGAGGAATGCCCGGAGACAGAATAATCCATTTATCAAACTTAGCAAAAAGACACTCATTCTTCACTCTGAATCTACAAATGCCTTTTTTCACCATGCAAGGCACGCAACAAGCACCGGAAGGTGAAACAGTATTTGTAAGCAAAAACAATTTTGACACGTTTCTCAAACATCTGTCTGAATCACATCTTTGTTTTTCCTTTTTATTTCATCACAAAGGCACACAAAAGATGCACAAGATTCCCATCCACATTTATTTTAAAACAATTTACACTAATTAGTGAAGGACCATTTCCTTCTGAAACAGGAGCAGCAATAGCAAGCAGTTACTCTTGTATTAAATGTCCACCTGCAGACATCCTAAAGCTTTTCTCACAGCTTGACTTTAGATTTCAATGTTTTGTCAGTTCTTCTTTAGGCAGCATTTGCTAATTTGTCTTCAGAAACTGCCATTCTTACTGCACCTTTGTCAATTGCTATCCTCACCCTGCCATTTCCATTTACATGAACCCAGCAAAAGTATCTGCATGCCATTTTTCCTACACTACAGCTCACAGTGGAGAGAAACCACAAGCTGGCACATCACAGCCAGGCAGATTTTCAGTTACATCGGTGGTGTCTCCCCTATGCAAGTTAAAGCAAAGGATAACAGCCATGAGTGATTTGCAGCACGAGTGAAAAAGGAGCCGCAAGGAAGCAAGAGGCTGGCCAGATCAATAAAAACTGCTTGAGGTCCTCACTTGCTGCCTCAATGCACCCTCTCCCTGGAGGTGTACAGCCCAGCACAGAGCCATGACCTGCTCACACAGCAGTGCTGGTGACTTCAAATCACCAGGCCACTCCAGCACCACAGCTGTCCCCAGTGGGCTGTCCTGCCCTATGCTCAACCACTGAAATATATAACTGGGTCTACGTTGCTGTTCCTTCCTAGCACAATCCTGAGAACACTGAGTGCTTTACAGAAGGAGCTTCCTTCTCAGAGGAGTTCAAGCATTACTAGAACCATAAAGCTCTCTGTTCATTTTGGGAATACAGTCACAAGCACACACCAGAGTCACCACATTGCCTAGTCTAAAAGAACAAGTGGAAAATTTAAAGCACTAATCATTTAGATTCAGCTGCCTCTCTACTTCCCTGGTTAACTTTAGGCATCTCCCGTTGCCAACTGCAGTATTTGGGCATTAAAACTGAAGCTTTAGTAGTCAGAAGCTGACCTGGGATACAGTGTGGCAAATACAGTGGTGCCCTACAGGCAGCTACAATGCTCAGAAGAAAATGTTGCTCTAAGCTAGAGCCCCTAAGCCATGTTTTCCAACGGCCAAAGCACCAGCATCAATACAATACCTCTGCTGTGGCCCCCTCAGTTCTGCTGCATCACAGAACCAAGGCTATCGATATATGACAGCACTAATGCCCTCAACTGAGAATTTTAAAGCCCTAATAGCCAGATATCACCTTGCTGTCTTTTCTTCCTCTTGCAGAGCAAGGCAATGCATGAGTATCCTTCTTCCTCATATCTGTTCAGATTGCTTTAACCCTACCCTCTCTTTTTGAGAACCAAAACCAACCAAACAAAAGCTGAAACAAACAAAACCACCCCAAAACAAAAGAAGTAAAAAAAACCCAAACCACAGCTGCGCAGTTAACAGAAGAAAAAAAAAAAAGAAAAAAAAGAAAAAAAAGGACACTACACCTGGAAAGTTGATGAAGGATTTAAGAGGCCTGCACTCACTTTTTTGTGCAACCTTTGTTTGGAAATGGACAAGAAAGTATGGAAGAACAGCATTTCCATAATCCAAAAGAGAGTGAGAGAGAAAGGAGAGGAAAAGGAAACCAAAAAAAGGGGGTGTGTGGTTATGTAGTGCTTGGGTCCAGTGGGAGAGCGCTTCAAATCCTAAAACAAACCCGGGAGATGCAAAGCCGCACGCAGGGAGCCTGCGCCAAAACCTGGATGCGGCGGCTCCATCCCAGGCGCTTGCTCCCGCGAACTCCGGCCTCGCTCCCCCACAGCCTCCCGGACGACGCCGGGAAGACGGAGACCGGGCCCCCGCCCGAAGTCCGCCAAGGCGGCCACGGAAAGAAGGAGCCACCGCCTCCGGGCGTTCCCCGGCCAGCCCGGCACCCGGGGCCGCGCCCAGCCCGTCCCAGGCGTGTCCGGCCGGGACGCGGCCGCCGCCACAGCGGGAGCGTGTCCCGAGGAGGTCCCGGCCCGCTCTCTTCCCGGGAAGGGGCGCTCGCCGGGCATCCCCCGCCGCCGCGGCCGCGCAACGCCTCCCTCTGCCGGGCAGCGGCGGAGGCGCGGCCCCGCCGCCCAGATGTGCTCCGCGGCCACAGCTGGAGAGGATCCCGCCGGTAGGACGCGGAAGGACGGGCAGCCTTCTCCTCGGCTGGGAGGGGAGGCAGGAGCCGCCTGCGGCGGCGCGCTCTGCCTGGGCAGAAGTCAGGAAAAGAAGCGGGAGTCTAAACCTTCGTTCGGAGTAACACCTGACACTGGGCACAAAGGCTCTCTGCCTCCCATCATGTGCTGTCCCAGCTAATCTGGTGGTAACAGCCCTTCTCCCACTTGAATTTCGTTGAGACAAGATCGGCTGTAGTCCAGGATCTCCTTTTCCTGGCTCCACTTCTCGAGCTCTTTCCTAGCTCTTTAATGCAGTGCTTTTGTTTGAGCCTCAGCTCCATGGATTATCACACATTTAATTTCCTCTTTTGAACAGTAAGCAAGTCCTTAGATATAAGAATCAGTCTTTTGTTGTTTCTTCAATCACCTTCCCCAAATAAGGGGCAGATGAAAGCTTTTTTTCTTTTCAAATCCAAGTACTTCGGATCCTACCAGAGTAGAGATCTCACCAGTTAAACATGGGCACAGAGACATGAAACACACAAACTCTCCTTTCCCACTTCTTCTCAACACATCACTCTCTCTGGTAGATCCTGAAGGCCTTGCCAGATCAGCATTCTACTGTGTGGTGTCAATGCCATAGCTCTCCCCTTTCCTCTACAATCCCAGGGGACACTGGCACATTTTCCCATTTTGAATTTAAACCTGTGCCACACCAAAGGATGATGATCAGCCAAGGGCGTCTGGGACACAGGCACTTGAGGTGTTCACCTTGACTGCTTGACAGCACAAATGGTCTCAAAGTTTTCTTGTTAAGAAAACTTTGTTTATTGTTTCAGTGTACATAAGATCTGGACTACCAAGAATGGCCTAAAGAAACACATATTGTATCATCAGATGTGGGTGTCCACGGCCTCTCCGAGAACAAACCAACATTATCCACCGTCTCTTCTCTAGAAGGCTCATCTTCCCCACAGCAAAACATAGCCCCTTCTGACAACACAACACAGCAACCCCTCTGCACAAAACATCTCACCTGTCCTGATGAGAGCTTCACCAATGAACTGTCTCTCCAGAGCTACACAGGCAAACCAGTTGCCTGTGGACTTACCTTATACTGACTGAAGAAGCCTTTTGCAGGTAGGGTTCAGGACATTTCCACAAACACAGTAAGAAACACCTTCCACCCCAAGCTCTCTTTCACTAGTAGAAATACATCTCTGTGCCTTTGTCAGCACATTGGCACTGGGCAGAAGGCAATTTTTCCCCACCCCCCAACTGTGCCCTCCTGATAACAAGCCATAGCCATGCAGGCATGGTTCTTAGCTTAATGCTAATAGACTATGCTTAATGAACCAAGAGAGCACTGTGTGTATGGAGGGAGGGACTGGAAGCCTGAAACTGCACTATTCAAGCAAGCAGAATAGCAGTAACTCGTCAAAACACAGGCAAAACAGTAGGGCTTCTGGTTGATGGGAAGTGTCACAAGATCCCTGAGTTACCAGCATGGAAATCATTTTTATCTTTACTTTAAAATAAGAACAGCAGCCTCAGCAGCACAGCACCCCTTGCTGCCACTATTGAATTAGTGTCTTGAACCTCCAGGGCCATCTTCTGCTGCATCTTCCACTTATTGGGAGTCACTTACTACACCTACCTCCCCCTCCTTCAAACTCATCTGAAATCATATATATATATTTCAAAAACTCCAGTGCGAACCTGACACAGTGATAATTTTAAAAGCTGTGCTGCTCATGTCAAATTATTCAACATCTGTCTTCATGTTCCCACAAAAATTAGCATAGGATGGTGGTTTCTGATGACACCTATAGTGAAATATTTTGACTTCATCCAGCAAGTTGCAAACAACCTGTCAAGAGGATAATGTCAGTTTTCTAGTACTGCATATTAAAGTCAATTGAGGGCTTATCTGGTGTGTGAAGCTACTGACCTGACCTAAAACCAGAGGCTCTACTGTCACAGAAGAGTGAATCTGACACATTACAGCTGAACAGCAAGGCATTCTGAAGCATTGGGCTGGACAGATTTAATGCCTTAACCCTAAAGAGCTGATCAAGACCTATGCAAATCTTGGACCAACCCAGTCCACTGCTGAGACTATTTCTGTGGCACTCCAGTTAGAAAACAGATTCCTCAAAAGGCCAGCTCCATCACTCCTTTAGCCAGCAATCTGTTCAGCCATTTGAGGACACAGGGTACACTGAGATGCCAGCAAGGCAGCTGAAGAGGTGCATGTCTTTGCCCCCTGTTACTGCTGGAAAAACAGCTCTAGACAAAGGCAGGTGAGAGGGATGGATCCAGATCACCAGGTTCCAGGTGACTTTAGATTGCCTGTGCCCCAGAAACTGTCAGCAGAAGACATGCATGCACACAGGTTGCAAGAAGGTACGAGGCAGCCTACATTAAAAAACTCTCGGAAAAGTGTTTTTACTTAGGAAAAAATACAACCAGGTAAAAGGAGCAGAAAACAAATCATGTCATGTGTGCATGAAATGAAAAAGTGTTGATGTTTGTGGGCTAAATACAGGATATGTTTTACTATGACACTCCTCTACCACAAACACAAGGGAACAGTCTTCCACTAGCTGTTTTTTTGGGGGGTTTTTTTTGCTGTCTGTAGTGGCGTCTCAGGGTTGATTCAGTTTGATGGTGTCTCTTAAAAGAAAGAGCCTCAACAAGTCATTTATTCCCCACCTCTGAGGCTGGGGCAGGACTACTCTACACGCCAAGTGCTTCACCTTGCCAGTTTCAAGTGCAGCCCATGATCAACCTCTGATCATGGTGCAAGGCAGCTTTCCTTGCTGCCCAGCCTAAACATTTCCTTTTATTCCCTTTCCATCACCCTGCTGCATGTAGCCCCTCATCACACACTGTGATGCCCATTCCTGAAATGCCTTTTCTCCAAGTGAATTAGGAAAGGCAGGGGACAAAATATCTCACTCTCTTACTCCACCTGAAACACTGCTGCTAATCAGCTGGACTGTGCTAATTGCAAGAGAACCCAGAAGTATTAATTATACACTGCACATGGAGCAACCACAGCAGCAGCACTGTGCACACCAAACCAGAGCTACCCAAGTCCTGAAATCTAGAAGGCAAACACATACTTCTCCCTTTAAATGCCACCACCCCCCCCTCAATCCTCCCATCTCAGTCTAACTTAAAGACTTTAAGCGTTGATAACTCCAACCCTTGAAGGGCAAGTCCCCTGTCTCCTTACCTCTCCCTTCCTCCTCCCCAATTCTGACATTTTCTAGAGATCTATTTCAGTTGGCTCCTCATCTTGACCAGCAGCATTAACAGACCAGGACTGAAAAGCACATGCAGTCTGGGAAATGGGCTACCACAAAAGGCTGATAAAAGTTGCCTCTTGGCAGTCTGCTGAATTGCCTTCCCCATCAGGCCAGCCTTGTCTCCCTGCAACAAACAAGGCTGAACGAATGGGATCAGCTAATAAGAAGAGGGTTTCAGACACACTTCAGTCATTATAACAAATGCCAATTTATATAACAAGCCTCTTCAGGTGGCAGGCAAAAAGCACCTTGACTCCTAATTAAATTGCACCTAGATTGCAAATGCTTCTTTCCCAGAACCCCCCTTATACAAGTTTTATTTATACCATTCATCTCAATAAACCTCTCCAACAACTCTGCTCTCCTAGACAAGAGGTCTTTTGTGCACATCCATGTGGGTGTATTATTTAAAGGGTGCATCACATGGATACTTTATCTTGTTTAATCTGATTTAATCTCAGGAGATTTGCTAAAGTAAAATATATTTATAGACCCATATAGATGACTCCCCCAATCTCTACTGCCAATATTCAAAGGCAGGAAAACAGATCTGAATCGTGACACTTGAGTTCCCATCATTTTTACATTAGGTGCCACATGATATTGACATTCACAACACAGAATGCAGAAGTACAGTTTAAAGCTATGGCAAGAGACCAATATAGAGGAAAAATCAACAGGAGGTGGGCCATAGGACTAATTTCTAATCCTGCTTTTTATTTATCCTTGCAAATATAACAATATTAATCCATCTCTGCTTGAGCCATCAGTAACAGCAATTCCACATCCAAAGAAAGAGTGCTGGCTGCACAAGGCATGAAATCAGCCTGGGGTGGTGGACTGAAGGCAGGATTGGTAAAGACAATATGAAAACTATTAGTCACTGTCCAAGTTTGCAGTGTACTGATTCCACGAGACACAGCTCTGCATGCAGCGACAACTGCGTATTAAGGCTCCTGCTGTTCGATAGTTGGAAGAGGTAGGGGTGGGGAGAGGAAGGAAGAGACTAGATTTCCCCTTTGTGTAGTTAAGTAAGAGAACGGATAGAAGTAGTGTACCATTTTGGCTTAAAAGGATGCCTTCATCTTAGTGTATGTCTGCATCTGTGCTTTCTTTTGTACACAGCTTCTTCAATCTCTCTCTGAGAGAAAAAGACAAAAACATCAGTAAGTTATTCTGAAGATCTAATAGCAGCAACTCTGTCAAATGTGGGTTCACTGAAGTGTATGAAAAAATACAACAGGCAACCTTCTAAAGCACATTTAAGCAAACCTGGTTTTAAGCTCTGTTCCTCTTGCTACAATCCTAAGCAGTGAGGCTATTCTACAGCAACTGACAGCTATTCAGCAGTAAACACACTGAAGTGAAATAATAAAAGTTCAGCTAGAACCAGATTACCTGTTTTAGAGGATTAAATGGCATGCCCTGACCAGGTTTCTGTACCACAAACTCATTCTACTCCTCATCTTTCCAGCCTTTCTAGGGTCATACAATTTTTGTCTGGATATGCAGACTGGGAGAAAACACATATACTGAGAGGAAGAAAGAAAAAAAATAAAGGATGTTAAACATCCTCTATTTAAAAAGGTTATTTTACAAAACAGACCCAAACTCAAATTAACATCTCAGTCCTCAAGGAGAAAGGAGGAATTGTTTCCATTAAAGAAATACATCATTAAAAAGTGACCTACAAAGACTTACCCATAGTCAGTGAGACTGAACTGATCTTTGCCAGAGCTCACACAAGAGACTGGCTGCGTGCTGTTAAAAAAGAGGGAGCGGGGGGGTTGGATTCTCTCACTGGGGTCTCTCTTCAGAGCTCAGAGCGCTTGGCTTGTTAGAGGCAGTGGCATGCCTTCCAGAAGGACTTTACAGCAACGCACAACTGAGTTGCAAGCCAAGATAAAGGCGGCTTGTTATGAGAGACAAGTCTTGTGGGTTGCTTTTATTTATTTTTTCCCAGTGTATTGGAAATGCAGATCTTGTAAAGCAAGAATTCAGAGAGGGCTGAGAGAGGGAAAGGGGGGCTGCATGGCAGGCTAAAGTAAATCCCGGGTGTTCTCTCAGCCCGGGGCTTGTGCTTGGCGGCACGGGGTGCCATCCCCCACCTCTGCCCTCGCACTGGGGGCTGCGGAAACCAGACCTCTTATGAAGAGACCACCCGAGCTCGCCATTTGCCACCCTGCCTGCTAACAAGGAGAGGGAGTGAGCTCCCGTAAATGCAAAAATAATAATAGTAAAAGAGGAAAAAATAATCAAGCAGCTCGACATCAGCTCTGCCACAGACCACTACCCACTCCATCACCTTAAGAAGAAAATCAGCAGCAAAGTTCCACAGGACGCAAAACCAGCCTCGCCTCGCTCCCCCGGGGTGCCCGGCGGGGCTCGCCGGGGGGAGCAGTGGGGAGGCGGCCCCGCCGAACCGGGCAGAGCCGTGGCGGTGCTGAGAGCGGGCAGCCCCCGGCACGCAGAGAACGAGACCCCCGGCGAGGCAGTCCGGCCGCCCTTCTCCCTGCTTCCCCCGTGCCGGTGGTCCTGCGAGGATGGAAACCCGCAAGCGCAGCGCGGAGAAGGGATCCTTCGTCCTCCCCCTGCCCCAAAGAAAATGCAACTCGGAGGTGCTCCCGGAGCCGCCCCCGCCGGCATTAGCGCGGCGTTCCCACGCGAGGCGGGTGGGGAGAGGGGAGGCAGGGCTGGGGCTTCAGTCGCTCCCCCGGCGGCAGCCCCGCCGGCGGTCCCTGCGTGCCATCTCGGCGGACTCGTACATGGGAGGCGGCCAGAGGTTACGGCGAGGAATTATGAAGTAGCTACAGGCGCTGGAAGCCCTATTGCTGCAATCAGTCTCTCCGCTCAGGCTGAGACGAGGTTCGGCGGCATCATTTACTTTCTCCTGCAGGTGCTTTTTAACTTTGATCCCACAGCCGCCGTCTGCGCCCTCGCCCCCCACCCCACACCCCTCCTTCGCAAACAGCGACCGCAACAACGTTTCTTACCGTACACCCCTTGTCCTCTGCTGTACACCGGCACCAGAGACAGGAATAAAAACCAGATCATGTCCATCTTCAAGGCAGAACCTTCATCGCCGGCGAAGAAAAACAGCCAAAACAGCTCAGGCAGCATCCGGCGGGGTAGCAAGGAGCAGCCGAAAGCCTCCTGGAACGCCGCCCCATGCGCCCCGCTCCGCGCCGGGCACCGGCGCCCCTCGGGCGGAGGAAGGGACCTCCCCACACCGGGGCCGCCTAGGGGTAAAATTTAAAATAAAAAAAAAAAAAAAAAAAAAGGAAAAAAAAAAAATAAAATAAGAAGGGAGAGAACGAGAGAAGGAGGCAGGGAGGGCAGAAACGCGGAGTGCCGCTTTCCGCTTCCCCTCGCCAGGTTGCTCGAAGATCTCCAGGCGAACCGGCAGCCGCGCCCGCACTCCCTCACTCAGTGTACGGAGAAAAGCCAGCCCGGGGGCACCGGGCCCCGCCGGGCTAGGGCAGGGGCAGGGCCCGGGCCAGCCCAGCTCTATCCCCCGATCCCTGCGGGAAACGGAGGTCCTCTGTTCAGCGGGAGCTGACAAGCGCTGCCCCAAGTCCCGCGCTGCCCGAAGTGCTGCCAACTGGGGCCAACTTGAGTGAGTCCTCGCCCTCCCTCCTCCTGACGAGGCTCTGGCCGCAGCCCCTGGAGCGGACGGGGAGAAGGAGAAGGAGGTGGAGAAAAAGGGGGGATGCGAGGGTGGGGGGTAGGAGACAGCTGCTGAAAGGCGGAGGGAGGGATAGGTGATTCTCGCTCCTCTTTTCCAGATCTTCTGATGAGGGGATTGTTGTAATTAATCAAATCCAGGAAGGATTTTTTAAATTTTTTTTTTCTTTTTTAAAGCGGCTCCCAAGAGCTCCCCTAGCTGCACTGCACCGCCCCAACCAGCCTGAAGGGAGAAGCAACCGAAGAGCAGAAGACCACGCACCCTCGCTGCGCCTGCAGCTCAGCCCGGCTCTCCTCGCCTCCTCCCCAGCCTGCCAGGTCCTTCTTCCTTCAAAACTTTCCCTGATGTTGTGTGCCGGCCTCTTGTGGGTGCGTCGCCTCCGTGCTTGCCTGCTCCGCCCGCCTCGCAGAGGATCTGCAGCTGTAGAGAGGCCTGTGTCTCTCTCCCTCGACGGCTGCCGGAGCTCCTAGTGGGAACTAACGGACTGCAACTGGAAGGGAGCTGACAAGCAGGGACAAGAAGGTGGACAAAGTTGAGCTACTCCTATCAGACGCCATCTGGAAATCGCCTGGCAGGTCTCTACCCCGCCGCTTTTCTCTGAAGCGCCAAATCTTCTGCAAAAGTTGCCGGAAACGACACCGCTCCCCAGCCGGCCCCGGGGCACTCCGCTCCACCGACCCCCGACGGGGCGTCTGGGGCTTCCCGCGCCCGCCAGCTAGGCTGGCCCGAGGTAGCCTCACACTTCCCTCTCTGCCGGCTCTGCCAGCCGCGCCGTATTTTCTCCTCTGTTGGCTTTCCAGGTTTCCCCCCTCCCCTCTTCACCATTTCATTCCCCTTCGGTTAAAAATAATAATTAAAAAAAAAAATTAAAAAAAGGAGCCAATTAAAGCCGGCATGCTGAGGAGAGCCCAGCCTCCTGCCCAATTCTGCGAGCCTCCCCACGCCTCGCCCCGGCCCAATTATAGACAAGACCGCAGGGGTGGGGAGAAAAAGAGACTTGCTTCGGGCGAGAGACCGGTTGTCAGTCCGAGGTATTCCCATCCTCAGGGCGGTCGCGGCAAGGTCGACTTCTCCCGGCTGGGACCTGAGATGCCAAGGAATAGGGGGCAGCGCAGGTTGCCGGGGTGTCTCCCGTGCTGGCGCTCGCTGGTGCCAGCAAAGTTTTTTGGGACCTCCAGGTAGGTTACAGGCCGGCGGGGCTGCTTTTTGCATGCTGCTAGGAAGCGGCGGGGCGGCGGTGCTGTGCGGGGCCCCAGCCCGGTGCGTGGCTGCGGGGGCCGCGGTACTCGCCGGACTGCCGGCCCGGGCCGTGATGATGCTCCTGCGTGAAAGCAGGAGCGGGGGAGCTGTGCATGCCCTGTTCCCCGTCCTCCCCCGCGCAGGGCCCGGGGCGAGGGGCCAGGAGGAGGAGGCTGCAACAGACCCGAGCATCACCACCGGCACCGGGGGGCTGCGGGGGGCCCTGCTTTGCGATCTCTATTTCCATCTGCTTTGCTAGGGAGATAAAACGCTGCCCTGGGAAGCCTGGACCTGCTCGCCCCCGAGCCGGCGAGCCCACCCGTGTCTAGTCCGGCTCCGTAGCAATGAACCCAGACCGTGAAGCAGAGCCAGCGCCGTGGAAACCCCTGTAAGCAGCAGCGCCTTCTACTCCCGGGATCCGGGCTCCGGCCCGCCTCCTCCCCAGCGCTGGCGCCGCCAGGACGCCCGGGGACGGCTGATGCGGTGTCCCCTAGCGACAGCGGGTCTTCTCCGGCCCTTCCTCGGGGCCCCGGGGGCTCCAGGCCCTCCCCGCGGCTCTGCATCCACGCCCGCTCCCCACGGAAGCTGGCGAGGGGTGCGGGACCCGGAGGGAAAGCGGGTGGAAAGACGTACCCCGCAGGCACTGAGTCGTCATATGAACAAGTCACTCCCTGGATAAAAATGTAATTTAAAAAAATATATATATATGGCCCAAAGAGAGGCTGGTTGCTCAGTCATGCTCTAACAAACAAGCAATTAATAGATATAGCTCCTAATTAGTAAGTAGTTATTCCTATTGTAAATGGTGCTCAGCAAGAAAGAGAGAAAAGCAGTAGCATGCACCAGGAAGAGAGCAGCGATAAAGAGAGGACAGTTTCACTCCAGAGCCCAGCATCCCCCCCGTCCCCAGCATGCATGCATGTGGGACACATGGCAGGTGATTTCCCACTGGACTCTATCACTTGTCAGAATACCACCAGTATAAAACTGCCTTGGTTTTTTGTTTTTTGGTGGGTTTTTGTTTTTGGGTTTTTTTGTTTGTTTGGGTGTTTTTGTTTTTGTTTTTGGTGGTGGTTTGGCATTTTTTTCCTTTTTATTTATTTTTTCTGTAACTAAAGGGAGATTTGCCAAGAAACTGTGGGCTTCACACTCTAAGATGCCTTTTCTATAGCTGATGGCATAGAGCAGGGCACCTGTGAAAGCACCTGATGTGAGCAAATTTATTCTTTAATACAATAAACTCTTATCTGAGAAGGATTTAATCCTTCCCACAGTGGGTGGTTGCAATATTAATAAAGGGTAGAAGAAGGCAGCCAGCACCAGGAAGACAGGTGGATCAACCCCTTTGCCAGGGCATGAGGAGAAGCAGGAGCTGGTGATAATGAGACAAAGTGAAGTTGTACACATCTCCATGAAGCAGCCTGAAAGCAACCCAAGGAAAACGAGATGAAGAGATGTTTGCAGATCCAGAAAGCTTTGTGGTGATAAAATAAAACCATGGAGACATGAGTCTTGTTCTTTTCTATGCATAATGTTGAAATAAGGATATTTATGTGGCATTTTGTAGCCTTTCCATTACTTTTTTTTTCAGGCACTCTCATTAAATTATGGAATACTGCCTCAGTGTTTGAATGAGTATGAATTAAATATCTGGCTAATGAGTAAAAAAAAAATCTTAAAAATGTATGCTTCACACCCCTTTTTGTGTTAGTATTCAATGCACATGCTCATGTTTCACTTGCACAAACACTTATGAAAGATG
The DNA here is from genome assembly GCA_013400915.1 of Pardalotus punctatus. Taxonomy (NCBI): domain Eukaryota; kingdom Metazoa; phylum Chordata; class Aves; order Passeriformes; family Pardalotidae; genus Pardalotus; species Pardalotus punctatus. Next base: position 143,060 of record VZTX01010746.1, on the reverse strand, counting down.
AATTTCAAAGTAAACTGCCAAAGTATATTCTGAGTGGGAAAAAATACTGCCAAAACCCAAGAACATAACTGCATTTGCTAAATAAGGTAATTAATAATTACTGCTAGAGGCCTAATAAATCATAACATTCATAATTATGGAGTTTCCAATGGGTGTCAGCAAGGGAGCATTCCCATGCACACTTGCTAAGCAAGCTACATGTTTCAGGGAAACCATACCCTGTAGTGATTCTACTTGTCAGAAAGCAAAGATGAAGGATGCCTTTCCTCCCCGCAAACTGTTTCTGCAGAACATATTTGTCCCATCTTTCCGTCTGGGAGTCAGTGTCTCTGGTTGCTTCTCAAGACCCCACTTGTCAAATGAGTCCTGTCTCTGAAATATTTATACATACTCCATCACCTATATTTCACAGCTCTGTTAAGAGGCAGACAGTCTCTGGGACAGCTGCTGTGTTCAAAGAGAGCAAATCATATAAAGCATGACACCAGGCAAGAAGCTATTGGAGAACTGTGTGAGGCCAAGGTCCAGTTGCAAGAACATTAATTATCTCTGTGTCAATGTTTTCATGCTGTAGTCTGGTGCAGTCTGTCATTTCTTTCTTTTCTGGGATGATGCAAGTATTTCTGGGCCCTGGTGATCTCTTGAGCTTGTGGCCTGACATTTCTATCACCTCTTTCCTGTTCATTTTCTTCTCAGCAACCCATCCAAGAATGTCTCCAGGATCCATGAAGTTTGAGCTCTTCCTCCCCTCCCTCCGTCTACACATATATGGAAGCTTTACTGCAACATTTCCCTCGCTATGCCTAGTGAAAGGGAGTAGAAATAGAAAGTAGGAATGGAAAAGGAACATAATAGAGTGCCTTAAAGGCAATGGGCAAAGCCAGGGTGACTCCAAATGCTGCAGGAGAGGTGAGAGTTGGGAAGAGGAAGGAAAGCCAGAGGATTCTGTAGCACTGCAGCAGAGATGCAGGGAGATGGGAAAACAAGGGAATTCTAACTGCATCATTGGTCTGCATCAAGGAGCATACAGGGTTGTTCCTGTGTTGCTGCTGAACCAAGGCAGGTTGTGCAACAGTGTGGAACAGGGCAAGTGTCTAACCTGAGGCAGTGAGATTAGGCAGCAAAGGAGCCACAGAGGGGAAACTGGGAAAGTCAAGGGAAAGACAGTGTGTGTGAGGAAGGGGAGCCCCTTTGAACTGCTTCAAACAAATTAGGGACAACAGCACCAGGTACTCTGTAACACACAAACTATTGGAAGATGGGAAGCTGGGCAAAGCTACAATGACAGGATGCAGTTAAACTGTCTGCTGTCTGTTTTCTTTCTGCTTAATTGGTCTTTGCAGGAAAACTGTAAAAAAATATATACAAAAAAATCCTAGTTTGCCATTCTGAAGTGCTGGAATCAGAATCTCTGTTAAAAAAAATTCCCCTGGCCTAGAGCAGTGTTTTCCATCATTCATAACACCAGGCTGGTGCTGCTGCAGTCCTAGATCCTCCTGGGTATCTCCTGGTTCCAGTATGAAGCACGCCAGGATAGGGCTATAAATCCCAAGGGTTCTGCTTTGCTGTCCTCAGTTCTCCTCATCTCCACTCCAGGGAATACACCTATGCGATGCTCAGTTTCCTCCCAGATGCATTTTACAGCACTAGAGGCACCTCAGAGCCTCTTGTGTACTCTCTGCATTTTTGATTACCTCTCCTCCTCACAGATAGTGTTTGGTGCTGAAGGCGTGATGAGGAGAGTCCATCTCTATTCTTCAGCCAAGGTATTAATCCACCCTGAGCTTTACCACCCTTCCTCCCTGCACTTCCCAGATGCTGCTAGTCACAAGGCTGTGCTGGGATTTCTGACAGCCGGTTGCTATTGTACTGGGTTCCACTATTCCTGCCTCCTGCTTTTACCCAACTTTGACAAACTTCTGTTCCCTGGTTAAGGCTTGTTTGAAAGCCATTACAACCCTTTGCCCCTGTGATCTCAATGTGTGGCCACTCTTCTTTCCCCAGCTCAAGTGCTCACCCCATGCCCTCCCTGCTTCCCCCTCCCTGCTTGTGCACTAAACCCACAGGCTTTTAACTCAACATTTTCTACCAATCTCTATGCTTCTTAGCCTATGTATCTAGTTTGTCAGAAATCCTGCTGGGTTTTGGTTTTTTTTTTGTCTTATGTTCTAGGACAGATTTGGGCTGGTACAGGGGTGCAGACAAGTGTCTCAGAATCACTGGGAGCATCTTTTTTCTGTTTCACCTTTTCTTTGATCTTTTTTCTCCTCTGCCTGCTTTTCCTTCTACATTCATGCTTTCTTCTTCTTTCCCACCCTCCCTTTCATGTGTAAAAAGTGAGTTGAGAAAATGTCAAGCTGATGCTGGTCAAAGGAACTTGTTCTTTCTTTTTTCCACTTCCTTTTATTTCCTCAGCCCTCTCTCCTAGCCCACATCTCCCAGACTGTGCTGGAGAGGGATACTTTTTCCCAAGGAGCAGATACAAAGTGTTTGGGCATCATTCTCCCCTGTTCATGCCCTCTGCCACTACAAGCAAAAGGTGCATTGATTACAGATTTTGTCAGTGCCAGGCAGCTGATCTAAAACGTGTGATCTGTACCCTGTGGTGGAGGTGGTGGTGTGGGTGACAGTAAAGGACCTAGTCCTGAAGCAGATGCCTTCAGCCAGAGGGCTGTGTTGGAACCAGTTGTCAGCACTCCCAAGAGAATGTGCTACGTGAATTTCCCTTGAGGGGTTTTAAACACAGCTCACAGCATGAGGATAATTGATCTGCTCATACAACTCTTAGACAGGACCTTCCTGTTTAGGCCTTGGTGGACACAGCCTTTGGCCACAGAGAGCACATCTTGATGAGAGGAGGAAGCCATCCTGCAGAGCCACTTTTGTGGAAGCACTTAGGTAAGGCTGTGGCTCACATGCCCTGATACCTCTCCTTGGTGAGAAAACACTCCAGCTAGTGTTCTCACTTCAGTTGCCCAGTGGCCACACTCATTTTTGGGAAGCTGATTCTATTAGCAATACAGTGACTTAAAATAACACATGAGAAGTTCCTCAGACCCTTTTTGTCCCTAGAGAGGGCTACCCTCACTTCAGGAAGTTGAGCATTTGTGGTTTGGATATAAAGTGGAAACTGCAGAGAAAATTATTTTTCAGCCAGAATGTCCCCTCACTATCAATCCCAGACCACAAGAGCTGGGAGGAGAGCTGGTTGCAGAAAGATCCAACAGTGTGCGAAGCAGGCTGCAGAGAAGAGCATCCCATTCAATGTCTGAAAAGCCCCTCTGCTTTGTGGGGGATCATACACTGCTGTTCAGAGGTGCAGCTCCCCACCAGCTTCTCACTGTAAGAAGACAATGAAAAGAATTTGGAATCCATAGCTGTCAAAGCCAATGTGTACTGCCAAAATCCAAACAGCTTGGGCAGTTAGACCTTTACTGGAATGGGCTTTGTTCCACCCAGGAGAATAGGTGTGCAGTCCCCAGCTCACCTGGCCATCTCTGGCTGTTTTGACTGGAGATACCTATGTCAGCCCAGTGCCTGGTGGAGGCTTCCTCCTGCTCTTTTTGGGCAACTCACCAGCTGATTGCTATTTTTATTCACTACCACAAATCCACTCTCCAAGCTTGGCCCATCTTCCTTCTGCCCAGACTCCTTCCAGGAGGGTTATAAACAAACACAGATTTGATCTGAGTTTTGGAAATCCTGAGGCCAGAGTTCTTGTTGGAAATACAGTGGTCCCAGTGTACTTCTCCCAGAGGCACTCAATGATGCATGTGGGCACTTATGTTTTAATTCAAAATAACTTACATGGCCTGTTTCACTGTCATTCCTTGATCTGCTTGGACCTATAGCTCAGTGTGGCAGGTGAATACATCAGAGAGTTTCCAGGTTTAAGGAGAGAATGCAAAGAGCTGCTTTACTGGGCAATTTATGTCTCAGTGCCACTGAACTTCCCTGCTTTGGGTCTGTAAGATGATGAGGTCTGGAGGGACAGAGTGCTGCAAATCTTACTTCCATGAGGGAGGAGGCTCTGAGCTCCTCTATGAGGTCTGGGTCTTTCAGCCCTCATTTTTGTTCCTCAGCAGTCTCTGCACATATACCACTTGTATATACATTATTTAATCTCAGTGTTTTTGATTCTGTATGACGTTAAGGAGACTTGGACACCTGAAGTCCAAGGGTTTTGAGAAATGCGGAACACGCAAAATGTCAAGGGCAGTTGGTCCCTCTGAGTTAATCTAAAAGCCACTGTCTTCTCATGAGCCAAATCCAGTCCATGGTGCACAAGTAGCCCCCGAGGCTCAGCTGCTTTGAGTTTGAGAACTAAGCCCCTACAGCTAACTTGTGTAGAAGTAATTTCCTTGTTGGATCTTATATGCAATCTGTAAACAACCCTTACACGTTGCTATTACCTCTTCATTTTCAGGTGTTTTTTGCCACTGCTGCAGTACTTGACTCAAGGATCCAGTGATTTTTATTTTTGTGTGAACGTGTATGTACACACACACACACACAAAAATCCTTTTCCCTGCTGTCCAGTGATACACTACAGTGATACACTATACTATATTTTTAACAAACTGTCTGCTCAAGTCAAAATATCTTAGACAATTCATTGCACAAATCCAGAAGCTGCAAAGGAAATGTGCAAGAAAGAGAAAATGTTCAGAACTGTGCCTGCTGAGAGGATGTTAAAACACACACGCACACATGAACCAAGGATTGCTGCTCCCTCTTTACTTTTTACTTTTGGGGTGAGTCCGAAACACAATTCCATGTTGCCTTTATGCTTAAATATTCTCACATCCTTAAGGCACAGCAGCATCCTTGTTTTTCCTCTGTAACTTGATCCATTTTAGAAAATCCATGGTGAAATACTCTGTTTCAACTCAACATGACTATTTATAACACAATTGTACAGCAAATCAGAGTTAGAAGAGCCATTGCTGTAGAACGAAGAAACATGACATGCTACATACAAGAATTAACACAAGAAAAATCCTATTGGGAGGAAATAATTGAAAAACCAAGGACATTTACCAACATACTTTTCACTGGAGCTGCTCTGATATTTTTAGAGAAGCTAGGGCTACCTGGAGACACAATACAGGTGTGTGAGTTCTCTGTAGCATTGAAGCACTGATCCTGGGGAGGCAGTTTACCAGCAGAGCTTCTCTTGCCAGGATCACTCATCTCATCGCTGCTCCCAAGCAACACAACAAGTGAACCTGCACTCTCACAGAGCTGGCATGGCTGTCTCAGTCAGGAGCTGCACCCCTGATCAAAAGTGAGCGTGAAGGAGCTCTCCCCTGTGTGAGGAGGGGGCTGAAACACGGAGTCGAGGTGTGACTCACCAAACTCAGACAGCGAGGCAGAGAGATGAGCAGAGCTGGAACAAAGTACTTTTCTTGCCTCATTTCTCAGCATGGCTGCAGACAGACAGCATTGCCACTGAACTGTGTATTCCAATGTATAATTACTTCCTTATTATATGGCTAGCTCATTATGCCAAGAAAGTTAGCAGGAATGTGGAACAAAGACATTTTTCCCCTTCCTGTCTTTCAGACCAGAGAAATGACAGATCATACAACCTGCTGGGAACCTCCACCTTCTCCACCCTTCACAGGCTGGCAGAGGTTGAAGTTTGATTGATTTCCCAGTTATGTCTAGTCCTCAGAAGAAAGAGAAAAAGAGTTAATCATGCTAGCCTGATAATAAAGCCAGGGACTTTGATGGCTGTTGCTATTGCTGCTTCCAGAGTGATGTGCTGGGCACATGGGTGATCTTGTACTGAGCCTTGAAGGTGATGGGAGTAACCAGCTTTGCCACACATCATTGCTTAGTACCTCACAGACAGGGAGGACGATGATATGGAGTGTCAGCCTGAGGTAAAGCCAAATACAGGGCCACTGGAGCCAAGACAGGGCTTGACTTACCTACAGTATGTGTGGCACTTTTTTAAAGCTTGAAAACTTAGTCCCTTCTGTTGCAACCTCCCTCTAGGGGCTCACCAGTCACTACAGTATTTTAAGGCATGTCCCTTCATGTCTGAAGTGTTGCACACTCACCCTGTGGGTTTCCAAAGACGTTCGTCCATGCAGCTCCCCAGGCAGCTGCCTTCTGCTGAAGGGTGGGGTTCTTCTCCTTGCTAAACCAACCCCTGCATCCAAACTTCCCCAGGCAAGTCCGGCGAGGGTTTTGGGCAACAGCAACAGATTTCCCTATTAGCTATGTCAATCAGTAAAATTCGTGGAAAATAGCATAATTTTTAGATGGATCAAATAATTCACAGAATATGGAGACAGAAGGAAACACTGCTGGTCTGATCTCCTGTTCTAATCACAGTGCATTGTGAGGAACAACCTCCAGTACTGATTTCTGATAAGCCAATAATAAACCATTCATTTCTATTTCACACAGAGCAGTGCCATATTCCATCAGGATGCACAAACCAGTATTCTGGAGGAACAATACACATTTGGGATCAGATTTACAGCTCTTTAGCAGCCCTCAGATTTGCAGGTAGACCACAATATCTGACTTGCTGGAAGGTTTCATGGCATGTGATGCTGGCCCTGAGGAATAGATGCTTCTGATTTTCCCACTCTGATTTTTCCTGGTCTTTGGCATCAAGAATGAGGCAGACAGGCACCACCTCTCCAGCAAGCTTCAGGGGGGCCTCAGGGAGCCAGCAAGATACAGGTGAGAGGGAGAAGCTGGTGGGGAGTCAGGCGGCACTGATGAGGTGGACAGAGAAAGGAAGGGGTGGAAAACAGCCTGTGGGAGGGATGAAAGAGGGGCACTGGGGCAGCTTGAAGCATGGGAGGAGGAGCAAGGACTGCTGGAAAGATGCTGGGAGCAAGTAAACAACTGAAACTTGGGGAAAGCCAGAATGAAGAAGACATTGCTTGCTGGGGCAGGGGCTGGTGGCCCCTGGTTGGGCTGAAATGTGGTCCTAGGCCATGGGTAGGGCAAGGGGAGGCTTGTTGGGTGGAGGCTGGTCAGGGCTCCCAGGACCTGGCAGCTCTGCCCCTTCCTTCTGCCCAGTCAGCCCTCATTTTTCTCCATCCCACCTCTGTGCCCCCCTCACTTGTCTCACACCCTGCCATAATTCCCTTACAGTCCTGCCCTTGCAGTGAAGCCAGTGGAGTTGGAAGAGCTGATATGAAGGGGCAGACAGGGAAGAATAGAGTAATAGGGTGAAAAGTGCTTCCCTGTGCCTGAAGATCCAGTCCAGCTGCCCTGGGCACACCTGGTCTTGGGGGTAACATGGAGCTGGGTCACTGAAGTTAACAGGGGATGAGCTCATCCCTGCTCCAAATATCCTGGGTGAGGTGTCTCATGTTAAATACTCTTCTGTATTCCCTATGTACCTCTGAGTCCCTGAAAACAGCAGACATATTGATAAAAGATGCCTGAGAAAAAATATTTTACAGGAACCAATAGATGCCTTTCTCTCTGGAAAATGAGCACTGGTTAATCAAGAAATTACCAATAAAAATTTCTCATATGAGCACTTCCCCCCCCCACCTTGTTTGTCTTGCTGGAGAATCACATTTCATTTTCAAACCGCAGTTCTACATTTATCATCCCTGATTTACCAAATTGCCTCTTGCGGAAGCAGTGTCTAACCTACCTTTATATAAGATTTCGCAGGATAATGTGTTTATGTTGGACTCAGAGAGGCTCACGAAAAAGTGGCAAACATATTGCAGTGGAGGTAATATAAATTATTTTAGATTCAAAATATTCCTCCTCAAGTAACACTTTCAGAAAATATTGTATTGTCAGTAAGACTTAACTCTAAAATCTTCAAGCAAGAGGAATTTTGTTGTCTTTCTCCTTTATTTTTTTTCTTAACAGGGATCAAAATCAACCTTTCAATAAGCCTGTCTTTGTAGTCAAAACAGAAGAGGGTGAAGATACCCCTAGAATTAGAGTTGTCTCAAAGCTTATCAGCAGGGTAGGTAAAGTTTAATTTTGCAGCCCAAAGATTTTCACTTCACCCTTGGGCAAGCAAGATTCAGCTGTGTGGGAGCAGCAGAGTGGGTCCCTCCCTGGATATACTTCTTCTTTTCTATCCTCTTTACAGTGCACAGGTTGGAGGGGAAAGGCTGGACAGTGGCTTCCTGCCTGCTGCAGCTACAGCCATCCCCACCTCTTCCAGCCAAGCAAACCAGGCTGCTGGCAGCCCCTGGCAGGCTTCTGCCTTTGGCAGCCACCAGCTTGGCCCATGCTTGAAACCAGCCCTGTCTGTAAATAAGGTAGAGAAAGTCGTGTCTGCAAAGCTGAGCCTGGAATCATTATCTTATAGCTGCAAATGGAGCCTCCCATTGCAATGAAAGGATGCAGATAATTGGGCTATCTTGTAGAAATCAAATTCTTCTGCCCTATAAACTGCAGTCAGTGCACATGATGCCATCTCACTGCATCAGGGTGGAAAGGGGAGGTTTTGAATGGGGTCACTTACTCATCCCAAAAAGGACAAGACTTCTGTGCCCTTGGCACACACAGCTAAACTCCGGGGGATCATGACAGTCACACATATGACCCCTTTCCATTTGAGCTCTGTGGGAATACTATCAAGCTGATGATTTCCATTGAAATCAATAGGAAAGTAAGAGGGTATCAACAAAATCATTAATAATTTCTCTCAATTATAATCTAGTTTCTTCAAATACAGCTGTTGCTGGAGCCTGCAGCCAGAATTAATGATACAGAAAATCTGAAGGACAATAAACTGTATAACCGTGAGCTAGCAGGATGTGAACAAACAGTAAACAAAAATGAAAATGTCAAAGGGGTTAAACCTTTGATAAACTACTGCTCCAATATTGTTTGATAAGCTCTCCTTCAGATGTTGCACAAGTATTCTCCCTTGCTTTCAGAGCCAGCCTGATAGTTTTCAAGCCAAACACATTTCACAACACAAAATTGTAGAGGAGCAGAAATGCACCTTTAAAAGAGAAACAGATTGTAACCTCATTCTTACATTTTAAAAGCAATAACATGAATGCATGATTACACATTCCTCATAGCTGGGATTCCTCGTTCCTCACAGGTACAGAGCCTGTCCTGTGTTCAGCACGGAGATCACTAATGTTCAGTACTTTCTGCTGTTTATAAAGTGAATCAAGCAGGTATGTTTTGCAGTTGTTAAAACCAAAGGCAATAATATACACACACACATGCATCCACCCACATAAGCACAGAGAGGTTAATACCAATCTAAAATATTTTGCATGGCAGAAACAACACAAAATCATTGTCAGCAGAGTTGTTGGAAGACAGTGTCAGTTAATGGAATGTCTGTAGTCTTGGGCACACAGTCCATCCTGGGCAACCACTGTACTACGTCCTTTAAAGTACTTTATCAAGTGCTTTGCAATGAAAAACGCCACAATCCCTGTGTATCTTAAATAAGTAAACAGCAATGCAAATGGAAGAGGCACGTTTATGAAGCCAGGGAAGGAAAAAATGAGTTTGCTTAGGCCTGATTTTATGTCACAGGTGCGTTTTTGTGTCTTTTACACTTGTCATGAATGGCTCAAAATGCCAAATTCTAATCTTCCAAGACACAAAGACAATCAGTCAAAGGGGAAATGCTGAATTCCCGGTATCCAGTCTTCTCTAAGAAAGCCAGTTGGCAGTGTAATGCAAACTAATGTTTCAAGCATCATCTTTTTTGTTTCTTCTCCTGGTTCACATATATACACACATCCAGTGGAAGAGAGAGAAAGAAAAAAAAGAAAGGGAGGGGAAGAGAGAGGTCACCGCTACACCCATCTACAACTGTTGGAAGAGAATAACTAACACATGAAGCTAGAGCTGGAGAAGGTGGGACTACTCTAAAATTCCCTTGGTGCAGTTGAGATTGGTCCAGAACTACCATAAAATACTGCATGGAAGACAAAAATCAAGTCATGTTTTTAACCGTCTGGTGGGGGGAAAATAGCTATAGATTCTGACTGGGAGAAGCAGATGGCGATGAATTATGAGAATAGGGCACTGCTGCTGCTTCAGCCGCTGCTGCAACTGCCACAGCTCAGCTCTTTTCCATCTGACAGAAGGGCCCCTGGGCAGCCACAGATGAGTCAGACTCGTGTGTGTGTGTGTGTTTGTGGTGTGTGTGTGTGTGTGTGTACAGGCATCTCTGGAGAACCCCAGGTTTTCCCTTTCATTTGTGTGACACTGCTTCAGGGTTTGAAATGAGTTGCGCAGCCCCTGCATCCCAAGAGCACCCTTTCCTCTTGCACTCTGTTTTTCCCGGTGTCCAAGATGGGGCCAACCCTGATGAGCACAGTGTGGCTGGCATGATGCAGGAGGGATCCCTACAGTCCCCAAGCAAGGGTGCTATTGGCATCCTCTGAGTAGGGCACCAAAACTCCTCAGCTGGTGCCGAGATGCAGAAAAGGAGCCATTGAGGATGCCCACACTGAAGCCACTTTGCTTGGACTCCTTGGGAAGACCTGCACCCAAGGATGTGCAGCAGCCACACTGCAGAGCATCAGGATTTGGCTAACATGCTTAAACACAGAGATTACCCATTAGCACTGGTGAATAGTCCTCACTGGCTCTGGGAGACACCTCTGCCTCTGAGCAACGCTGGCCCAAACTCCAAGAAGACAGTGGAAGCAGAAGGACACTGTTTTGAGCTGGAGACTGGCCAAAGCACATATCCAGTGTATCCACTGTGTGAACAGCTCTTGCCTGCCTGCAAAAGAGAAACTATGCCAGCACTGGCACCCTGGATTGCTTTTTTTACAGAAGACTTAGCTGTTGGATTGAAGCTGAGACATTTCCTATCCTCAAAAGACTATTTTCAGCTCCACAGAGAGTAGTTGTTGAACGAGCTCTGTAAATACAGAAGAGCAATAGCAAATTCATTTCACCTTCTTAGCTAATGACTTCCCCTTCTGGAAAAGAGATTCCTGAGGAAAGAAACAAACAGTGCTGTCTCTGCCACCAAGACTGACCTGAGCTTCCCCGCAGCTGGCTGCTCCCTTCAGCACACGGGAAGGAAAGGGGCACCTCTGACAAACGGGTCTGCCTTCAAATACAGGACTGCAGGATGAAGGCTGTGGTAAAGGAGGGGAGATGAGATGGGTGAGGAATTGTTGCTTTCTGTTCTTCAATACCTTCTGGGAAAAAATTAGGGATACTTAGCTGCTGTCACACAAACATTTTATGCAAATCTTATCTTTGTCTTATGCATACTGGTACATAATTTGCATCTGATTATCAACTTTGGGTCTATTGTTTTATTCTAAACAGAATTCCTGCTGCTGAAAGGTGTTGGATTGACAACCCTGGTGAATAAAATCATCTCATCATCTCTCTCTCAAGAGGGTAGGAGAAGAACAGCTTCTCACACAAGGCTCTGCCATTATTCCCCAGCCAGGGCCAGCAGTGAGGATGCCGGCCCTTGGCCTCTTTCTGAGCCTGCCAGCTGATGTAGAGTGTGGCTCTGAATATAGAATCCCTCTGAACTTTCTACAAAGACAACCCAAAATCACTTAAAAAGGAACAGCGAGTCTGTTGGGTCAGATTCACATGCGTGCTACACGTGTGAAGGGTTCCAGCGCCAGTTGGCTCTGGAGTCACACCCAAGGATCATGAAACAGTTTACATGGTGGGATCTTCACACCCAAAATGAAGGCCTTTAGTCTCTTGTAGTCTCTTGACCTAGAGGAGTGGAGGTATTTGCTCCCTCTGGCACAGCACCGAGCAAGAGGAGTCTGTCCACTGACTTTGGAATGGATGCCTGTTCTAGCAGTGTTTGTCCTGTCGATAAAATATTCAGGCCCAGTAACAGCTGCTTCTGCAAGAGCGCCAGATTAAGACAAATAATGCAGACTTAGTGCTCTTTGCCAGGATTGCATGGGCTGACCCTGCTGCAATATGCACACCCACAAATCTTCTCAGCTCATTACCTCATTGAGCATGGCTGCTCCTCTTTGAGGACAGGAGCCGGGTGATACCTCAACGGAATTTGAACATGACATGCCGAGTCAGAGATGCAAAGAGCTGACTGAGAGCTCAGGGCCTGCCTTGGCAGGGAGGTGGACCCTGTCAAAAGATGCAGCCACAAGAACACGTGACAGCCCTGCTGGACAGGACCCTTGGAGTTGTGGAAGAGCTCATTAAGACATTCCTCATTATGGCTGTTTTGTTCTTTGCTAACACCCCCTTAGTGTTTCACTTCTCTTATTCTCTGCACAGACGATTTTGGGTTAAGAAGGGAGGAGTACGCATTGCATAAATGAAGCTTGTTTTTTTTCTTTGAAGTGTGTAGGAAGTCTTTGAAAACCCAACTGTAGCCATTCCCAATAATCTCAACTTTCTGCTCTATTTCTCTGGTTAACCTTGCTGACTCAAAACAACAAAAAGCATAGCCTGAAGGAAATAGTGCTCACTGCTTTCTTAACTTTCCAGTGGCATTTTCCCAGAGATATTTTCTTTTTGTAAAGGTCTTTGAAGTCCATTCCTCTAGTTCTGTGTGGATTCCCACTGAGACCAAATGACTTTCCAACCTGCTTCCCAAGGCCTCCATGGGGTAGGAAGCATGGCTGCCTTCCCTGGGTGATAACAAGAAGGAAGAGTCAGTGAGGGGGCTGCTGAGATGACAGCAGTAAACAAACGAACACAGAGATGTGTTGTGTTTTCTTCCCAGAAGACAGTGGGAGTGAGGTCTTCCCTCACATATGTCCCAAAATTAGAAAATGATGACATCATCTATTAGGAAATTCCTCTGCCCGTCTAGCAAGACTGATCAAGTCTCTTTTTCATATTGCTTTGCAGTCAACTCAAAAGGTCACTCAACTCAGGCAAACTTTCTTCCCCCACCCACACTTTTTTCCCCCCCACCCCTAGCTGCAGTTACAAAGTGATTGCCTGGAGAAGGAAGTGATGGGAATTTCATATTAAGGCAGGCTCCTGTCAAGCTTTGCTAAGATACCTGCCTGGAAGAAGAGGGTGAAATGTGCCAACAAGATCATTTGAGGTAAGTGTTGACATAAGACAGCCTTCCTTGCTCCATTCCTGATGCAGAACTTCCAGGTAAGAGTCCATCTCCTTCCTTGTCTGAGCCCAAAGGTCTGTGGTTTCCTTGCCAGCCTCAGACACTTTTCCACCTGCTGGTCAGTGGCTTGACAGATGACCATCCTATGACTGCAAGGCATGGATAATCAGGCTGAAAACAGGAAAGGCACGCAGCTGGGAGATGTCTCTGCCAGGAAAGACAGTCCCACAGGTAGAGCTTTCATCCTGACCAAGTCAGCAGAAATACCACATATCCATGCACAAGAATTCCATATCACCACCCTCTGCTTTTGTCTTATCTCTAAGGAAATTTCTTCAGGAGAAGATGAAGAAAAAGGCATGTTCCGCTTCCGTAAACACCAGCCCTTCCATCATAGATGTGACGTGTAGAGGCAGGGTGAAAGAGGCCATATAAAGAGGCCCCTTGAACGTAATTGGAGAACTGGACTAATTTGGCTTGTCCTTATAACAGTCCAGAGCTGGGCACTAGACTTACCCACAACAGATAAAGATAAGTAACCACATAATGAGGTTAAAATATTCATTAAGCTAATTGCATGTTAATTAAGTAAATGACGCTATTAGGGATCCATTGAGCTCCATCTGTGTGTGCAAACAGGAGTGAGAATAATCACTCCAGAAAGCAGGGGAAAAGACGGTGGCAGCACACATGCACCAGAGGTGGAAGGGACAATCATCAGGGGAAGTTCCAGGTTCTGGGGGGGCTGACAGCTGTTTTCACAGGAGGGTGGTCTCATGAGAAGAGGGGGCCTGGCCACAAGAAATTCTTAGGTGCTGTTGCCAGCACTGCGAGTGGGCATATCATTTCCCCATGCTCTGTTTCAGAAATGTAAAACATGAACCACAGCCTTGTCTCAAGTGAGAAAATTCATGAGGGAACTCAGGAAAGGGTCTGGCCAAACTCACTTTCCCTACTGTGTCTGTTGATTTTATCAGAATTGCTTGCAGGGGCAGAGATCCATCACCCCAGAAAGAGCAGTGGGATTCAAGCCAACAGGCCATAAGGCACCGGAAAGGTCTGTTATTGAAAATGGCCCACAAGAAGGCTAAAAATAAGGAGGCAGAATAACTCATCCATTTAAACTTCCTCCGCCAGCACCATGGAGGACAGTTTCTAATAAATACTTCTTAAAAAAAAAAGATCAAAAATATTCTGCCTGACATTATTATGGCCAGTGTTCTATATGGCAGAATAGGGAAAAAGCCTACATATTTAATGTTAAAATTCATTAATAATGAAAGGCAAGGGTTAAATTATATAACTGTCACCTTTAAATTAAATAATATTTTCAGCAGAAGGAAAGGGAGATGGGACAACTCCATAACCAGCTCGTTTATTTCAGCATATGAATAATTTAGGCAAATAATACAACAGCTTTTTAAAGGGGAGGAGATTTGATGAGGAGATGGGATTAGAAAGGACTCACACTGCATTTGGTGATTTGAAGGACTGGGAGAATAATACATAATCAATCATTCATTCAATTAATTTGTCCTTTCTTTCAGGTCATTAATGGGCAGATTGTTCTTTTCACAAATACACTTAAAATCTGAAGTTACTGGAATAAATCTGGTCCATGGTTCCCCTTGCAAGGCCAGTTTTTTTAAAAGACACACTGCACAAAATGGAAACAGGTTTGGATAGGGAAGTCATCTCCCAGTGGGCTTCTGATCTCGGACTAGTTCCTCAAGTTATTTTTCTATGAATCTAAATTGACATCTCATCATTCTCCTGCAATTATTGCTAAAAATTTCTTCTTCCCCAGGTACATCTGGCAGGTCACCCCGCTTATCCTGTGTGGGTACACAGTAGAAGGCAAAACTGGAGTGAACATGAATGAAGCAGATTCATGAAAAATTTCAGACCACTGTCAATGAAAAATTAGTTTATTGTGTTAGCTTGTCCCCAGTGAAGCTGGCATTGTTCCAAACTACCCTTCTGATGAGTGGGAAGGAGAAGAACTGTTTAAGTCATTCATATATCTGTAGTGAAACCTGACAGATGACGCTTTATCCAGAGGCTGATTATTGTCTTGGGAAAAACAAAAATATCCCTGTAGATTCTGCTAAGTGCCTGAACATATGTGCTCTGCTGTGCAGACCCAGAGCCTCCCAGACAGACTCTGGCTCATGAAAGATGCTCAGGAGAATTGGCACAGCCCTTCCCACAGGCTCCCAGATAAAATCACTGCAAAAGTTAACCAGATTTCTCCGAGTGGCTGGAGCTGCTGGCAAGAGCTCTGCATGGGTCTTGGGATGACGATCCCTGCGTAACAACAGAGCTCTGGTGCCCAGAAACCATCCCCTGTGACTGACTCAGCAGGAAGCTTTAATCCTGATTATTTTATGGCTCTTAGATGCCTGTGCCTAATGATTTTTGTCTGGGTTGTCTGCCCGTTTCCAGGTAGATAAATGTCTGTGTAGCAAAAACAGAGCCCTGTTTTTCCTGCCAAGCTAGGGATCTCAACAGGCAGCCTCAGGGATCCTGCTCAGTTCAGTCTCCACTCCACACCCAGGGAAAACTCTTTTGTAGCAGAAGGGATGGACAGCAAAAGAAGCACAAATACCTTTTGCTTCTGCTCTCTTAGTAGGAATAAACAAAGAACACCCATCTCGAAGGATGCTAATGAATTCTGCACAATGTTCTCTTCATTTCAAGAAAAATTATAAATAATAAAAACTTTGGAAAATACTTCCTGTAGGTTTGAAATGCAAGTGAAATCTAGGATGTTCATATACATAGGCAAAATGGAGAATGAGCAAGAATGAATGAGAATGGGGGTATCTGTGAGCAGGAAAGACTGTTATTTTATCTGAACTGTTTTATGGGCTAGAGGACTTAGTATGTCTTTTCCATCTCTAATTTCTCTGCTTCACCTATCCTTAGTTTATCATTAAGGAATCACTTACACAAATTCAATTAAGTATTTAACATTTTCTTTCCTGTAGTTCCCTGCCTCACTGACTCTTCATCCCATTTCAAATCTCAGCTGACAACATCTCTTACCTCTCTGGCTCCCACTTCTTTGCCCTTAGACTATTAACTCAGTAATAATCCACTGAAATATTTGGGTTCTCTCTTTCTTGCAAAGGAGACACAGAATGAAGCTGTAGAGCAGGGCATTAACAAAGCCCAGCTGCTGGCTGCACAGGCATGTGCTGCAGGAGATTAGTCCAATGGTCTGGTAGCTCTGGTGACCCCAGTTCAATGCTGCATTAAGTCAGGAATGAAAATGAGGTTTTCTTTTCCCTTGTTTGCATTCACTGGCTAGGTACAGTATATGGGGCTGAGTTTAGCAGAGTGCACTCATGAGCTTGGGATGGGAAGAAGCAGGCTGTGACATGGGCCGGAGGAAGACCTGTGCATGTGGAGTTAAGGGCTGGAATAGCAAAAGGTGAATGGGTTGCAGGATGTACAGAACTCTGGTGCACAGTGGTGCTCAGTCTCAGCCAAGAATTACCATTCTGTTGGGCTTTGAGAAGGAAATTTTAACCTTTTACCACCTTGGGTTCGGTCCTTCAGGGTTTTCTGCCCCTAGTCTTCTGGGTTTTTGCTCTCTCTGGCATGTGCTACCCTCCCTTCCCACATACATGCTAATGCAATTGTATGTAAACTTGCTCAAGTTGAAAACCAATGCTCTACAAAGGCTCAGGAGCAAGTCCCAGCTAAGTGCCTAATTACACAGTACTTGGAGTAATTTTCCTCTTCCTCTGAAAATGCACATTGGCTCTGATTTTTCTATCTGCAGATTGTAAGCTCATAATTAGCAGTAAATTACTCACACAAGTGACAAATTTTGTGCTTTCAAGTAAACAGACAAAATACAGTTCACAAATTGCCTCATGGTGGCACAGACACCTGGCTTTTCCTGCCTCCATCTATCCCACTTGCAAGAGGGATAGATGGATCAGAAAACATTTCTTCAAGGAACTTGGATGAGGATATCCTTCACTAAGTTACCACAAAAAGCTATGAAAGGCAACTGCTGAGCTAATGCTGGCTGGTCCCTGGGGGTTGTGCGGCTTGGCTGGGTGTGAGAAGGAGAGCAAGTGGCACAGGCACCTCAGGAGCTGAGGGTCTCCCTGCAGCCAACTCAGAACGTCTGAGTGCATCAATAAACCTTTGATGCAAGAACTGGAACTTCTCCTCTCAAGCAACAGGAAATAATATGTGGTCTGGAAAGCTGCTGCAGAGCATTGGAGGAAAATGGAAGTGCTGAACTGTTGTGGAGCAAGGGCCAGGCTAAGCCTTGAGGGTGGAAGAAACTTCTTAAACTCCAGTCTGGTCTTGGGCAGTGCTGTGTGATGGAGCAATGCCAGTATGGTTTGTTAATCACAGCTAATCATGGTTGCTGGGGGGATAACCCAGACAGAGCAGGTGGACTTCAGGGCAAACAAGCCAGTCATTTTCTGGTTTTGAGAGCCATCAGCTGAGAAATTGCTCCTGGAAGAAGCCCCAGAGATGGGTGTAGCTGGATGGAAGATCATCTGTACTGACTGGACATCTGTCTGAGACTCAGAGAATGGCAGCAGGCCTATCCATGTGATTAATGGGCAATATGTTTTCAGGGATCTGACCTGATGGTTGTCTGTGTCTCTACTACACAGCAAGAAGGTGTCTCAGGAAAAATTGCCACAGCAATTATCAGAGGTAGAGATGACAACAGAAAAGAAATTTCTTCTGGGGTCAAAAGGTAGTTGTTTGGCAATGTGTAAATACAAAGGAGGGATTATTGGAACGTGCCATTAGCAACAGAAGAAAAATGAGGAGGTCCTGCATATGAGGGATGTTGATTAGGTCTGGAGTAACTTTCAGGAACCAGTGTGTACAATGGCAGAGTAAACCCTGTTCCCTGAATGCTGTCATGGATGCTGCTGTGACAGTGTAGGCATAAGGAAAGGCAAAAATCATATCCTTGTTTCATTTTCACTGGAAATTCAGGGGGGAAAACACATAATCTACCCAGCAAGCAGAAAAGAACAGAAAAGGAAAGGAAAGAAAAGGTGTTAAAAATGGAATTTTAAAAAAACCCAAAAAACAAAAAACAAACAACGGGGAGAGATTATATGAAAAAAAAAAAATTAAACCAGAGGTTGCTGTTGGCCTGGGCTCATAATCCTTTTGTTATTGCACATTAATATGTAAGGGATGTTTGCAGGAAAAGGATAGGATAAAACAATTAATCTCGAGCATCCATCCAAATAGAGGCAATTCTTTCCTAAGCAAGTATCACGCGAATGCATTGGAAACAGAGCTGATCACAGAATCATTTCATATAGAACTCACTCACATTTTTAAAGATGGACTGAAATTTTCCATTATATATTTATAAATATACATTTTTAGAAATAGCGTTTAAGTCCCTGAATAATGATATTTTGCACTATTGTAGCAACTTCTTTCTGAAGGACTCAAAGAACTTTACAAAAATGAATGAAGCAACTTTCTCCAACCCACTGTGAGGGAGATAACGGCTTGTGCCTTGTTATACAAAGGGGAAGGAGGGGAAACAGCAAGACAGAATAGTTAAGCAATTTGACAAAAGTCACACAGTACATCTGAGGGACTGAATGAATTTAAGAAGTTGTTAAGTTGCTACAGAAAGTATACAGCCTGGCTGATATCAGCTCTAAGGAGAATCAGGGGGTGGCAGATGTTGCAGCAGCTCTCTGCAATAGGTGTTCGAGAAAGCAGAGCAGGAAGTGTTAGTTACCTGTGATGAAAACAAGACTAGAACGACAAAATATCTGGAAGCTGCAGATAGAACAGGGACTCTGGAAGGGCATTTGCAAAACCACTTCAATCTATTAGCACTCTTTGAGTATGTCAGCAAACACAGGACAAATGAAAACTGTCTGCCTGTTTTCACTTGGATTTTCAAAGCATTCTCGACAGGATCCAAACAAGAGAGTAGACAATCAGGTACTATATTAATGAGAACATCATGCCATGGCAAATAGACAAGCTGGCTAAAAACAACTATGTAATTTAGCATCAAGTCTGCCATTTCCAATGCAGAAAAATACTAGTAGCAACATGCATCTGTCTCCTAGAAAGATCTCTGTTGTTCTGTAGATTAATGGACAATATGGTAATGGCAAATAGTCGGTAAGGTGGAAATACTTGCAAATGGTAAATATTATTTGTCAAACCTAGAGAAAGATATGAGTAATCAACCACATAAGGGTGCAAAGTTTCCTGGTAACTAATGCACATTGGAAGGATTAATTTGAAATATCCATATGTGTTCCTAGGCTCAAAATCAGAAAGATTTGAAGTCCTCCGAGGCTGCAGTGTACATCCCTGTAGCACCATGCCCCTCCATGGTCAAACAACACTCTCCATTTGCTGGGGCATGTGTAGGGAGTTGGGTGGAGTTTCTTATGAAAAATGGTGTGAGATCAGTATGAAGGAACATTATGTTTGGAATGCTATGTTCAGTTCTGTATTCAAAGAAAATTATAGCAGAAATGAAAAAGGGTCCAGAAACAGTCAACACAATTGTTTAGGAGTAGCATGACTTCCATGTAGCAAGCAAATTAAATAGCAGGTGTATTTATTTTAGAAATCATATAAATAAAATAGGCATCCAAAATAGTTAGAATAATTTATGTAGAAAAGAAAATTGAATGTTCCTATTTACCTTGTCTTTCACACTCTAGCACCAAAGGCACATCTCATTAAACTGAGAGATAGGGAAAATATTCCATCAAAGGGAATACTTTTCCTCAGGCATCCTCACTCACCTGTGGAAATCTCTTCTACAAGATATTGCTGAGGTGCAGGGTGTGGAAGGATTCAAATAAGAAAGAGATATTTGTGGATATTGAAATTTTCCACATTTACAATAGAAGAAGTTAAGATACAAATGACGAATATAAAAGCTTCACAGCTTCACACTACAGCATGTCATCCAAACACTAATGAGGGTGCTAGGGAAGATATTTCCCTAAGCAATGGTTATCCTTATCTGTTCAGCATGAGATACTGTGAGCCTTCCTTTGTAACTTCTGGTACCCATCAATATCAAAGACAAAATACCAAACAAATGAATAATTGCCCAGATCAGACATGGCATTTCCTGTGTTCTTGAACCTTCTTTTCCTCGATTTCTTTCTGTCATCAAGGCAAACCATCCTGTCATCTAAAGTGCATGGAGACACAGTTGAATTGTTTAACATTTCTATTGGTGGTTTTTTGGCTCTTTTAAGCAATTGAACTCATGGTGCCCAGCATCAGCCTCACTGCCAATTTTGACTTGACCTGGGCACAATTTTGCAAGCACTGTCAATGCCAGAGCGACAGCTGAAATGGAAATTTTAATGAAGTTAATGAGTAAAAGCTTAATCTGTGCTTCCTGCACCTGGGCAGCAAAAGTGCATTTATAATTACTTGCCGAACAAGCCTCCTGGCTGCATTCTATCTGCCCCAGGCAACCAGTTAACTGAGGTTCTCTCCTTTCACCAGTATTATTTTTGAGTGAATGCTTCTGCTGGTGAAAGCTGCTGGATTGACAGCTCTGGAGACTGAAGTCCTCTATTATGTGACAGAAGTGAAAAAATCTGTAACAACAGTTTTTATTAGGTCACCTAGTTCATCCCTCTGTCAACACAGGATTGTTCGTTATAATATATCCTTCAGTGATTTCCACCGCCCCTACTCTCCTCCTGCTCTTAAATATAAATCTCTAGTTCTTTTCCATTTTGCTGCCCAGACTCTTCTTTACAGACACTGTAGGAAAAAACCTTGCATGTGTGAGTATGATGATATGCATGTGCATCTTCCAGGCTCCCAGACTTCATTATAGAAAGGGCAACAAGAAAGTTTGAAATCTGCAGGGAAGATGCTGAGAAAAAATCAGATAGCAATTTCTGTGGAACAGTGATTTTCCTCCTAGAAGCATCCTGAAAAACAATGTTGTTTTCCTTGCTCTGATGCTGATGCACTACAGGTATTATCTGAATGACCACCACCTTTTTACCAGCAGAGCACCCTTCGAACTTATCATGGCAACTTTGCAATTGTTTAAACAGAGAGAATTGAGGCACAGGGAGATTAAGTGACTTGCCCAAGGTCACAGTGGGTGAAATGAGTCTAGATTGCTCCCCACCTTCCAGCCAAACCCTTAAATCCTACCTGGGGACTGGTTGAGTAAAATTCAACTACCAATGAATCTTTGTCCATGACAGGATGCTGGTCCCATGCCAATTCAGTAGGAGCAGAGGAGCCCTTCAAATCCCGCATAGCATAAAATTCTGGGAATTCCAGTCCCCTTTTAGCCCCTTCTCCCCTTGCATACTGACAGGATTTATTGTCTCCATATGGTAACGTGAGGGTATTTCTTCCAGAACAGGTCCTTCTCTCTGTCAAAGTTAAACCAAGAAACAGATGAAAACAGGAACCTGCTTAGCCTTGTGAGAAGAACCCTGACAGTTGTTTCTCTTTATAGAATCACAGACTCATAGAATGGCTTGGGTTAGAAGGGACCATAAAGACCATCTAGTTCCAATCTCCTTGTCATGGGCAACCTCCCACTAGAACAGATTGCTCAGGGCCCTATCCAACCTGGTCTTGAACGCTTCCAGGAACAGGACATCCATAGTTTCCCTGGGCAACCTGTTCTGGTGCCTCACCACCATCACACCATTTAGTACATGAATGAGAGTGGGAGCAGAAACTGCACTAGAGATAACCAGTTTACAGAGATGCATTTTCTTTCTGTTTTGAAATAATGTATTTATAAATCATTCCAACAGTCAGCAGGAATTACCATACACCCTTTCTTATCAGACACCTTTCGTGTTAGCAGTTCTTGTACTGGAACAGACCTATGCTAGAACTTCCACAGAGGCACCTGAAAAGCCTTAGCTTCAAAAGAGCATTACCAGTATATAAAATGGCCAAACTACTGTCCCAGACATGATCCAATTTGATTAGCATTTGGGTTCCTGCCATTTAATTCTATACATCTGGTCTATAAAAGGATCTTAGCTGGCCAGTGTCAAGCAGTAACCAAGCAGTGTTCAGTCAGGGAATTACAACTGATTTATTCATTGCTGTGATAGTGCACATGGATGGATCCTAGACTGCATGTCCAAAACCAGAGGGCATCTTCTGCTGCCACTTACACTGCAAAGCATATGTCCATCATGCAGTGCAGCTCATGTGGAAATTTCCAGGCTTGCACGTCATGACTTTGTTGTGGTTTCAAAGGCACTGGAGCTGCCCTGTGTGGTGCTGGCTCCAGGGAGCTGGTCCTGCTGGGAGCAGTCTGTTGGCACTGCTATGCCACTTCCGTGACCTGACCTAATGTTTCCATGCAGCTCCCTGCTGCTGGGCTCACTCTGCGCTTCAGCACAGCAGTGCACTCTGTGGTGTGGACGTGCCCTCGGGTCACTTGCCAAAGTCATTTTATTCCTCCCAGCTCATGTCATGACAACAGTGCAGCATCCAGATGTGGTTATCGAAAGTCTGTACAGCAGAAGGGTTGGCTCAAGAGAATCAGAGCATGAACAGAGCTTAGAAAAGAGACTAAGACTGGGGACAGCATCTGTTGGGATTTCACTGTGCAGGAGAAAGGTACATGCATGGGCCAGGTTCAGCAAAGAAATAAGGGATATTGGAAGCGCACCTATGCTGAAAAAGAACCAGCAAGGCACTTTAAAGAAGGTGAGAATTTGGGTGGTAAGTACGGGTTGTGTCAGATACCAGAATTAAGCCTGGCCACCTGGCCCCCTTCTGTCTTAAATCGTTACTTTGCGCTCAGCAGAACAATGTCTGGTTTGCTGTGCAATGACACCTGGAGCCTGCCTGATCCTGGAAGAGATACTGGGCCTGGCTCCCAGCCACCCTCACGCACCACAGAGCAGCCAAGGACTGGAGCTACAAGGACCACCCTAGGGTCTTGTCCACACCATACCCACAGTGCTTATCCTACTACCTTGTGCCCTGGCAAAATTTGTGCCCTCTCTAAGCGAACAATTTCCAACAGTGTAACACAAGTGATTCATTCTGTCTTACAGTCTTTCACATGTAAATATTTTATATTCCTATTGAATATTTTTGGATGATTATGAATTCTTGATGTGATGAGGACCTTGCTATGAAATGCAGGCAATACCAAGGACTCCACAAGGAGGAAAAGCATCCAAGAATAAAAAGGATATAATTGCAAACTACAAATTAGAAAGAGCTGGGATAAAAACACAGGCACATACAACCCTTCCTTTCTCCTCTGTCTGGACATTTTCAGAAACTGTCTGGAGCTCACATAATGAGCTTTGCAAGTGGATGGATATGGAATTGGCTGCCTCTCAACCCTTCCCTCCCTTTCTCTCTCTCTCTTCTTCCAATTCAGTTTTAGTTTCACTGCTCCTGTTGAAAGATGCAATACCAATAGCCCAAGGGACCCAAGACTGATGTCACTCCAGAGCTTCCGTTCTCTCTGCAGTTTGACTCTATTTCTGCAGGGCATCCAGAAACCCACACTGAGCCTCTGAATCCATGTAGTGAAGCAAGACTGAAGATGGAGAATTTCTACAAAAGAGGTTGATCCTGAAAGGATCTGGACAAGACAATGATTACTTTTATAGCCCTAGTATTGAAGTGACAGTATGAGTTTCATGTCCATGTACCGAAATGTCTCGGTGCCAACAGGAGGCAGCTCTGCTAGGTTGCAGTGGTCTCTCTTCTAGGTCTCAATCATCAAGTTAGTCAGAAGGATGTGCACACACACAGAGGTGAAGGGGTGAAAAATGTTAAGTCTCAGTCAAGATAGGACAAGGTTTGTCAGCAGAAACATATCTTCTTCATTTGAACTGAAATAACTAAAGGTGAGGTATAATTAATGTTTGACTTTCTGTATGCATACATAGGCTTGGCTTCTCTTCTAAAATCCTTGCCATGAGCTAAGAAAGGGATTTGTAATGCCAGTTGTTTTCATAGCGTCTCAACTGACAACACGATGTCCACGTCTGTGGGTCACCACAAGCCAGCTGAGGCCTCACCTGCTGGTCTAGATATAAAAGTACATGAGCCTAAGCCTATCCAAAGGGCATGTAGTTTGTGTTGTTGGTATGTCTAGCTAGATTAGGAATAATAGTCTTTCCAGTGTTTCTTTAGGATCCTTGTTGTCCCTTGTCCAAAGTCCCAGCAGTTGCATCTCCAAAGAAATCTTATGACAGGGAGTCACACTGCTATCTGTTCAAGAACCATTTCTCAAGGCCTGTAGGGGATAGCAAAGATACCTTTGCCTTATTTATGTGGTGAGAGAAGAGAAGAGAAGAGAAGAGAAGAGAAGAGAAGAGAAGATTATCTTTGTCAGTCAAAGCTAATTTGGACAGGCCTAAACTAAAAAGTTGACCCAGAAAATGATTACCTGACCCATCTTCCAGACCTGTCTGCCTCTGCTCATGCTTCCCTAAGTAGTTTTCTGCAAGCACAGCCCCCCCATGACTGTCTGTTTAGCATGTTGCCTGCAAAGACAAAACATCCTACTGTGCACCAGGGAAACATGGCAAACCAGCACAACAAGGGAAGTTCTCAGTTGAACAAGACCAGATAAGGATTGCACAAAGGACCCTGGTTATCTGGTCCCTGTTGTGCTGGTATCAAAGTCCTGCACCGAGCATTAGGGTTTCCATGTGTCCCCATGGTGCAGTACACTGACTTTGCTTGAAGAGCAATTTAAGATTGATGAATTCACACATTTTAAATCAACTGCAAGCATCCAGGCTGGCCCCTTGATGGAGGCTATTAACTTAATGAAACTGAAAGGCTGTGAAGTCAGATAACGGACATTAGAGTCTTTATTTACCTAGAGATTTAAGGAGGCCTTTCTGAGATAGCACATGGCTTCTCTTTTGAGAAGTGTAAGCTACTGCCTAGCAGCTCTTCCCAGGCACATGCACACACACACTTAAGCTGCCAGGAGGGCACTGCCTGCTGAGAAATGCTCCTTCCCTCTCAAGTTGGCTGACAAGTGGTACATTGCGGCACGAGGAGAAAGGCTCACTTTAAAAGCCCATGTTCTGCTGCAGTGGGTGTCCAGTATGAAAGGAAGGACACCCAGCAAGCATCAGGGTCCCACGTAGCCAGCCCCCCCAGAAGGATGCAGCCAGATGATTAATGGACGGCCTTGATCGGGTGTGTGCAGAGTCACTCAGCAGCAGGACTAAGGGTAGAGCCTGACTCAGCTTCTGCCTGGCTCTGCTGGCCACCAATCACCATAGCCACCCATCGTACACTTCAAAAGGAAGAGCCAGAGCAGTTCTCCAGATGAGCAAGCCAATATTTAGCAGCCACTGGGATCCCCCTGCTCCCCCCCTCATGGTTAATGCATACGGCATAGCACGTGCATGCTCATTCTGTGTACAAATGTTGTCCGTTTCCACTGCTATCAGACTGAGTCTCTCTGATAAGCTCAAACATTATGTTTCCTGCCTTTCCCCCACTCCCACACACAGCTACAGTGACAGCGTGCACCGTTTGAATGCTCGGGTGGCCGCTTACGAGGCGGAGAGGCTTGGCCATCTGGCTTGCTGCTTTCAGGAGGGAGAGGGGAGAGGCAGAGCAGGGGCCCAGCAACTGCAGCAATCCCCAGGCTCACACCGAGGCAGTGCTGCAGCCCACCCCAAGCAGCATCCCAGCATCAGGGGCTGGGATCAACCAGGGAAAGAACAAGGAGGACCAGAGTGGAGGATGGATGGCAAACAGATCTAATGACCGCCACAGCCACTTGCCTCCTCAGCAGAGAATTCAAGAAGGAGAGTTTGGGTTTGGAAAAATAAAAATGCACCAGCTCTGAGTCTCTGCCTTCACTGCAGCCAGTTTACACAGCACTGAAATCCCACCACACTCCATGATCCATGCAGATTTGCAATGAGAGCTGTCAGGGCTAGGGAGTAGCCTCCTACAAGGCAATAATGATGCCCTCCTCCTGAGGTAATCTGGAAGAACAATCTTAAACGAAGCACTGGTGGTTGGATGTGTTTGTAGTTATGCCTCCTTCAGTCGAAAATAGACCCTTACTCAGTCTGGTGCAACAGGGCAAAATCTTTATATCAATTTTGTCCTGGAAAACCCACTGCAGACCCTGGCATATCTTTCTCAAATATACTTGGGCTCCTCCCAGCACCAGACAGAAGAACGCTCAGAAGCATGTGATAGAGGATTTAAGTGTCAAAACAAGTAAGGAGTATTAGGGAATTTATTTTGGCTAAATGACATATGCTTCAATTTGTACAAGGCTGAGGACTATTCCATTTAAGCTCTTATGCAGATGATTTTTGCTCCTGTTCACTTAGCTCTAACCATGTCTTTTCAGAGAAAGTGCAAGAGTCACTCTGAAACACACTTTCTATTTAATTATCTTTAAAAAAAAATTTTAAAAAAAGCCAAAAAAGCAGTTAATGTTTACCCTTTAAATTCTTTTCAGTTTCCAGTTTTCTTCTTCTAGTGATGTAATACCTCTTTGGATTTTCCTGTGGGCTGAATGCTGTAGTTAGACTGTAGCAAAAAGACTAAATTTAAATTCCAGAATAATCTTCCATCTGCAGGAAGTTTAAATCAAATATTATATCCAAGTTCTTGTTTACAGGCACAGCGGAAATGCATGTACATGTACATATACATATATTTTTATATATGTATTTAAACCCAAGAATCTGTTGCTAGTATAATCGAAGTCTTAACAGTGTAATCCAAGAATAACACTCCAGATCTGACTGTAACACAGAAAGGAAGCATACTTCTGTACAGAAAAAGCCCTCAATAATAGTAATAATGCATTTTGAAACTTCTCATTTTGCACCCCTTTTCCTGCTCTTTTGCTCCCCTGGGTCTTGATGGAGGTGCTTTCTCTCTGGTGGGAATTGATGGGGTTTATCATGGTGTGCCTTTAACATCTTGAGTACTTCACCGGAAAAATATGATGTTAATATTGATGGTTCCTTCTTCCTCACTCTAGGGTCCTGTTGGGGTCTATTTTATACGTTTGTTTTTATACCTTACTCTTTTTTATCCGTCTGCAACCCCACATTACATCCAAATGTATTACGTATGGATAGATGCTTGTTCCTTGCTGTATTAGTTACCTAAGACATCTGGTTTTAGGCGGTTCCAGAACATCTGTGCATCTGCATTTCTTAACGGGCTGTTACTGAGTGGTTCACAGCCTTGCAGCTTCCAGAGCCAGCCTGTGACCCATCTCTTGCCACCCCACACCTGTACTCTTCTAAACCTCCTCATGCCTACAAAACTGACAGAGATCCACCTGCTGCACAGCCCTGCTGGTGCTGTCCAGGCATTTTTGCCTCAGTGTTGTTCTTTACTGTCACAAAAATCTTGAAGATGGAACATAAAGACAGGGGGCTTTTTCTTTTAAATCCCTACGGCTTTCATTCCTCTTACATGCTGTCTGCCACCTCTAATTAAAGTGCAAGGACCATGTCATGAGGATGGTGAAGTTGTATCCGGACTGCAAAATTTGTTTTCTAGCCCTGTCGCCAACTTACCAGCTGACATCAGACAAAAACACAGAGTGTGCCCTTCATTTTTCCTTTTGTAAGAAAAGGATGGCTTTGCTTGTATTATCTCTGCAGACTCTTTGAAGGAAGGACAGATAATGTATTGAACCAGGTTTGCAGATGAGCTCTGACAACGCAGGCAGTGAAGGAAGGGGCTAAACCATAGTCATCCTCTAACCAGTTTTTCACTGGTTGAGGTCCTGGAGCGGAGAAGAGAAATCCTGGGGATCACCAACAATAGCAAATTTAGGTAATCCCTAAGGGATTATCCACCTGCAGGGGATGGTGAAAGTATAATGATTCCACACTTTTCCCATATCCCCCATATGCTCAGTGCCAGGGATGGTTAAGGGATGATGACTTAATACATGAGACCTGTGCCAGCTGAGTATGGGGAACTCCTCAGCAGTCAGGTACCCATCCCCTCTGGCAGGACAACAGGATGGAGAAGGTCTGATAACCTTTCAGAGGCTGTAATAACAGCAATAAGAGGAGCTGTCTCTCTTGCAGCCTGCCTCCCACAGCGAGAATTTCTTGCTGAGATTCTCATCCTAATTCACTGCTTCATGCCTCCTGGGCTGCAACTACAGAAGCATGCCATTGTGTTCAGAAACATTTCCAGTGTATAGCTTCTGGCTCCATTATTAGAAAATCGTGCATTATCTACTGGTGAGTGACTTGCACGTTAAAAGTCACCCACAGGGCCCTGTCCTCTGTGCGCACAGGGGGTGCAGCCTCTGGTTACTAAGATCCAGCACTTTGTTTCAAGCTGCTGCAGACCACGTTTCTTCCCCATCCCTGTGCCGTTCTGCCCATCTCATTCCAGCCATAATGCTGTGCACCAAAGCGCTGATCCTGCTCACCGTGGTGCAAATGGGAAGTAGTCTTGCTGGTGATTGATGGATATATTCCAGGGTGGGGGAAAGCAGGATTCAGCCTTCTAATTCTCTGACACATCTCCTGCAGCAAACGCAAAAAATACTGCAATACAAATAATTATATCTCCCACATCTTACCTTTCAGCATTAGGAATAGTTATGGACCAAGATGCAGTCCCATATCCTGAGTCAGGACTGTAAATTTTCCCTTTTCAACACAGCTGATAATGGGTCTCAGAGAAAAAAGAAAAAACAAAAGAACGATAAAATGATAACCATTCCTTCCCCTACTCCCTGCTGGAGGATTTCTTCCCTTTGGTTGTTGCAGAGCTAGAGAAATAGCAGACTGGCTGTCATGTTTCTTCTTTGGCAATTGGGCGTCCAGAAGCAGTGCCTTTTCCCTTCTCCTTTCTGTCTTGGGAGATTGCTCCTTCCTGTGCCCTCATCTTTGGTTTTTGTCCTGCTTTGCAGAAGTAGCCAATTCCTCATGTCAATCTGAAGGGGTATCAGGGTGATATGGGACCCCTTTAGCTTCATAGGATCACAGCATCACAGCATCACAGAATCATTTAAGTCGGAAAAGACCTCAGAGATCATCAAATCCAGTCTATGAACGAATGCAACCATGTCAATGACACCATTGCACTGAGCTCCATATTCAGTCTTGCCTTAGACACCTCCAGATATGGTGATTCTACCACATCCCTGGGCAGTCAATTCCAATGTTTAACAACCTCTTGTGTGAAAAAATTCCTCCTGACGTCCAGTCTGAACCACCCCCAGTGCAGCTTGAGGCTACATCCTTCAACTTTTCTCTGGGGAATTAAGGGGAACTCTGTAAAAGAGAATAACCAAACCAAACCAAACCCATTAGCAGGCTGTAGCCACATGCTCCTCAGAGGGCAGGAAAAGACCCCCCAGCTTCTGGGGTTTTGAGCCTTTCACAGCCCTGCCCAGGCTCTGCCTTCCCCACTATCTTCTCCCTTCAAAGGGAATTAGACAGTGCTTCTCTAGCCAGGCTGGCCCTGCCCCATGTATTTAGCCTTTTCAGTCTGTTACAGCTGGATTAACCCTCCTGCTCATCTGGACAAGCTGATTAGTTAAAGAACTTGTTTCATCCCTCTCTAGGGCTTTATTTTTCATCTGTCATTTTCCTCTTTATTACCACAGTAAGATTCTGCCTCTCCAGCTCTTTCCATGCTTTCCACTCACTGTCCTCTTCAGTTCCTGGCCACTGGCTTTTGCCATCATTTCCTAGCTGGGGTGAGGGTGCCTTTCCATTCACCTCCCATTCACCTCCCATTCACCTCAGTGTGATATTTCACCATATCCTTTCACTTCCTTCCTTCAGATGTTCCCTTTCACATGAGTTAATCTCCAGTTTATTCCTTCCTTACTCCCTTCTATTTCATCCCCTTGGGTCTATACTGGTCCCATGCACAGCACTGCGCTTGAAGACTTTGGTGCTCTTGCACATTCCAACATAACTAGAGGCAGTCCTAGAGGCTTTTCTCACTGCGCTTGGTAGTCCTGGGTCAGGAATCAAAGAGGAAACTGTATGCAGATAGTTATCCTACAGAATGCTTGCACCTTCGTGCTTGTTTCTGGCCAAAAGGAGCTTTGGATCATGAAATGGAGGCTCCAGAACTTTGAAGTCCATTAGAATGAGAGGGACTGAACCTGGCAGCTTCCCTCAGCCTTTTTTGTAGGCCCAGCAACACCACTCCCTCAGCTGCCTTACTCATCTCAGCAGTTGGAATATGGCCTTATTTCTTCTTGCCTCTGTATATTTTGCTGGTTACCTGATCCTGACCACTGCTCCCTGCTCCTGCCATCTCCTCTCTCTGCTGTTGTCCTTCCAAGTGTCCCTGCCCATCCTTCTCCATCTCTGACTAATACAGGCAAACACTCTAAATGGTGGGTAATTGAAATGTATCTTTAGGGAAAAAATAAAAAAAGCAAAAAGAGTCTATAATTATGCTGCCCCTGTGGCTGCCAGCAACAGCCCTGATCACTTTGATTGTACATTGTGACCCCTTTTGCCATGTTCCATCTGTTTGTTTTTATAGTCTGAATTTGCAGTGGCAAGAGGTCTTCTTTTTTGTATTTACAGGGTCTGCTGTGCAATCTGCCCCAGTTCTGACCGGGGCCTTGCTCTACAGGAGAGATCAGGAAGAATAACAATAAAGAGTAGAAGCCACAGCCAGCAGCACAGCCCTACTTTTGGGAGCAGAATAAGACAATTAAGGAAAGGATTTTCAAATAATTCAAATGAAGAATACAAGGGAATACATATTTAATACTCCCTCACACAGTTTCATCCTCTCTAATAATCCCTAATATTTCTAAGGCGCCTTTCAAAAGGCAGCAGTGCAGAAAGGGCAGATGTGGCTCTGACAGACCAAGACCCTCGCTCTTCCTCAGTGGGATGGCGAGTGTGCACCTAGACCCAGGACATGGGGGAGTCCTGTCAGTGGCAGGCACAGCTGTAACCCCATGGAGCTCTGCTGGAAAGATACATTCTTCTTAATCCACAGCTGTGACTGTATTTCCCATTCTTACTCCCCTTGACTCCACAGGCAGGATCATGCCAAGATTATGGATTTAGAATACAGTAATACTCTGTTTAAAATTGAATAAAACCAGCTCACACTTTTTGCAACACAGTCCACATTTCCCTCTGTCTGGGGGTGCAGCTAATACTCTTCTTTCAGAGAGGGGGTGCACTGATCACAGCTTTCCTTCAAAAAACCTCTGCATTACACAGAAAATTTCTCTGCCCTCCTCTTACCTAGGTATTTCAGATGTCAGGCTCCACTCAAGAACTCCCAGCACAGACCAGTGCCGGTATGACAAATACTGGTGTCCAGGCTGGGTCAAGGAGAATCGAGGAAAGTGGAAAGGGACAGATGGATTGCTGGTGGATTGGATTGGCCAGAGAGAAAGAAGGGCAGGCAGAGGGGCTGTGTGTTCCTGTTGGAGGATGCTGGAGCCAGCCCCTGGGATACGTGCTGGATATTTTGGAGTAGAAGTATTTTGTCTCTGCGTGTGGAGAAAGGTGAGGATTCTAACAGTCTGCTTTTCAAACCTTTTCCCCCTTGTCTGATTAACAGTTGTGATTATAAGCCAGAATTAACAACACCTTGCCCCTACTGGGCAGGTAATACCTGTGCACAAAAGGTGACATATATCTATCTATATATATATATGTATTTCTATATATCTATATCTATATCTATATCTATGTCTATATATATAATCTCATATCTGTGTCTATATATATATATATATATATATATCAGGGAATGGGCCACCTCCAGAGTATCTGCAGCCTTCTCCCCTCTCTAAAAGCAAACTTGGTCTCGTTTCCTTCTTAGTAGTCTAGGGCTAGCTGCAAGCAACTGGAGGGAGAGGGAAGAACAGTTACCAACATGCTGCATCCCTGTTTCTGAGAGTACTTGAGTGTATTTGGGTAAAAAGAAATCCCAACTGCAAAGAATGGATCCAGATAAATCTCACTCTGGGATCTGATAGGCTTATTGGGGATTGTGTTAGCTTCCAGAGACTTGGACAAAGGAACCACATTCCCTTCACCAGTTCTCTGGACTACATAACCCTTTTCCATTTTCTGAAAAATCAACCAAGCGTATGGAGAAAGCACCTGCTTTTTGAGGTGTTCTTAAGGTGGTTTTATACAACTGAGTTTCAGGTCCTGCCTCTCAAGAGCAAGATGGGATGTCTTTTCAGAAAGGCATTTTTTCAGTACTTTCCACATATGCGTGTGTGCAGCACAGTGTAGTGGCAATCATGGGAGGAGAAAGAAGAAAAACAAAGAATTGCTGAATAATCCAGGTTGGAAGTGACCTTCTAACTCCTGCTAACTTCAAAGCTGAGTTGGGTTACACAAGGCCTTGTGCAGATGAGTTTTGAACATCTTCAAGGATGGTGTTACCACAACCTTGCTGGACACCTCTTTCATCACCACAATCCTGGTGGAAAATCTCTTCCTTATGTTCAACTGGAATTCCCTGTTCTGCAATGTGTGACAACTGCCTCATGCCCTTAGACTTCTGGGAAGAGCATTTTCACTATCAACCCTTTCTGGCAGTAGAAAACAGAAGTCAGATCTCCCTTTTGTCTTCCCTGCTTAAGACTAAACCGAGTTTCCCTCAGCCTCTCTCTGTGCCCTGTGTGCTGCAGCTTCCAACCACCCCAGTAGCCCTGCACCGGATTCCCTCAAGTTTGCCAGGCTCTTTCTTCTATAGAGCAACCTCATATTGGGCACTGGACACTGGACACGAGGTAGTCCTCATGAGTGCCAAACAGAGGGACTAATCACTTCCCCGAATTTGATAGTCAGCTCAGCTTCCCAGATCTGCCCCTAATGGGGCATGGGATGTGTCCTCTGCAGTTCTGTGCTACGCATTGCATACATGTTAGAAAAGGAAAAATGTACTGGTGAGCATCAGACAAAATTTCCTTTAATACAAAGAAATTAAATCATTTGAAATAAGTAATGTTTGAAATTATGAAGAGGGAAGAGCTTTTAAATGTCCAGTAATATTTAAGGGCAAATTGTGTGTGTATGCATGTGGGATGTGAGCTGGTGGCTGAGTGGGTGTCAGTAACACTAGAAAGGAATTCTTGAGGCTTTTTAAAATAAAAAACATTAAGGAGCTACCAGTATGAAATAGCAATTATTATGAAGCATGATCTCATTTTTGAATCTCGTATGAATTTCAGGGTCTGCAGCTATTACATTTTGAATAAATAGCAATTAACATCTAAGGCTTTCCTATTTCTTTTAATTTCTTTTTATTCTTTTTCAACTTCTGGATAACAGACAAACTTCAGCCACTCTAAAATTCAAATACCTCTGAAGAGAATGTCAAGATCTCAACATCACCACTAACAGAAAAAAAATCCAAAGCACATTATCTAACTTTGAGATTTTGCTTTATCTTCCTGGACTGACATGCGCTGACCACTTGTGGGTTGTCATTTATTGCAGTGTCAAATGCCTGCAAATCTTGTACTGACTTTGTAGCTGATTTGTATTTCAGCTTTTCATTCTAGTGTCTCACTGTCATGTTTAGAATCTTTTCCCCCTTTTTTGTATAAGACCCACAGCAAAGTTTTGCAGACCATGTTCTACTCTCAGTGGTATTTGAACAACTCTGCTTTCTGCAGTTCACTGACAGTGATACAAGTGCATATGCTTAGTCTCCAAATTGTGTCTGAAGCAGCACATGTGGGATGCTCCCACATGTGAAAATGCAGTGTGGAGATGAAGTATGGAGAGCTTGAACTTCAGGTCACCCTTCAGAGTCTGTGATAGTGATGTAGGAGACATAACATGGAAAACCAATGAAAATGTAGCTACCAAATTTTAAAAAGTAATTCTCAGGTGGTACAATTTCCTTTCACTAGAAAATCCTTTTTGACCCATCTTCTTCCCTTAATGTCTCCAGTCAGTACGTCTAACATCTACAATTAGAAAAAAAGCCTTGTGCATGAGATGAAACAGAGCTCAGACTATCAAACTATTGCGGTGATGTATGTGGAATGGACACACAGCCTGCAGAGCAGCTGTTGGGCTGGTATTCAGCAAGCTATGAAAGTTTATGACCAGACAAAGCACTTCACTATTAACCTGTGTTTAATAGAAAGTGCTGTTGCTGGAGGACTGATGGAAGTTTCGTTCCTGAAGAAGAAGCAATACTACAGCCCACTTGATCCTGAAATGTGTTATCCTTACCAAGCAAGCGGTGCAAATAGACCAAGACCAGGTACTGCCCATTCTAAGGAAGCCACGGTGTGCCCCTCTTTCATGTACTATCTCCAAACGTACTTTTTAAGCCTCCTCTGAAGCGAGCTGGGGTGTGTGCAATGCCTTCAGAGTGTGACAAAGACTCCTTTACTCTCTATTCCCACTTTACTCCACATTACCCTCCACCGGGCACAGCAGGAAATCTGGACAGAAGTTTCCTGGAACGTTTCCTCCCTGCAAGTGCAGGGGTTTCCTGAAGGGTCACACCCTCTGCTGTGGTTTCCAGTGGGCAGAAGTTGGGAGCTGAGTGTTGTTACTGAATCTTAATTCATGGCCATTAGCAGAGGTCACTTTCAAATGCTTCTCCCTTAATGAAACACTGTTTGTTCCTTCCTGGTGTGTCACTAAATCAGAACCTGGAGCAGGCAAAGATGCACGGGAATGAAAACTGGGAAAGAAGGGCCCCACCTGGGCCCCTCTGGGGTCTTCTGGGATCCCCCTGTCTCCTGCAGCTGGAACACTTCCCTAGCCCAAAAAAGAATAAAGAAACTATTTCTTGTGTTGAGGGGTTTTGTTGTTGTTGTCGCCTTTTCCCAGTGCCATGCCCAACGTTCCAAAGAGAGAAGTGAATATTTGATTGCTGTAATTAGTTAATCAGTAACTGGCATATTTTTTTTCCCCTGATTAATGCTCTGAATAATCATTGCAGCCCTATCTGTAGGCAGTCCTGTTATCAGAGTCACTTTGAAAACAGCTTTGAAAAGATGGATCTGCATCCCTACAGATAAAATTAGACAGGTCAGATGCTCCACCCACCAAAAACTGCTCTTTCATTGAAATTGGCCAGGGGAAAAGAGAGATCAAAAATGCATTCTCTTCTCTCAGCTCACTCATTTGCACTTCCCTGTAACCACCATTCTGGAAGAACCTGGAGAATGAATCCACATGGAAAATCTCAAGCTCACAGGGCAGATGGAGGCATAGGATGGGCCTTCCAGGAAATTAAGACCAGGAAAAACATTTATACAAAGACTAATTTATCTCTGTCCCTAGAGCTTTTTCCAATGCTCCAGGGGAATGCTGAAACAGAGGACCACATGCTGATCTCAGGGAAAGGCAACCTCAGTGTGGACTCTTGTATTTATACATATATACAGTATATGTATATAAATAAAAAAAAATCTTTAAATATATATTTTTGTATAATGTGTGTTTCATATGTCTTAGACATATAAAACATTCATGCATAAGATAAACATTAAAACTAACTTCAGAGAAAGAAAAATGTGATCTTTTCCACCCTGCAGCAGTTAGACCAATTCCTAAAGCAGTGTCGAAGCTCAAAGTCAGCCTTACTTTGGAGGGATGGATAGTGCAACTACAAAAATTTTTTGTAACAAATTATTAATTCTGAAAAACTGAATCTCTCCAGAAGAGCATCCCAGGCTCAGAAGCAGTCTCTTAGCTCCTGGGTGAGATTTCTAAAAGGAGCATTTACAAGAGGAAGATTCCTGTGAGAGGAATAGTACAAGTGAATATATGCAATGCTCAGAATGCTCAGCAGAAGACAGTACTCTTTAGAAGGGCCCAGCTTTCAAAACTATGGCTTGTCCAGTTGACTTTGAAAACCTGGACCTGAGTTTTATTCATCCCTGGGCAGTGCTGTAGTCTCCTGCTCATGAGCTATTTTGAGTGTCCAATCCCAGTCTGTCACATCTCACAAAAAAAAAACTGATAGAATGGAAGTTTTCCTTTTTGTCCTTTTTCTCCTGTGATGCAGGGATATTTCCAAAATTCTGAAGGTGCTGGGAGGATGGGATACCTTTTCCTGACAGCTCCACCTGGATCACCTGCTCCTAGAAGTTGTAACATCTGCAGTGGGCACATCCATAGTTGTGTGAAGACCCCATCAGCAACAGTGCCTTGATCATCACAGATACGAGTTTAATCCCCTCCTTGAGCCAGTTCTCAAAAAACCTCAAGGTATAAGGTGGAAATCAAAGGCATTTTTAGATGAGAGAAGAGGGAAGCAGCAGATTGTGTGTGAGGACTGACACTGCATCATTCGGAAGAGCTGGACCCAGCTACATTGTGTGACCCCACTGATATCAGCAGAAAAGGGTTGAAAGAAACTCCTCTATGAAACCAGGATTTCCTGGAATATGTGCAAATAAATATATTTAGCAATCTTACAATGTGATACCACAAGTAAATCAGTAACAATGCAATAGAATTACAATCAGACCATCTTATCTTTATCTAAACTATGCCCTCAGTTATGTTATAACGTAAGTGAAAAATTTTATCTGCTGGCTTCTTGGCAATGAGGCCATTCCTTCTGACCTTTTGCTTGTGGAAAGCCTCAAATCATTTGTCTTGCACCTCCAATGTTTCCTGGACATTTAACTTCCACTTAGCTTACCTAATGCTGAGCTGACAAAAGCTGTCTTGGTAATGGGTACTCATATGTGCAAAACTACTACCTATGCTCCTATCATATTCCATTTCTAATGATCATTGTCCAATATTTCCTACTTTCTCTTATGCTTAATACTATACTTAGACTTACTAAAAGAGTAAGGATTAAATGACATGTGAACAGCTATCAAAATGGATAATACTATTCCTTTTGCGACAGGAAGACTCCCAGAGTGATATGGTCTGGCTGGCTGGTGCATTTGTAGTCATGAGAAACCGAGCAGACAGATCCCTCCTCATTTCTGTCTCTGGAAGAAGGAGAGCTGCTTAAAGCTGCTTTCTGTCAGCTTAACGGGCGATGACCACTTACAGGGGTGAATAAAGTAGGACCCAGACAGTGACTGGAGAGGACCCTTGGACATCTCTGTCTCATTCCTGTACTTGGAAGAGTCAGGTCACTTACTAGTAAAGCCAGTAAAAGCTATGAAATTCATTCCTGTTTTTACAATTTCAGAAATAGCTATCATCTTCCAAAGACTGTTTCTGCCTTAATAATTGACCTGGTCCTGCCAGTATACAGATATCTGCAGAGGGGAAAGGATGATAATTCACTGATGTTTACTCACTCTCATCCCAGTGGGGATGCAAATGGAGAAGGTCATGGCCTCCCTTGTCCATTTATTTAACTAAGGGAATTTCTGCCTGGAGCTGCCTGGCAAACCGAGACAGAGGAGAGCTAGGGCTGCTGTCCTGTCCCTGCTGGTGGCAACTCCACAGCCCCAGGAGCCTCAGACTTCACTGGAAATGCAGGGAGCAGAAGCAGTGTTAAATTTAGACAACATTCCTTTCTGCTGTCTGAAGGAAGAGTGAGCAGCTGCCCATGCCCTGGATTCCACATCTGAGCTGTCTCTCTCACGCTTGGATGCTTGGGCACGCAGAAGGTCTGGGAAAAAACTGGGGGCAAAGGCAGGAAAGCTGGAGGACCTCTGTGCAATCTCATCCCCCGGGAGAATCTCTGCAGGCTTGGATGTATTTTTAATCTGTTCCATCAGCAATAACAAACACAGTCAGAAGAAGTAATAACAGGGATTTTGCTGTGTATGAACTTGTTATCATGAAATGTAATCTCTCGATCAAATTAGAGCTGTGTTCACACATTCTCTTCACTGACCTTGGGCTCATCAAGAGAAAAACATTTTCTTTTGAAGGTGGCCTGTCACAGGCATGTCCTTTAATCAGCCACCTAAACACTTTGCCCTTGTAACTACCTCTTTAATCTGTTGATGCCTTACTCTCTCTGAGTCAACAAGTAAGGTCAAAGCAACATGAGATGTTTTCTTTAACATGAGATGTCCCATAACAACCAGAGTTGAATCTCATTACTGTCTTGTTACTTCTGTGCCTGAACCAAATACCAAGTCAGGAGAGTTGCAATCCATCCTGGATTTATCCTATTGTCTTAGATAGCCGAGAGTACCTCTTTCCTTCATAGTCTTAACAGATGTGTAGCTAAGAACTGAAAAGCAGCTGCTATAGCTCACAGCACGGCTGTGACTAGACTGCAGTGTGGGGCAGAGTGCTACCAGAATGTAGGTAATAACTTGGTGAAGTTTGTTGGATATCTTGGGTGGAAGACACTCATTCATCATTCACTTGGGCATAACTCCTCAATCAGTTCAGGATGTCAGCCATTCTCCATCCCACGGTGCCAGTGCTTAAGGGCTCACAAGAAGTTTACAGCTACTGCATCTGCTTCCTGAGGCAAAATGATAAATATCTGGGGGCATTCCTAAAGCTGATCAGACAATTCTATGAGGCAAGCTGGCCGAGTCTTTGTCCAGTGCTCCAGAAGACTTGTCCAAACCCATACAACAGAAGTTAAAGGGTAGCGGTACCAAATGACCCTGCTGTGTCCTTAATGTGCCAGAATGCATAATTCATCATCCTCAGATAACCTGCAGTCCTTCCACCCTTCTGGTGACTGTATCAGCATTTGCAATGCAAAGCACTCCTTTAATTTTATTTATTGAGGGACTGATTTGCACAGCAGGGCATCACTTTGTTTATTCTCTGCTATCGTTGTTACCTTTAATGAAGACAATGAAGAATTTTAAATAATAATTATAAAATATATGCCCCTCAGTTACCGTGGCAACAAGCTGGAGCTTTTTAACACTGCCACATATTCCATCTGTTTCTTTGTTTTAAATGACAAAACAGCTTCCTCCCATACCAGCATTGCATGGAGGAGAGGAGACTCTCAGGAGGAGGAAAACAGAAGTTCCAGCTAACAAACAACTCACTTTACTACCCTGAAGGAAAGCCTGTTTCTAGTCAAGAGTGGTTTCCTCCCAGTAATGCTGTCCAACAAAGTTTTCTCTACACAAAAAAGGACACAGGTCTTTTAGCAGCCAAGCCTCCAGGACTTCATGCACTTCAAGGAGCAATAGGTTCAGTGGCGAATGTCTTCCTCCCTTACCTCCATCTTGAGCTAAATCAGATACTGTCAGCTGAATATCCTTGAGCTTGGCGCAAGTCTAGACCTACATATGACTCAGCCCAGTTTGGGAACAAAAGTGTGTTCTTGTGATACTGCAAGAGAGATGTCACAACAAGGTGCTTTCCAATAGATTTCTGGGATTCAGATTAAGGGTAAATAATATATCATAAAAATGTTATTTTTCTAGACACAAAGTTTCTCTCAGTACTCTCCCACCCAGATTTCCTGGATTAACTTTTTTCTCTTTGTCCTCTTTCTCAGACTGTTTTGGGGCTTACCCCACCTCATCCCCATTCCCAGGAATTTCTTAGCTCTCTAAAATGAACTCTGGTCTTCTCTCTTCCCTTGTTGGCAGATAAACACTCTCCCCCTAAACACTGGCCGTCTGCCACTGTTCAGATGTATGTCACACCTGCCTCCTGCCTAGCATCTGACTCACAGATGGAACCATTTGTTGTTCAAAGTCTCCATCTGCAAGATTTTGCTCTTACTTTTAAGGATGTAAAGCCAGAGCAATTCCCCCAAATTTGCTGGAGATACTCCAACTCTTATGCTTGCACTACCAACACCACAACTATGATCAAATGTTCCTCTTGGTCTTGCAACTAATGTTCCACAGAGAAACATCAATGGACAAAACTGAATGCTTAGAAAGAACACTGGGAAGTGACCTTACATGCACAGTAAATGTAAGCCTTATCTTCAGAAGCATCTTCAGAATCAAAGAGTTTGCAGTCTCCCTTTCTTTCCAGCTTC
The DNA here is from genome assembly GCA_013400915.1 of Pardalotus punctatus. Lineage (NCBI taxonomy): Eukaryota > Metazoa > Chordata > Aves > Passeriformes > Pardalotidae > Pardalotus > Pardalotus punctatus. The sequence continues at coordinate 103,150 of VZTX01010746.1, read as the reverse complement.
CAGGTTCGTTTTGGTTTGTGTGGGGTTTTTTTTCCCCTTTTTATCTAAATGTTTCCTGCAGTCTTCTGCTTTCCTTTTCAGTTGGTTTTGCTTTTTTCATCTTGTGTCCCAGTGTTTCTCCCAGAGTCCAATTTAATTACCCAGAATTTTACTTTCAGGCAGGTTGTATAGTGTTTTGGGGTTTTGCCTCTTATCATATCAATCAATTTATTGGTTCCTTCTGTCCTTCCAAATAAACAGCAAATTGCAGCTGGGGATCAAGGGGAAGCCGGGAAGCAATCTGAAAGTTCACCTACTGATGTTGCAGCAGCTCTAACCACGCCTAAAATGAGAGCCAACACATGGCCAGGAGAGGTTAATGCCTTTTGCCTCTGCATGTGTGGATCCTAGCCAGAGCCAGGCCTCATCTTGACCACTGCTCATGGACACCAGATAAACCATCATGGTGGCAATCACTGCTTTGGAAAGATTCAAGGATAAATAGCAGAGAATCAGGACAGTCAATAGCAAGGGTATATCTGCAGGACAGCCTGGAGGTCACAGACTGGAGTAGTTGAAAGTGCTGTACCACTGACTGAGGTTGCCCCAGGACACAAAACAGGAGGTGCCCCTGGTGGTGCTGGAGGGACAACTGCGTAGAGAACTGTGACAGGAAGACTGGTCAGACTGGACAATGAGGAGGAAAGTCTAGGTATGGACACACAAAAAAGGAGCAGAAGGAGAGCTCAACAGCAGAAGAACAACAGATTTTGGAGGCACAAAAATCCAGAGGTCACCAGGATCATGGAATATTTACAGGCAGTTCCTCCAGAAATCTGGCAAAAACTCAGGAAAAAATAAAGAACAAACTAAATATGGATATGACTTCTTAGTTTTGTTTTTGGTGTTCTAGCCCTGAAAATACCACTAGCCTTTCTCTGTCACACACAGACCGAGATGCTCTTTCTTTCCTTCTTTTCTCCTTATCTGTGCCTGCAAAAAGGAGACTCCTAAAAATGCTGTTAGTTTCCTCGAGAAAGCAGAAAGCTATGAGAGCAGCAGAGATGTTTGCCTGTAACCTGATGAGCCATGGAACTAAGAATGGGGAGCGATGAAGCTTGTCTGCTGACCAGTCCAGCGTGGGATGAATGGAAGAAAGCTCCTCAGCAAAGCACTGGACAATGCTGGAGAAGAAGCAAAAGGGTCATGTGGCCTTTTAAAAGTGGGATAGAAGAACTACTTGAAGAGCAGTAGAAGATGGAAAAACTGGGCTGGTTTTGAGATACCTTGCCTTGGAATTTTTAAGGGCAGTGTGCAGTCTCTGAATGATAAACTACTGGAAATGTGGTGGATATCATCCATTAGAGATGCTGTGCTGAAATCTTTGAAGGGCAGAAAGGGAGAACAGATCAGTAACCTCTTCTGGAATACCACAATCCTGAGCCTTGGAGGGCTTGGGGTGGAAATGCCACCATCCTGCCTTGGGCCTGCTGTTACAGAGTTGTCCACTACTGGAGATTTTAACCTTCATCCTGAGGTGTCCCTTTGTGTCTAGGGCAATAAACAGGGCCCTGGAGCCAGATGGTCCCATTAGCAGTCCTGATGCTGGCAAGACAAGAGCGCAGCACTTGGCACTTTACTACCTTCTCCTTTACATTTCTTATAACTGATGGTTGTGCTGCTCAAAAAGGACAAATATGATAAATAACCAGGGAAAAAAATCTATGTAGATGGATATTCTACTGTAAACCATGTGTCTGTCCAGGGCTACTGCACAGTTGTTACTGAAAACAGCAGGGTAATAAAAAGCAAAATTTCCTACATTTTCAATGAAGTTTTCTGACCACATGAAATATCAAGTGTTGAGAGACTGGCCAGAATTTCAGCCCTGGAGGCCAGACAATACCTCCTCATGTCACGCCTTCTGGGATCTTTCGCTAAAAGGAGGAAACCATTGCTGCCGGCCAGCACTTGCCTGGCACCAGGCCCTCCTCCTCCTTCTGGTGGTGAATCTGCACCTCCAAAAGAAGCCAGTTTTCACTGCAGTCCTGGTGATCATAAAGCTAAAGGTGTTTGCCCTTGACATTAGCTCTTCAAGGGCAAAAATCTTACTCAGAGAAAGAATACATGCACAACCTGAGGAAAATCCAGAATGCTGGTGCCAGCACAGACTCAAAGCCCCAGTTTTCCAGGATCCCTAATGACAGAATCAACCTAGCAAATTACTTTCTCACACACTGATGAGGGTGTCCAAAGGGTTTCTGTACACCCATCTTGCAAACTCCACCCATGACTATGCATATCAGCTCAGGTCCCCACAGAATAACCTGCCTTTGCTGTCTGAAAGCTAATCCAGCTAATTATTCACCTCAATTAGCATTCATACGGAGAGGATTTACCAGAGGCATTTTTGCCCTAACAATGCCCTGACCATCAACTTTCACCTTATAGTCTGTAACAGCTGTCATTGTCAAGCTTTCCGTCTCTGTTGGCTCTCTAAATTCCTTGATTTATATCTTCTGCAGCAAAAACTTAGAGGATGAAAGCTAAAAGTGCTTAGCCAAGCAAGGACTGAGATCGATGAAATCAAGGGTTTGGTACTCCCAGGTGAGGAGCAAGACACGAGTAAACACGATACGCTCCACGTTAGAACCAGTTCTATCCCATTACCTGCATCCAGGGAGACATGGTGAGTGGGCAGTTAATTGTTGCCCCCAAACACAAATGCTTTCCGCAACTGAAAATCAATAATTTTTTATCTTACAAATCTGAAATTCCAGGTAATAGTGGTTTATTGCCCTGTCACAAAGAGCATTATGAGTAGGGAATCCATAAAAATGGAAATAGTCAGTCATTTCCTCCTCTACCTGAGCAGCCAGAATCCCTTGGAACTCTGGCTCTTGGGAATTGGTAAACTGGAAAGATTACCTTTTTACTAACAAGTATGGGTGTTGTAGGGGTTTTCAGTTGGATTTCTGCCCCACTGGGTTCCTAGAAGTGAAGCATTACAGGAGAGAAGAGAATTTGCCATCCCTCCTTCCAAGCCTTATCATCTTTTTCTAGCTGTTATGATGAGCCTAAGGATTTGTTCCCCTACCTGTCTTCCCTGAGCTGTTTTTCATAGTGGATTGAGAAAGGCTTAAACGTTACAGATGGCTGAAAATCTTGTGGCATCAGCATGAAATGGCTGTTTCTGTTCATGCTAATAGCCTGAAATGAACAGCAGCAGCAGCAACACAACATTGTGAGCCTTGCCCTAGCCCCTTTAGTATCTGTCAGCCAAAAAAAATTGAACCAACATACCTGGTAGCAAATACTGTCCAAAGCCTTTTTGGCCCAAATTTGCTACTGTTTCTAAGACTGGTTTGGCTACCTCGGTGATAGCAGTGGACACGTGACCCATCCAGACAGTTGCCAGCATTTTTAATGTGTTTTTTTTTTAAGAAAAGATGAACCTAAGAGGCTGTTAAAGATGCTTGTGTGTTTGTAGTGAACTTCCAAAGCCTCTAGTTGTGTTTGAGACCATTTGGCTACCAGGTCCCATTAACTCTGCTCTCTGCAATAGCTGGGAGCCCACAGGTCAGTGTCACATAGCCTTTATTTTGCTGTATGGTTTTGGAGCAGCATTTAAGGTGAGCAGCATTAGACTAACTGATTTTTTCCTGTTAACCAAAGCAGCAGGTTAATCTGCTCATCCTGTACATCTGTACTCTTGCTTGGAAGGCTTCCCCATCTGCCCTTGTACAAGTCCTTCCTCATACTTCCTCATACTTCCTGCCTTCTTTTTCCTTACTTCTTTCTTTTACTAGAATGTAGCTGACTCTGGAAGGATGAGAAACCAGTAGAGCAAGCTGATTTTCATCCTCACATCAAGGAACAGCAGTAAATCCAGGTTTTTGGTGTGAAAGCACCTGTAATTGAAACCCATCACTGGAGCACTGGAGTCCTCTGCTCCCCGTCCTCCTCCATGCAAGAAAGTTATTTGCCAGCAGACATTTGCACACACGTTTATGTCATGTCTACAGCTTTCTCTGTAATAAAGTGTGTAAGGACGAGGTCAGCCAGACCTGTGTTTGTATTATTTATCTAACAGTAAAAAGGGTGATCCTTTTAAAGTAAAAATATTCATATTAAAAAGAGAGGCATTGGCTGGAGACAGATTCCAAGGTGTTTTTGAGAGGTTCAGCTTGGTTAAAATTATTAAGTGACAGGACCTAAAACTCAGTTTCCATGTTTTTCTGCAGATACGTTTTTAACTTCAACCATGATTATGCCTTGGACTGGCATCCTAGGAAAGCAGATGGGTTTTCCTGGCATTGGGTTTCCTAGGCTTTTGACTGTTGGAGTCTACTGCATCCTGTTGTAAGGGGACTGTATTTTGCAGTGCCATAACAGGATTTTGTCTATTTCCGAATATAGTGGTTCCCTCCTAATTCTCAGGCATGAGGTACTGCCAGGAATGTCTCAGCCTGACACTATTTTACTACAATGGACATGTGAGAATAGCCTGATTTCTGCATTGAGATTCCAAGCCAGGAATTAATTGAGACAAGAACAAATAAATAATTCCTTGTTTATTCTTCAGCTAAGGTTTGCTGCTGTTGTCAGGCCATAACAGGTCAGGGAGGAATATTGCTCTCTGTGCCTCAAAGAAAATACTACTCACTGTTACAGAAAATTAATAAATGGCAAGACTCCTTGTCCTCCAGGAAAAGGATGTGTCCTCCTCTTCGTAATTTACACCAGTGTTTTGTAATTTCCGTCTCTTAACTACAAGTGGTTGGGCTATCACTGGTACTTTATAAAACATGGGAATCTTCAGACGCACAACTTCCCTGGAGGAGTTTTTTCTCACCTCAGATCCCACAGTAGTTACCCCATGAGGAAGCCATAAACATCACATTTGTTTTCTGGGGCAAATGCAGTAACAATAGGCCTGGAAGCTTTTAGTTTTAACACTGTTTGATGAGCAAGTGGCCCCTTCCTCACAATATTAAGCACCATTGAAGTAATTCATAATTGGTAGCAACTTCCAATGGAACCTAATTTTCCCCCAGCCTTGAGACAAAAAACTTGTGGAGGAGAAAATAGTGGCTGTTTAGTGGTGTCCACTAAAATTATGCAAGAATATAGGGCAAAAAGCAAACTGAAAATCTACACTAATCTGAAGTGTTAAGGAGATTTAAGAACCATGTAATTAGACAGAAATCTATGTGGCCAGGAAAACCCTGTCTAGTGCCTCTCTCTCTTTAAAAAAGGACCTGAATTTTGTGCACGCAGCAAATAAAGGATTTACCAGAATATTAACGACATCTCTCTTCCTATATTGGGTACAAATATAAGGTTCAAATAGGCACCCTTGGTACAAATAGAAAGGTATTGCTGACCACTCATGGTTTGTTGCCATTGCTACTTAAAGACCCCAAGCACTTTGCATTTTGCCAGTCACTTGGAATATATATACTAGCTATAAAATGATACTTAAAGAGTTCCTGCACTTTGTACAAATGGCTATTTATGACCTGCCATCAATGTTGTTCTACAGAGAGGCATAGGGGTGGGGGATTGATGGAGCGTTGAGCCCAATCCATCAGTCACTTCACTACAAACTCTAAATAGATTTTAATTGTGAGGCCAGATTTACTCCAGCCATCTGTATACGAAACGTGTCTCCCCACTGAAATAGAGAAATACGTTATCCTGAATGTTCTTTTGCAATGTATATATTGTATCAATGTCAACAAAATATTTGTCACAGCAAAAATGTAAGCCTGTCTGCTGCGTAACAGAGAGCCCCGGTGGAAGGCAACATTCCCAGATTTAATGCTGACTAAACTTCTCAGTTTCACAGGAAATTAATGGGGCTGGGGAAGAGTTTTACAATTAGAGATGCAGGGCTACAAATTCTTGCCTTGCTGTTGGCTTGCTTTATTGGAAAGATCTCAGTTCTCAGAGCAGACTGGGCTGATGGCTGGAATTGCTGGGAGCTTTTATTTCTCCTCAGAGCAATAACAATAAAGCCACCAGCACGACAAGCTTGCCTATGCCTCCATCCCCTGCTCTGCCAGAGCACCCCAGATTGTTTCCCACACAGAGCAGTGGATTTACTCCCCACAACCCCTTTAAACCATGGCATCACAGCTGAGACTGCCAACATGGGAGCCAATTAGGTGGTGCTACAAAGATGTTGATGCCCGTGGTGTGATGTCTATTGGCTCCTTTCAAATATCCCCTGAACTGCCCTAAGTGGTAGCGGCTTTTAATCATTGCTGAGCTTGACTCAGTTCAGACCATTTCCTTGAGCTATCCAGTCCTTTCGTCCACCTTATTGCCATGATGATTAAAACTGTTTACTGTAAGAAGGCAGAATCTTCTTTAAATGTTATTCCTTTCCTCATTGCTAGCCAAAATACAACTCCTTCTGAAGATCCTTAGGTTATGTGACTTGAAGTTAACATGAAGTTAACATGCCCCTCTGTGTCATAGATGCAATTTGCTACCTCAGATCTCTGGGCAGCCTGGCAGAGTCCTCAAGACCTGGGATACAGTCCTGCTACTGTTCAACTCTCTCTGGCACTCAGAGAGGCACTGCATTACACCCTCCTGTCTCCATTGCCATAGACAGGCCTTCCCTGCCACTCACAGATATGTTTTATACCAGGCAGAACTGCTCTCCTTTGCAATTCCTAATGCACCTGCTAATAATACAAAGTGACCAGTACAGCCTGAAAATTTGGTCTCTGGGACTCCTAGAAGTGCTGTGCATGTGAGAAACATTTTCTCCACAATCAAGTGACCAGTGCCTGCAGGTGTCATCCTTACTTTCTGTGAAGGTGCAGACCCTACCAGCCCCATCACATCCACATTCGTATTTTTCTCCTGTGACATTGTGGGTACCACTCACTCATTTGTTGTGATTTTAGGTTATTCACACAGCTCATGGCACAGGACTCCAGTCTAATTAACCTGAATGGACGCTGGCATGCTAAATGTTGCGTACTCTGATTTATAGAGGATACCTCTATAAAGCTTGCAAGCTTATTCTTGCAAGGCTTTTCAAAATCCAATTTGCTTTTCACTTTCTGCTGTTTCCTTGTTCCTTGGCATTTCTCTCTGATGGACAATGGAAAGAGACGTCTGGTTTTCACTTCAGTTTCTAGTCAGGTTTACTCTGAATTTTGTACACTAACAGAGTAACATTTGTGCTTCAAGTTCCAAAAGGGGATTTTTCCTTGTTTTTAAGAACATTTCTTTCATGGGAAAATTTTTATGAATTTCTGTGCAATATTTTTATTGGTCTTTGGTATTTATGGGGCAAGCTTACTTCCAGCAAAAGCTGGACTGAGGATTAAACCCTAGCCTTGGAGCTTCCCTCAAAATGGTGGCCCCTGAGCCAGGTACTGAATCTAAAACATTCATCACAGGCTTCCTGTGTGCATGAAGGGAAGAACAGATATCAACAGCCTCTTACCTCCATTTCTGGTCAGCCATGTTTGGTATCAGGGCAGTTAATTCTCAGCTCATCAGATGAACTTCTGTGCTGTGTGATTCAGAGAGATGTGCCAAGGAAGAAAATAATAGGCCAGTGTCAGTCCTTCTGCATTAACCTGGCGATCTTCGTTGCACAGGCGTGAGCCACATCTCCTGGGTGATACTGAACAACCCAGGAACGATTCCAAACTCCTCAGGCTTTGCTCTTGCTAGGCTGGCAGCACATGTCACCCTTCTCCCATTAGTGGTGAAGTGAGACAAGGACTGTAAGGATTCAGAGATGAGAAGGAGTCCCAGTGAGGCAGGCAATAGTTTGGCAGTTAAATTTACCATCAAAACCACTCTAATGTATTCTAGAGGCATTATAAGTGCACTGCATTAAACACAACTGGTAATACAAAAACAGAACAGAAATATGTCTTTGATTTCTTTGCCTGTGTTTTATTGCTCTAGTGCATGCTCTGTAAACCACGTGAGCATTTGCATCCAGGATAAGGCATTAAATGACAGTGAAATTCAGTGGGCAATGTTCCTGCCTTTAGGCAGCAGGGTTGAAGGTCTGTATTTTCCTTCAAGCTCATACCTGCTGGTAGGAAAGCAAGAAAAGGCTGGAGGGGTAAGTTGCTTTTTGGACCAAGCATTAAACAGAGAAATATTGTGAGATGCAACAGGGTGAAAATGAGGATGCACATCACTCATTCCAGAAACATTAGAGCAGAATATGTACATCTGACACATAACAAAACTTATTAAAATGACAGTACAAAGTCAAACACTGAAAAATTAGGAAAAGGCAGGGATCTTCAGGCAACCATTAGTTTGCTCCCTTATGCATTAACTACTTGGCTACACAGTGTTTTCCCCGAAGGGCCCTGTTTCATTCACTGCACAAGGTAGGCAGCACAAACTTAATAAATATCATTCCAGTATTTCCTTTCTCCTTGGTGTTTGCTCTGCTGCCTTCACGGTTGGGTTCCTCATCTCCTGTGCCTCCTTCTGCTTCCTCGGACCCTGTGCCCCCAGTTGTACTCCCTTCCTTTGCTGGTGTTCCAGGCTGGATCCCTTCCACAGGCATAACACTAAGTCTTGCCACCCCTTCCCATCAGTGCTTCCAAGACATCCTGCCACATTTGTTGCTGCTTCCCTCCATCCTCTTCAGCCCATATCCAAGGGTTGCAGCTGTCTCTGCGGGGTCCCACCATTATCTCCCCATCCACACAACCTCGGTCATTGAGAACTGGCTTCCCACACAATCCTTACCCATCCAGCCTCCATAAACCCTAGGGGAAGGACCAAGGAGTCAGCACTGCATCCAGGGGCTGCAGGGGTTGGCCTGGGACATGGAGAGACGCCCTGCAGAGGGTTTGTGTGCCAGCCTGGGCCCAGGGCTCTGCAATCCAGGCGGATCCCCAGTTCTCATCAGCCTCAGAAGGTTTAAATCACCCAGAGGGCTCAGCAGCTGAGGTCCCTCCTGCAGGCTGTGAGCCCGGGCCCCATCTGATCAGATGCAGGGGTGTCTGCCTGAGCTCCTCATCTGATGAGCCTTTTGTTGTCAGGGCAGAGAAAACACAGCAGTCCTGGGGCATGATTCATCCTAAGCAGGCACTTAATATAGGTCAGTTGAAATGTTCCCTAGGAGTGCCACTGGCTGTAAACAGAAATAGAGCCTGCAAAGCTGTGCAAGTCGAATGCCATGCTGGTGGCCAGGAGGGGGGGATCACACAATCACCTAGACACGGTCTCAGCCTCCACAAGCTCAGTCCCAGCTTGACTTCCTGATCCCACTTCCCTCACCCAGACCATTTTCCAAGACCAGTCTCTTTGCTTGTTGTGTCTCAGTCTTTCACCCTTCTTCAGATCCCATCCTGGTTTCTCTCTCTCTTGCTCTTACCAGCTCCCAGCTGAAGTTCCAGCCCTCACCAGGCTCCTGTGCAAATCTGCTGCCCCAGCAACCACTAGAAGGTGGTTCCACATGGCTACAGACCTTGTACAGCAAATTCTGCATGGCTTGGGGCATCAAATATGCCCAGGACAGACAGACTCTTGGGGTAATGCTGCTTCGACAATCCAAGTAATTCCCAGTAGCCATGTGCAAATCGCAGTTTTTGGAGGCCAGATTTGGGGCAGGTTCACAAAGAGACAAGGGGCACATCCCTGACTCAGAGGCTACCCAAGTGCTTATTTCCACAGCACACTTGATACAGAACATTTAGAGAAAAAGGTTACCTTTATTTTTAATGTGCACAAAGGCATAATTTTTTTCTGGCTTCATTCTTGCAAACTGTTACATCATTTTGGATGTAAAAAATACATGTATCTCAAAAAGGAAAACTGAGTAACCATGAAAAATCTCTGCCCAGAAATGGTCTTACATATCGAAAAATAAGATCTTATGATGGGAAGTGCTGGACAAGCTTAATTATATGTGAGGCTAACAACCTGCACATAAAGATTAGACACTGTCAGGAATTGATGTGTCCATTGAAAAAATGTTAGAATAAATGCACTACATTAAAGAGCTGTAAATCACCAGTCTCTGATGGCCCAGGCTAAAAAATTTTGAAGGCACCTAAGAAACAAATTTTGAAGGAAAATACATAATCTCTCAATAAAATTAGTTAGCTGAAAGACAGCAAACACCTAGTCTACCATTTTCAGAAACACTAGGGTTACTCATCCCATGCAAATCAATACATCTTACTCTGACAAAAGGTTTTGTAATGAAAATTTAAAACATAATTGCAGCGCCACTGATTGAGATACATTAAGGTCTAACAAGCAAATTTTCAACACAGGAAAATCATGTTTTGTTGATCGATTGGACTTTGGATAAAAAGGCAATGAAGAATTGGTTACTACAGGCTACTGGATTCCTGCAGAACTTTTGGCAAAGTCTTTCTTAAGAGAGAATTGTATACATTAAGTGGCCAGAGGCAAAGCAACATCATAAACTACAGCAAGACTGCAAAGCCAAAGAAAATCAAGAAGAACAAATGACCAATTATCATTATGGTAATAACACCATTAGTGAGATACAATAAGTTTTAGTACCAGGGGATCTTATTATTTAACAGTCTTTGGTGATCTTCATATGTGAAAAAACCAGTAGCAAAATGAGCTGATCAGATCCCTCTAGCTAGCCAAGGCTTTGTAGGATTTGTGGGGGCTGCTAGGTGCCTTGGCTTCTCAAACCTCCAGTGGGTCACCACTGGACCACCAAGCCAGAACTTGGGTCTATAAACCTTCCTTAACACTCTGTCTGCCTACACTGCTTTCACAAGACTGCAGATGCTATGTTGCATCTTTCCAACTTTAATTCACAGTACAGCTGGTCTTCAAACAAGTGCTCTTTTAAAAATCACAGATACTACTTATGAAGCATAACTTTCCCTCCTGGAAGCTGTCAAGTACAGCCCATGCCATGATTGCTTTGGACCTTGAGGATTAGCATTTGTACAACAGGGGGTCTGTTCCTGGAAACCTTTGCTTCAAACTCTGTGAAATTTCCACCACATTTTTAAATAGCATTGCATCATGTACATATTTATAGCATTATAAAAATTAAAATAGTCCTTTTACGACAACCAGTCCACTCCAATCAAGGGTCAAGACAAGCCATGTCCTTTGTCCTGGCACATTTGGATAGGAGACTCCTTAAACTCCCCACAGGGTCAGCCAAACTGAAGCCAGTTGCTCTGGAGAGCGGCTGCTTTAGTGCCTTTCATGTCTCTGCCTTGGAAGTCTTTGCTCAGACTTGCTGAGGACAAGGCACCTTCAATCCCAGAAGCTGGGCATGCATCCATAGATCACAGCTCCCATTCTCTTGGGCCTGACCCCACCCTTTGTTTTGGCATGAACAAATCTCCCAGACAGTGCCTATAATGGGTAATAAACATGTCTTGTGCTCCCAGGTATACTTAATTCCTGAGGGTGGGGAGCCAACGAGGACATGCTATTTCTTGTGGCCTCAGAAATAATTCTGTCTTGGGATTTTCCTCTCTTCTCTGGTCGGCAGGAATTGCTAAACCCAGAAGTTTTCAAAAGCTCTCCATCCGCAGCTGCTCCCCACAACACTGCGAAGAGGGACATGGGGAAGGAATGAAGGAAGAAGAAGAGTTTTTACGTTAAAAACCTAAACTCATTGAGAAGCAGAGCCAGAAATGGGAAGCATTACTAAGCCTTCACCTGAAATTCAATATTCAAAATGGTCAGGCGGGTCTGGAGGCTGTAGTTCTATGATAAGGTTTGCAGAGTGTTCTGGAAAGTGCTGGGCAGTGCCCAGCTTGGTCTTTCTGCTATACAAAGGCAGTATCTCTGTGGTGGTTCACCTCTGGGCAGTGCCAGCCGTTGGGATGCACGCTGCCCATGCTACTGAATAGGCTGTGCATGTCAGAGCTACTCCTTTCTCTTCTTTGTGTGGTCATTTCCTTCCCTGCACACAGTGTCAGATGCTCACCTGGAGATCATGGGGATCTTAGTGATCTGACTTCAAAGCACAGTGTGACACTGCCTTCACCTCCTTTCCCCCTCTTCCAAGCCAACTCTTGCCTGTACAATTTGATGTTTGAGCTCAGTTTCCCATATGGAAATTAATATTTTCCATGTTTGACTGCCACAGGGGCCCTTCCCCAATATTCTCTTAAGAAGTAAAAAACAATCTACATTTTTTTTCCTATTCTTAGACAGCACAAAAAAAAAAAAAAAAAAAAAAAAAAAAAAAAAAAAAGCAAAAACTAAACCTATTGCTCCATCAGCTATTTAAAAGGCAGGTGGACATCTCTACACCAGTGAGGGCAGGAAGTTTTGAAAATTGTACTTCAGGGCTCCTAAATAAAAGCGGCTCCACAGAGCAGCCAGCTGAGCTGAGCTCTAGCATTACTCACTCCCCTGCCCCCCTTTCACTTCTCACACCTTTTTCCAAGTCCCCAGCTGCAAAGAAGAAAAGCAACAAATCTTCAAAGGTCAAATGCTGGTGCTGGGCTGAGAGAATTTGGTGTCTGAAGTCAGTGTGGGGTTGTTTTCCCTAGTGCCCATGTCAGTATGACAGACTGTTTTGAGGATGACACCTCAGAAGTAAGATAAATATTTGGGGTCTGAGTTGGATGGCAGCTGTCTAACAGATTGAAAAAAGTGTAAGAGGGCAGTCATGAGGGCCTGGCAGCAGGGAACCAGCCTTCAGCTTAATAACTTCACATACAGGCCAGAAAGAAAGCCCTCCCCTCCTTCCTCATATTTGACTGCCTCAGAGATGGGGGAAAGTGTTTTTTGAAGCCCCTCTGGCAGAAGAGCATCCCTCACAGGAAGGAAAACATGGTCAAAAGCAAGGCAGCTCTGGGGCATGGTGCACTCAGGTCTCACTGAAGTGATGTGCTGAAGTTACTGGCTTGAATGTGCACACTTTAAAAAAAAAAATCCTCAGCTGCCTAAAAGAGGGTCAGCCCAAGGAAAATAACAAAACTTTTGCATTTGTGCCCTGAGTTTTGTGCTTGAGAGTCTGTATTGGGAGTCACATGTGCCTGTGACTCAGTACCTGCGGTTAACAGGGGAGATACTGGGGAGAAGAAAGAGGCAGGCCATCTTCCCCTATGCACAACTGGATATTGTCAGCTAGATTCCACAGCCATTTGCAGGGAAAGAGAGGTGACAGGGACTGCTGCAGCTTTCCATGTTGACCCAGCATGGACAGATGTGTGTCACACAGCTGACGGAGCACATCAGGATACCTTCAGTCTCTTGGCAGTCAAGGCTAGGTAGGGCATCTGCACTTAGACCCAGAGTGGAATTGTGCCTGGCCATCAGCACACACCTTGAGGTGTTTTGGTTCTGTGCCTAAACCATCTCTGGGGAAGGGAGATGTTTCAAACATACCTTCTTGCCCCAGACAAGGGGTTATATTAATGTATCTATTGACGTAAGCAGTTTAGACAGCTGGAAATTGAGGGCAATTCCCACCAGTCTTCTTTTTTCTCCTTGGCACTGAAAAAAACCCTGAGGATTGAGAATAATTTTAGAAAATTTTCATTATTTGATTTTCTGAGAGAAGTTCATAAGTTGGTGAGGCACTGGAACAAGTTGTGGATGCTTCAACCCTGGCAGTGTTCAAGGCCAGGCTGGATGGGGCTTTGAGCAACCTGGTCTCATGGCAGGTGTCCCTGCCCATGGCAGGGGGATTGCAATGAAATGATCTCTAAGGTCCCTTCCAACCCGAATCATTCTGTGATTCTATGAAGTTTCTGGAGAAACCCAACAGGTAATGCAAAATTCCTTAATGCTCTAATGGGACAAATGCTGGGGCCCAACACAGGGTCAGGTAAAGATCATGAGCAGCACTTGTTTGACTTTCTTGACAGTATCATGAGTCCCAATTAGCAACCTCAGGCATCTTTGTAGTAGTGCATCTTTTCTATTAGGAGTCAGGCTTTCACCTCATCCTTCTCTGAGTAATATCCCAGGGGAATCAAAATAAAGTTCCAAGATAAGTTCAGTCAATCTGTGTTTCTTTCAGCCAAGCTATCAGAGTTCAGCTCCACAACACAGCCACATACAGCAGTTTTAGATGGGCAAAATGTACTGAGCATGAAGCTGAGAGAAAGTTTATCCTGTTACACCATTCTGTCAATGATTTTCTCTATTAGAATTTCTCTTCAATAGGAATTATTTCAATTTAGACCCTTAAGAATAGTCTGTGCATAATTTTTCATACTGACTTAACTATATTAGCTTCAAAGCCAATGTAATTAAAGTAGTATTCCCTCCTCCTCCACAGTCACGCTTTAACTGGTATAAAGGGACTTATAATAGTACTGTTTACATGAAAATTAACTGCATTAATTTTTCCTTCTCTGCACACCTGTATCACATGCAAACAGCTGCAGCATCACCAGGGGATGAACTGGGGATGAAATACTGAAATCCCTCCAGCAAATTTAAATGCATTTAAGTATAGGTAGATGATACTAACAAGGCAGACCACCTCACACTTTGGTCTTGCACTTAGTGGGACAGACAGAGAATCAGCATCTGTGGGTTTGAGGAAAAGGAATCTAAAAGAGTCTGACTTGGGGTACCCTGTCAAGAAAGTCCCAAAAGAAAGGGGAACTTAGAGCTTCTGGTCTCACACCAGCATGAATCAGGATCTCCACCCTTGATGGCAGAGAACAAGGTGTTGATTTCAATTACTGCCTCTTGCTATCTCCTCCCACACATGGTTCTACCAAGTCTCACAACACCTTGTTTGGATACTGAAGATCATAGCCATCCTTTCACCCTCCCCACCCTGCTTTTCCCTCTCCAAAACTCCAGGTCTCCTTCCAAAGGAACCAGAGGCATCCCATATCAGGTGAGCACCTCTAAGTCACTGCATTCATCTTCCCTGCACAAGTGCCAAACAAAGTGCAACATCATTTCACATTTGTTGCTTCCCAGACTCCTTCCCAGTCTCCCTGATTTGTGATTTCTATTTCAGGAAGTCTGCAAAGGATCTCCACTGATTAATCCTCCATCTATGAACTGAAAGCAGCTGCAATCTCAGGGCTTAGGGGAGGGACCCTTAAACATTCCTGGTGGAAAGAGGCAGTATTAATTCTGGCATGGGAACAGCACTTAGCTTTCCTGCAGAATGGCTTAATTTGTTTCTTAATGGACAGAATGCTTTGCTGATAAAAGCCCTAAAGTGCCTTTAAAAAAAAAATTAAGAAAGTGATTGTTCATTCTTTACCCATTGGAGATTTCATTTGTAATGTTTATGCTCCATCCTGGAAAGTGGAAAGGGTTATGCTCCGGATGGGAAATTAACACATGTACAGACTCAAGTACTTTGTTAACTTTGAAAGGGAAGGGAGGAGCCCACCATCTAAGAAATGCTGGGAGCAGCTCCCTGTAAGAATTACTGTCCAGCCAGAGCTTCAGGGCAGGGCAGGAGGGATGTCTAGACATCCAGGGAAATGTTTTACTTACGATCTTGTGCGTTAGAGGAGGAAGAGATCAGAGACTTTATCCAGTCTCTAAATTTCCCTGAACTGGATAGTAAGGAAAGTCAGCACTGCCATGTATCCGGTAAAGACTGGGACCAAACACCACTCCCTAGGCAAAAGGAGTGTATCAGCCAATTCGCTCTTCCTTCTGATGCAGCCTTCAGGTCCTGTTATTTTCTTATAATTGTTGATGTCTCAACAAAATGGAGGAGGAGGAATGGTAGATCCTAGAGACAGGAATAAGGAAGAGCTTTTTAGATTACATATGACATCAGAATATCAACCAAATATTCAGAAACTGAAAATTAGATCCCTGCCCAGCTCTGGATTCTGGCCCAGTGCTTTGTTTTGGCCATTTCTGCAGGCTGAATTTGTGCTACTGACCACTGCCAGGGAGCCTAGCTCTCAGCTAGATGAACCATTAGTTTAATCTAACATGACAGGTCCTGTGTTCTGTAACGCATGATGCATTTCCAGGGACCCCAGCCTTTCATCTTAAGCCCAACATCCAAGTTTTGGTACCCAGGATAAAGTGCTGGGAAGCCTTCTTGTAGTCCTTGCCACATTTGCCTGGAGTTACTGGGTGGGTGCCAGACCAACACTGCCATTTCTGCACGTCTCCATGGCAGGCAGTCTTCCTGGCATCCCCTCACTCTGTGGCATGTGCTGGGTATTGTGCTGCAGCAGGGTTGCTCATGTTTCCTGTCAAGGTTAGGGGGTCACCTGCTCCCACCCCCTCAGGTCTGGGATCCCTTGTTCAGTTCCTCTCATGCTGCACTTCTTGGAGATGAGGACTGACAGGACACCATCTCTTATGCCTAGGAGGGGAAAGCAACTTATCCTCTGAGGTTTATCCCCAGGATGGGGACAGCAGGTTGAGCTGGAAACAGAGAGCTGGGAGGAAAAAGCAGCAGAAAGCTTCCTCCCAGTCCAGGAGATGAGGATGGAGCAACAGAACTTCTAGAGCAGATGAGAAACCAAAGTACAACATTCGAGCTGACAGAGAAAACTTGATGATCCAGGGGTATCAGTGGAATGAGGGAAGATCTTGCAGAGATCAGTGCTATAAAGAGCAATAAAGCAAAAGAACATGACTAGCTACACAAAATAAAGCTCCTTGAGTCATATTGCATTAGCCTATGAGGGAGAAAAATACCCTATGTAATGTATAGAGCAACTACATACAGAAATCCTCGGCAAAAGCCAAAAGAGAGGGAAAAGTGCACTGGAGTCTGTTTTAGTGTCAGTCTGTCACAAGCTCTCACTAAGGTACAAATGTCAGTGAGAGCTGCGTATCATCCTGCCCTGGTGAGCAGAAAGGGCACCCTTGTGTCTGCAGAGAGAGACAGGGATGTGGCACCAGATCCAACTGACATTGAAAATTCCTTGACATCAGGAAAATCTAGGTTGAAATCAGTGCAGGAAGCCTTGTTCTCTCTTGGGCTTCCCTTCCTCTTGCCTAGAAGGTCAATATATTTTTACTTGTTCAAAGAGTAGAAGCCAGGGAAATCCCACTCTTAAATGTGCTGTTTTCTGGCACTTAGCATCCAGCCAAATCCTGATCTCACTTTTACAGCCATCAAGGCAGCACTAACATCATCTGAAAAAACTCAGACTTAGAGTGGTGCAATCACGATCAGAATCAGGCCTTTAATAATTTCTGGCATGAGAGTCTGGTTCCCTCCCCCTCTTCCTCCCCTTATTTTCTCTGGTCTATAAGATAATTCACTAAAAATATTACTATGTGCTGTTTGTACTGGCTGCCTCTTCAAGGTGTTCCTATGCCGTCATCTCTTCCCCACTCCAATCTGTGGAAATGTCATAAATCACTGCAGGTTACACTCACTTGCCATGGGCACATGCATCACCTAAATACCCTCTTCACAAACTGCCTTTCACCTCAAGGACATAAGAAAAGATGCTCCTGCTGGCTGGTCTGCTTCTTGCCTTGCAGAGGATGTGTGAGGAAAACTCCAAACGCAGCAGTATATTGATCTAAATTAAACACACAGACACAATCTAATTGCACTGACAGGAAACTGGTGTTTAAAGGCAGAAAATTAAAGCTGTTAATATAATAATGAACAGTTGTGCTTACTGTCTGTGCCTCTGACATTTCATATTGTCATCTCACCAGCTAATCACTGCCTCTCCCTCTTTTGTGGGAGTTAAAATGTTTTCATCCATTCACCCAACAAGGTAGCTCTCCAGTTCTTTGACAGTTACTAATATATCCTACCTGCTAATGAGCCACCAAGCTGGAGCTGCACAGGTGATGGAATAACAGCCACCCACGCTCCACAGTAACCCTGATCAGGTCAGGCACAGCATGCTATAAGCCTCGTGGCTGCTCACCTAGGTCCCTCAGATGAGAGCAGTGCCCCACTGGCACCACTCACCCCTTCAGTGCTGATGGGGTGACATCAGGAGCAACTCAGTCTGAACAATGATGCTAGGCTGCTACAGGAGCAGGGGAGAGCCACAGCCACTGCCTTTGCACAGGGAGGTCCCTCCCTAGCTCAGGGTTGGGGAGTCAGACCCTGGAAGTGACCCCCAGCTCAAACTGCTGCACCATCCTCAGCTTTGCAGGGAGACTGGCAGATCTGCCCATGCAACTATTCCCAAAACAAGCTGCAGAGGCACTTTTTGAGGCACTGCACTTGGCACTGTTCCTGGCTTTTACAGCCATTTGGCTCCCCTCATCTCCAGCCAAGAGCTGTGAAGATCTCAGCCTGCAGCCCGTGGCGCTGCTGGGCTGGGCCATTTCAAAGGGTCTCTGCAAGTTTACTGGCCAGCTGCCACCTGCCTGCCCTCCCAGATCAGGGCATGAGCACCGCAGCTCATTGGCTTTTTTTGCCTGGGGAACTGTACTTGCTGCTAAGTAAATATCTCTGCTCCACAGACAATGAACCTGGCGGGAGGCAGGAGCACAGACTTGCCTTCGAGTCACAGCTGCACTGGGAAATGGACCCTTGCCCCAGCCTCTGGCATTGCCAGTTCCCATTTCCAACAGCAAAAAAGAGAGAAGGGGAATGAGGCTCATCTGCCGTTAAAGATGACCTGCAAGCTGATTTCCTCCAATGATTTTCCAATAAACTTGGCTACATCGCTTGAGTGGATTCTTGACAGCCTCAGCATAACAGAAAGGGCACCACACTCCCCTACAGTAGCCCCCACAAGGGCTGCACAAACTGAAAGCCTGTGGAATAAATGTTGCATTACCCAAGTCAAATCCTGCTTTGTGCTGCCCACTAGTTATATCCTAGATGATGAGTAACTACGTTGTTAATGGTAGAGAGATGAGGAGTTGCCAAAGTGATTGCACCTATGGCTACAATCAGCATGACGAGAAGACACCTTCTGTTTGCACAGCCAGTGTGTGCAGAGTCCCGCATATCTCTGGGAAGGGGCAAATCCAGAGAATTAAGGGTATTTCCATAATAAATATTCATGCTGGTTTTTTTATTATTTTTGTCCCATTCTCTTTTCTGGACATATTAATTTTTGATAGCAAGGAGTTCCCACAGACTTGGAGTTATGTATTACACAAAAATAATTTCCCATCTTTTTACATGCAGTTTTTCAATGTGATGAGTCATCTCTGAGAAAGAAAGTAATTAGGAGCCTCCAGTACACTTTATCTAACCCATCTATTGTTTTACTCTGGTCTATCCTGTCCTCATTATTTATCTGCTCTGTTTGATAAAAAAATCCAGTATTTTCCACCCTTTTGCTACCTGACTGCCAGTTCCTTTTACTTCTCGTACACCTTTTGTGGACAGATATCCGGGGCAGAGTATAATATTGCAGGTAAAAGCAAGCCATCTAACAATATCATGGCATTGCCACATAGTTGATCTCCTCTCACATTTCCAGCTGTTCTTTGCCTTGCTTCACTACCTTCCTGCATACTGGAGGGGTTTTGTGGAGTTCTCTGCACTGGAAAGCTCATTTTTCCTTCCCTTAAGTGAAGACACAGCAATGTCACTGAACAGTTTAAATTACCTCTCCTTGCTCCTTGCCCATGATGGCACCCACATCTTTAGGAAACAGACTTTTGGCTTTGTTTGGGTTAGGAGTTTTCTAGCCCCTGCATTTCTGTCCACCTGTCAAATTCTCTATCAGCTCCCTCTGTTTATGGACTGCATGAATTGCTCACCAGTCCCTCAGTCAGCCCCCCGTACACAGACCCACACCAGTTGCTGGGAGCCGTACTAGATGAAGATGAATGCAGTCCTTTCTCCTGTAGTTTGCCCTAAACCTTCCACTGAGGAGCTATAGGAAATCAGCCTTCAAGCCCAGACTTCCCACTACCGGAGACATGAAGAACAAAATAAATCTTCATTGCCCCAAGAGGGAGGCAGTACTTGTGGGTGACATTCAGGTTCCTGCAGGGGAACAACCAGGCAGGCAGGCAGCCCCAGCTGCCACGCAGCTTTCCCAGGTCTGCTTCAGTATTTGGGTGGATGAAAGCTGGAGGACAGTCAGCAAAGGGTACTGAGCAAGCAGAGACAGCAGGAGTCCTGCTTCAGAGGGAGAGTAAAGACAGCACAGCAAAATGGAGAGGGTCTGTCCTGTGGAGCAGAGCCAGCTCCACCATCCTCACCACCATGCCACAGAGCATCAGGGCACACATCCCTGGGGATTGCTGCCAGTGAGGGGATTGCATGGTGGAGATGCCTCAGTTCTGGGCAGCCATGGCCACTGGCACCACGTGTTAGTCAGCAGAGATGGGAAGTGGCAATGGGGGTGATCAGAAAAGCAAAGATGTGATCAGTTGTAGCAATAAATCAGCATTTTCCCTGGCCTGGTCTGGCCTTGCCTCATGGAACAGACAGTGGACACTGGCTGCGAATCATGGCTAGAGCACCTGCCTTTCCCATTGGGACTGGGCCCACTAACACATGGATCCCATAATCTGACAGGTAGGTAGCATCCAGGCTTACCCTGCAATTTGTCACTCAGAGGTCTCTTCTGGTGCACTCTGCTCCTTACTTGGCCCACAGCACAACCAAGAGGACTGCAGAGAAGGGTGTAACTTCCCATTGCCCAGGCAATGAAAGTATCTTTCTTAGTTTTATAGGCACCTGCCAACAGGCTTTAAAAATAGGGGACCCAATTTCCATTTTCATGGTGTTCCCTTATAATATAAAGGAGCTTTAAATTGGAGTGATCTATATTCATCTCATGGTTTCTTTTCACTGCCATAATGCTGTAAAATCTGTGGTAGTGTAAATAAGAATCAGGTCCAAAGTGTTCCCCTACAGCACAGAACAGCACTGGTGCAAGTCTTTGAGCAAGGAACTTGGAAAGGGGGAGAGAAGGAGAAATTCCATGGTCAAGAAAGGAGGGAAGTAAGAGGGCAGGAAGGCAAACATGACCTTGATATGTGCATTTGAGAAATAACCTTCTACCAGCTTATGGCTGTGGATAGCCCTCAGGGATGAGAATGCTCAAACAGTTCACACGTGGGTGAATTAATGTGTGTCTAGGCTTGTGAGAGAAATAGGCACCACGCAGGTGACACCTTCAGTGACACAGTGCATATGTGTATGTATAAATCTATATATTTATACTCATGGATATCCCAGAGTTTTGGCAAATCTTTTCAAATTTCTTTCAACTAACACCAAGATCCAGTGGATTACTGATAATTTTCAGTTATCCTTCCTGCACAAGATAAGCAGTTTCATATGCAGTGTAAGCAAATATGTCAAGCAATTTCTTGGTTCACCCATCTGTAGCTGCCAGTCATGCTAGGATTTATGTATTAACTGCGTTGGATCAAATGTTGGCTCAAATGTTGGATAATTTGGTGAGAGAGGCCAGTGTTTTTCCAACTGAAAAGAGAACGTGCTGGAAGATGGACAGGACTGCAAGTAATGGAATAGTTTTACTTTTTTAACCCCTTACAAATGCCACAGGCAGCAAGGCTAATCACCTCCTCTGTTAAAACTAGGAGGACTGTGAGTTTGGTGTATGCACAGTTTACACACTGGTAACCACTGCCATGGGCAGCACTCCCCTCTGACCACCTCTGCTACACCTGTGGGTGCAAACCTGGGACTCCTGAGCTTGAAGGAGGAGGAGAAGGCAGTGAAGAGGTCAAGAGTCAGAGAAAAACAGCTGTTCAGCAAGAGGTTTCTCTAACGACGGTCAGCCTCCACAAAGACCATCTTTTCTGTCAGCGTGTCTATGCATCCTCTCCTCTCACTGGGTAGGCCAGCACAGCTAGGAGGCATTTTGGTTTTATGCCCAAGATCCACGAAGGTTCCTAAGACACTTTGTGCATTCATCTTCTAAAGAAATTGGTATGGAAAGAGGAGAGTAGCAGTGTCCCATCCCTTGGACCCTCATTGAATTCCAGAGAAACTTCCTAGCTCAAATAAATTGTGCTGAACAGAACCCTGGGACCTGCACCAGGCCAGTGGTTGAATTTTGGCATGTCCCAAGGCACCCACAGAGGTGCTATGAGGACTGGAAGAGGGGCAATCTCTCTGACCCTTGTGCCTTGCTCTGCTTGTGGTACCTTCTGCCCATCTAGCTCCCCATGGGAATCTGAAACTGCTGGGTAAACCAGTAGGTAGGCAAAGGGGAACCAGCTTTCACCTGACTGCCTCTCTCCTTGGAGTATCATGAAAAAGTCAGGTACAGGATGCTGGGATGTTGAAAGAGAAAGGAAGAAAGAAGGGAGTCTCCCAACCCAGCAAGGGTGAAAGGTCATGAAGTTTGTAGGAGGCAGCCTTCAGCCAAAAAAGAGGCTTTGTCTGAAGTGTCAGATATATTAAAAATATATGCAAAGTGCAAACACATTGGCCAGTGCTTTGCACTAATGTCTTCTCACCATGAAGTTATTACTGTCACTATGTGACACAGCATTTGGGGTGACAGACAGGACTATGTGAATGTCAGTGGTGTGGGTAACAGACCAGGAGACTCCATTAACTAATTCCTCTCACGGATTTCTTCTTCAGAATAAATTGACAGTTGGCTTGAGGCTCCCCATACAGAAAGCACCTTCCTGGTGTCCAACCGGTGGTCTTCTCATTCTGCAGACATCCATTGCTCCTCACTGTTACACAATTTTCTTCAAAGATAGAGGTCAGGCACAGTTCAGCAGCTATTCAAGCACTGCACATTTTCCAGCCAGAAAATCTGAAAACAGCTAAATGAATTGAGTGGGTTAGAATTGGTCCAGGATGCTGGTACTGTGTCCTAGGGAGAAATGCTGTGGCATCTGCCAGGGATTAAAGATATCACTAGCTCTACAGTTCATCCAGATCTTCCTGACTCTTTCATTGAGCATGGATTCAAAGGGCAGAGAGTGGCTGTTTCCTGCAAGCACAGACACAGCAAAACACCAGCTCCATTTCCCACAGCAGTTCAGTTTCCCATGGTGGGCGACTGACACACATTGGTGCTGCTTACTTTGTAGGACATGTCAGAAGCAGAGCTCCAACTGACATCTTGTGCTTGTCTTCTTCCTGTAACTTTCTCTTGCTGAGACTGGTCACATCACCCTCCAGCTACCTTAGTCAACATATCCCAAGCAGAGAGATTGCTGTCATCAGTTGAATCAGACCTGACCAAAAAAAAAAAAAAAAAAAAAAAAAAAAAAATCACAGCTGTTGGCTCTTCCAGAGCAAGACCTGTTCACAGCAAGCCAAGAGATGAGCATGAGTCAAGAGCGGCTTTTCCCAAGCTCCCAGGCAAGAAGCTGTTCATGACAGGTTGTGCCTCCCAGAAGGTTTCTCTGGTTGGCATTGTTCCTCGAAGACTCATTTTGCTTTTGCTATTTCCCAGCTCATATTTGACTAGTTAAAAGTTTTATCAGCCAGAGCCATAAATTATCATGACAGCTTCTAGGGAAACTCGGCCCTTTCGTCTCCTGCTCATTTCCTCTCTGTCCCTTGCCATTGATCAAACCCGCAGAGTTTTAGACTTCTCAAAAGCAGAAACAAAGAGAACTCCAACCCTGTCTAATTGAGATGTAGGTAAAGTTAAAAAGCAGCCGCCACACGTCTTTGCCTCAATTAAATTGGCTCCTTGATATTTCTGATAATTCCCTTTTCTTCTTTCCTTTTCATATATTTTTTTTTTTTAGAGCAGCTTTATGATTAATGGGTGCTGTGATGTGCTGACATTTCAGCTTTTCGCATATCCCACGCCCCTCTTAAATGGCAGGGGCTTGAGCTCCTGTTTACAAGGAGCAAGAGAACTGCAAGTTGTACTATTAATCAATGGGGTAATTCAGCAGGGGTGTGGAGGGACAGCTCAGAGCCCTGCTCCTGGCAAACACGATACCCCCTAGGAAATTTGAAAATGTTTATATCCAAAGCACTCTGCAGCTGAGAGCAAAGTGGCTCAGCTGAGTAGTGGGCTAAAGGCAGTATCACTGCACTGCTTGAAGGTCATTAATTTGTGTCTGATGAGGGAGAAAAAAAGAAGTGAAAGCCAATACTTTTCCAATGTGTGGATTGAGGGCTCTAACAGGCCCTGAAGAGCTGATGCTGGAGAGCAGGAGTTGTGTTTCAACCCATTAAGCCCTGGCCTGACTTTCAATGTCAAAAAGGAGATGGATGATGGTGCTGAGAGCAGTTTCCTTGCACAGGAGTTTGGAGGCTGTACAGTAAACTTTGAACTGGAGGCAGTGTGGGCAACATCAGGCTTTGCTGGGGGCTGCCTCTGTAAAAACAAGAGTTTCAGACACTAACTGTCTCTGATCCTAAAGGGACTTCAACAACCCTGGGTTCAGGAATGCCTCACTGAACTCAGAAGGGAAGGGCAGCTGCTCCTGGAGGGAAGTAAGCACAGTGGGGTAAGACAGCACTGCATGCCAGGAAGGTGGGACTGATCCTTCTACTTAAAGAGCTCATTGAGATTTCAAAAGCAATGAATGAGTGTAAAAGTAATGTTTAGCCATGCCCCTAAGAGTACATCCTAAGTTGCATGAGCATTATGGTTGCACAGCTAAAAGCCTCACATTCCCACAGCTGGGTTTCTTGGTCAGGTCTCTGCTATGAAAGTCACTGTGCAGCTGAGGAGGGCGGATAAGGTGGTAGCCTGACATGACTGATAAGCTCCATGCACAAGCAGAGGAAAGTACAGCTGAGGAATGGGCTATCGGGATTCTCCTCTCCTTCTGCTGATGCAACATTTCTGAACAGGGGTGCCAGCCCAGCATTTAGCATCTGAAGAGGCATCAAAGCACCGAATGCCCTTTCTTCTGAGTGGGAGCAGAATAGACACCCTTACCATTGAAGTGGGTGTTGCACAATGTAATGTGTTCAGCAACAAACAAAAAGACACAGGTTAAAAATAAGACTTCCAGAAAAGGACTGCAGAAGATAACTTCAATCTTCTTATCAAAACACAGAACACAGCCCTATAATCAGCAGTGCCAGGACAACTGAGGGGGCTGCAAAATGTGTTACGAGAGCAGAAATTTCTGAAGTCAGCTTTCTGAGCAAAGGAAAGTTGTGATGTGATTACACCCTACCAGCAAGCACAGCAGCAGCAGGTCTGTGTTGTTTCTGGGTTTCTGTTCCTCCCTACATGGATATAGTTATAGTAGAAGCAATCCAGCCAGTCCAAGCTATCCCACTCAAAACAGCAGCAGTGAAGAAACCAGTTTAAAGCTTTGTCTGCCATGGCTGTATGGGGCTTGTAGATGATGTTCCCAGTTCTAGGAACAGGAAAGGCTTCTCTAGGGGACTAGGACACCTACAATTAGTGTGTAGTCTAACAAGTGTGGAGATGGAAGAAGTTATGCTTGCTCTTTGGGAAGACTTGTGGAGCAGCAGCCCTCAGAGAAAGCATCGGAGCTGGTGCAGCTATTGCAGTGCAGCTATTGCAGAGAGCACTGTGGATCGGCACCACAACAGCAATTATCCCACATTGGCTGGGAAGCAAGCAAAGAGAGCAAAGCAAAGAGGAGAAACCTCCAGTCTATTCCACATTGCTGCCTCCCTTTCCAAAGCACCAGCAGAGATGTACAAGAGATGGAAGAGTCCCTTCTTGGGCAAGCAGTGTCCAAACACCATCTTTTCTGCTGCCTGACTAGCCCAACTCTGAGACATACTGAACAAATACTCTCCAACATAACTAAACTGAGGGATGAGCAGCAAGTGCTTTGCATGAACTAGAGGGGCTCCAAAACAGGGGTTGGGAGGCCTGGGAGGTTCAAGAGAAAGAAATTTAAAGAGGCTTTGACAGTGGGCTCAGGGCCACAAGCTTCTGAAGGGGAAACATCAGGGGGACATGTTGGCGCAGCTAACCTTGCCTGGGGAGTTTCTGCTATGGGCACATATCTGCTGGGTGAGACCCAGCTCTAACCAACCCTGCTGGGGCAGCAGGATGGACCAGCAGATCTCATTACTTTCTTTTTACTCACATTTTCTGCAGCTGCTGTGAAAGGGACTTCTTTGTAAATAAAACAAATCATCGTCTTAATTCTTCCGCAACCAGGCTTAAGCAGAGCAAATAGATTTAGATATAAAACCCAAGGGACAGGCAGTTCCATAGGAGGCCACAGCTTTATCCAGTAACTCCAGCCACATCCTCTCCTCCCTCCTCTGCTGAATAATTCAGAGCTTCATTTTCTTATCTGCTCTAATCTGGGTTTGTACAAGCCAGCCCTGCTGTTAAGTAACATGAGGAAGATAAAGAACAACAAGGCATCTTTGTGCAGGGGGAGCCTCAGCAGGCAACAGATACCTCCCCTTTGTGCTGCCGCTCTTCAAGACAGGATCTGGAATCTTTCCTCTGCTCCAGCGCACTTGTTTCCCTTCATTTTTTCTTCATGCTTCTTTCTCCACAAGGATTTATTCTGTGCCTAGGCTGGCCTCTGCCTGAAGCAGGAAAAGCCAAGAAGCACTGAGGGGGGGAAAGGAAAAACAAAAAAGCCTCAAGCTCTGTAATAGACTTTTAATTTACTAAATCTTTTAGAAGTTTTTCCTCTTTCTGCACTGAATATCAGTTGCTTAAGATAATCTGTGAACCTGCAGAATGGCCATTAGGAGCTCCCTGGTGACTAGGTTAATTCACAGTAAATTACAGTCACTGCCAAGGAGATTTCAGGGAGGTTAGGAAGAGATTGGAAGCGGCAGGCAGCAAAGCACTGTAGCATTTACCAAAACCAGAAAATAGAACAATAATCAAGGATTGTAAGGAAAAAGGAGTCCAGGCAGTGAATGCATGTTGGAATAGTAATTTCCAAACTATGACAAATGCTGGTAAACACTGGAACCAACAATGAGCAAGTTTTTTGAGTGACAGAGCAGCAGTAGCCTGTGTTACCATACACAGGAATCGTGAAGAACAGGCATAAGGACACTACTCTTTTCCCAACTCTTTTTTAATGTGGTAGAACACAGAAATGCTGGGCAAGAACCAAAAACTTGGCTGCACCAGGCACTGTACACATGGAAAGATGTTCTTCAGGCAGATGACGACTTTTTCCACCTTTCCTTCCCCTTTCCATCCTTCCATCCTTTCCCATTTGACTGTTAACATGATGACACTGACCTTGTCATCAGCCCCATTGCTGGTGTTGCTGTGAGGACCTGGTCTCTTTCATAACCCAGATATTTGCTAGTGCACTGGCTGTGCCACTGTTCAGAGGCAGCTCTACAGATGCATGATCCTGGTCCTGGTGAAGACCAGCTAATTTTAAGCATAAAACTGGGGGACAAGTTCCCTGTGCAAGTCACATCTCACAGAACGCACTTTACCTCCCTTCTTCTGGCTCAGTTCAGAGCCCAAGTCCCTCCCATGTGCTTGGCCACTCTGATGCTGGGAATAAGTACATTTCCATAATCACTTGGGAGGGAAAAAAGGAGAAAATGCCACAACCCAGGCAATCCCCAAATTACTGAACATTAATTTCAGTCACATGCAATGTCTAAGTGTGGCAAAATTGTGCCTGGAGAGCTTTTTGAGAATGCCAGAGAGCAGTCTCCACTGTAGGGCTGTTCCTATCCACCTGGGGACTGCAGCTGCCCACTGCAAACCTCCTCAGGGCTCCCAGAACAATTGTGTACATAAAAAACTGCCAGGATTTCTTCACGACAGCTTCCAGACACAAAAGACTCCCTCAACACATTTGCCTAATGTCTGCATCCCTTCAAGGGACCACTGTAGTGAGGACCAACTTGCCCCATAGTGGCAGTGTGGCCAAAAAGAGGCCCCATGGCAAGCATCACCATCCCACAGTCGCTTCTCTCCAGCCTCCCACCCAAGATTTGTTTCCTTTCTCTTGATATTTCCACAGTCTCTTACACCAGCCACTGCTCTGGCTGCCAGCCAATATTCAGATCCCTGTGATACTCTGGCTGTGGCATCTTAGTGTACAAAAGCCTGGTGTTCAGCAGTTTCCCAGTAAGCTGGTAGTAGATCATCCTCCAGTGTCCTGGGGTTTTCTGCACAATTCAGTTCCACTCATTCTTCCACCTTTCTGGTGGGCAACAGGCAACAAGGTGGAGAGGTCTCTGGAAATTCAGATATCATCTCACCCTCCCCTCCCTCCTTTGTTTTCTTCTTCCTTCCCTCCCCAGGCATCTCTGGGCTGCCAGATTTTTTTAATACGAACTTTAATTTTTTCTGCTAGTAAAATGTAACTGTACCAAAAAATCATTTGTGCTTTTTTTCTTTCTTCCTGAAAATATACATATTAATCTATTGGAAAGCCTTCGTTTCTTCTGCCAGCTGGTATCAACAGTCAATCAGAATCTGTCAACATACCAATTTTATCATCTCCAACTCAGTAGCAGTGCAGTCGTCATGGGAACCAAAATAGTAACTATGGAATAGCTGCCTTAGTAACAACAACAACAAAAAATGTGTTGGCATAAAATTACATTTGTAGTAAATTTCAGTTAACACTTTAGAAATTAAACAGCTGCTGTGTGAATCCTGGAGTTTGTAAAATCAAGGGCCCTCTCCAAGGAAATGGTGGCTTTTAAAGTTCTCCAAGATCTAACCTTGTTGCTGGCCCCTCGTGCTACAAGTTGAAAGAGGAGGAACAGGGGAAAACACATCTTTATTTTGATCTGGGCATTTCTGTAACATGAGATTAAAGATGCAGCAGCTTTATCCTGTTTGAAGAGGCAACCTGCATTCCTTACATACAGAGTTAAATTTGTGATGCTGGGGAGAACTACGAACTACAGAGACTTTAAAGACTGCTTCTTTTGGTCCTAGTGAAAATCCAAAAGAATGTGACCACGGGCAAACAGCAGGAAGGGAAACAGGGAAATTGCTGTATCAGTACAGACCTGTGGCCCAGTACTCTGGAGCATATACACATTTCAAAGGAAAATGCATATTCTCAAAATGCTTTTGGTCACATATGCACAGAGACTCAGCTTTTCAGGATAGTGGGTCATTCCCTTAGTCCATTTAATGCTCACATTGTATTCCCAAAAGCAAGCGAACAGAGAGGGAGGGTATGTCTAAGAAGAGCACTTGCTGGGTTTGTCTTTTCAGAGGACAGGTCAAATACACTCAGTGCTTTTATCCCCTCCAGACCTGTTTCTGTCCTGTAACACCTTCAGAAACAGAAAAAGTCAGTCCTAGCTTTACTTTGTACGTGACCTGTAAAGATTCGGTCGGATCTCCTTCCATTGCTTAGGTGAACATGACTCTCTTAACAGCAAAGATGAATAGCTAATTTCCAGGCTGACTTTTTAAATTCTCTGTCAAGGAGGTGACCTGCTCAGCTGAGCATCAACGTTACCCACAGCAGCAGGTTCAAATCCCAGCACTGTCTTCTCTGCCTTGCATAGAAAAATCCAGTTCTCTACCTCTGAGGTCAGTCAGACACTCTGGACAGTTGAGGAAGAGTCCCCAAAACAGTAATAAAATTCTTTACGAAATGTCTTAGGGCTCTTTTTGAAATGACAGTACTATTAATTTCAGTTTACCAAAACTAACAAATACATAGAAAACACATCTGGCACTAGAAAGGCTGAGCCACAGGAAGTTGAAGGCTGGGGATGTGGGGAATTACCACTATCTATCTACTTACACTGGTCTTACATCTTTTCTGAAAGGTCCAGTTTTTTACTCTTAACAGATAAAAGACGCTGTGCTGTGGGGATCTTTGACACACACATGGTTTAGGTATTATAATACACTTCCATACACACACCCAGTTCATTACTGGCCTACAGCCAAGGAGCAGTTTTATTTAATTGGTGCTATATTGAAATTGTGAAACCATTGTCATAAAAATGGAATGGATAGGTAGTAAATGTTTCTCTATCTAGAATAAGAGGTAGTTTAAATATTTGTGTAATTGCAGTGTCACAGGGTCATAATCCACTCACTTTAGCACCAGGACAGTCTTTATTGGCAACAAGGCCATTGAGACTGTCAGTTTGTGACAAAGGCCAGCGACCCAAACTCCTGCTCCAGTAGATCATGTCCCCAAGTAAAACACAATCATTTAGAATGGTATAAGTGATATACACAATTTAAGTGACCTGTTGGCTGGATGAGTGTGTCCTAGTGACTAGTTACCTAGAGAGAGCACGCTCAGAGGAGAGCAGTGGTCAGAAAGGTCAAGAAAGCTTTCCATTCTTCTACCTTTGAAACCTTTTTGTAAGTCAAAGAAGTGAGAATGCCTTAAGATGCTTCAGAGAAATCAATAGGAAAATTCTGCTGGAGCGGTAACAAAATCTGTGTCATGTAAAATGAATTTAGACCTAAGGTTTAATGCCATTATCTTAAAAGGGCACCTCTCTACATTCTTCCTAGCACTGTGATAGTATGGTGGAGAATGGCCTGAAAAGGTGTTTCTCAAGAGGAGGTGTGAGTACTGAAGGGTTTGGAGGATTAACCTTTCAGTTTTGAAGACCAGGGCTGTGAGAAGTAGGTATGAGTCAGTGAGGGCTGCAAGGCTAACAGCACGGACAGAGCTGGAAAGGTTACAAAACAGTTTGGGTGATTAGTCAGGAACCCCAGCAGAATCAGTGACAGAAGTGAAAACAGATTAGAAATGCTGCCGCTTTGAAGAGAGGATCCAGGACATTGGCTAAAGAATGTGTTTTGTTTGCTCAGAGGTGTTCCCGTGCTAATAAACAGGGGGCAGGGTACTGTGGGGGGACAGAGGGGCCCTGTAAAGCTGATCCAGAAAACAAAACTACGGGTGGAAAAAGCACCAGTCCTGAAGGCACTAGCAAGCCTAGGATGTGCCCATGCAAAAGCTTGTAGCTCTTATTTCCTTACTCCACACATTTACCACTCTATCACTTGCCCCTTCTCCCTTTCATCCTGACAAACAAACAAACATCCACTTTGCCAAACAAAAATGGGGTGAGGTTAGAAACCTTTGCTGGTTTACCACTCAGGAGAGCTGAGAACTAACTGGGATGTCCACATGGAGCTGTAATGGACTAATCAAGTTCAGTGACTGTTTGGCAAACTTCCTGTTTTCCTGTGTCTGTGAAGCACACCCCTTCAGCCCATAAAAGATGATTGCTACTGTTCTAATTTCTAAAAGACACAAGAGAATTGTGATTTCATTTTGCATCTTGGAGTTAGAGGTTGATCCCAGCATTAATGGTGCCTAGCTACTGCCTATAATGTTCTCCAATCCTCAAAAGTTTCCATATCCCACATATGCTACAATTAAAATGTTTAAGAGCACAATTTAAAACCAAGAAGAAAGAAGCAGGAATATTTCACAATAAATCCACTAAAATCTGCTGGGATAAGGAAGGCTTTAGGAAGGCCAAAGGGAGAAAATAAAGTTATTTCAAAAGACAAATGGGGCATAGCATAGAATGTGCAAGAGAACCAGTTAGTCACTGCCCCTCAGTACCACCTCTGACTCAGGAGGTCCATGACTGCAGTCTGCAGGCAGCCAAAGAGAGTGCACCAAGGAAGCTGCACTGTCTAATGGCTTATTTCTGGTGCTCTTCTCTAGGCCATTGCTGCTGCCAGGTACTGGATCCTGAGCAAAAAAGCTCTTGGGTCTCACCCAGAGCAGCTGGTTGGATGGTTGTGTCCTGATACATTCCTGGAAGGCAGCTTTGACTACAAGCTGGAAAGGGAAGATCTTAGCACAGGAGGAAACAGTATAATCTGTTTACAGTCAATGTGCTCTAAAAGCACATGTTTACTTTTGACACTTCCAAAGAAACCTTTCTGAAATTAGGTCTGCAGCTGCTGACCTATTTTTCTAGTTACAAAACATACGGTTTTTGAAGGAAAAGTGACCAAAATTGAAGCAAATTTTCCCGTATCTCAAAACAAGAAGGCAAATGGGGAAGGCATTTCCAGCATGCCCTGCATGGCTATAAGCAATATTCCTTGTAATGCAACAGCCCTCAGGGAAGGGAGAGGGAAGCAAAGCCCTGTCTCAGCCACATGCACATCCCAGCACAGGCAAACAGCTCAGCTCCCCTTGGGTGAGGAGTTGTCTGAATGCCACAACAAATGGAAATTCAGGCCTGAAATGGTCTCCTGCCCAGCTTTGTGCAGCAGTATATTATCATTTGATGCAATTATGTCATTAACTAATTTTCAAATTTGCATAGAACCATTCATTTAATCTTTAAATAAATAGTATGGATTTAGCACCAGTGAAAGCCCTCCAGATTAACTGCTTGGTGAATGAAGCCTTCCACTTATCTGTGAGACAGCAGCAGGACCAGCTTTATCCACATGCTGACCTGCCAGCACACCGCAACCTCGATTTGACAGATAAGTGCACAGCTTCATCAGAGGAGTTGTAGAAAGGATCTCAGCTCCCTGGCTCAGGCATTTTATAATCTCTCTTGGACCATTACTGCACAACAGGGCAGAAAGTTTTCACAGAGTGCAGCTGGCACTGAGATTCATCTCAGTTCCTGTGCTTGAATCTCAACATCTTTGGAATTGAAATGACTAGCAAGTTGTCACAGGGAGCCAGAAATGGTCCTTCAACAAAATGAACACTCTGCATCTGTGAGCAGCCACAGCTGAGTAACACTTTCACACATTCTCACGTTGTCTTACTGTCCTCTGCCACCCACCTCACTATAGTTAGTTATGCTGCACTCTACACAAGATACTCACACCTCCTTAGACAGCTTCTGATGCTTGCTTTGTGACAACTGATTGGATTAGCTCTGCTGCTTGGAAGCTGCCCCCACAACCACTGCTCTCTTGCAAGTAGCAGGGAGGCGGCCATGGTGTTGAGGAGGGGCAGCTCTTGTGCACCTCTTTGGTGGCGG
Source organism: Pardalotus punctatus (assembly GCA_013400915.1). Lineage (NCBI taxonomy): Eukaryota > Metazoa > Chordata > Aves > Passeriformes > Pardalotidae > Pardalotus > Pardalotus punctatus. The sequence continues at coordinate 70,488 of VZTX01010746.1, read as the reverse complement.
ATGGAGCTGGCTTCCCTCACCTACCTGTCCCAGCTGGGCAGACTGACAAACCTTCTCCCTCCACCTGGAAAATACACAGGGCCTACACAATAGAGGAGGAAGAAGAGGAGGAGGAGGATCCAGGCTCTTGCTCTACTGCCTTTGCAAAATCCCGGACCGTGACATAACCATGACAACTGCAGCTCTGCAACCAGGGGGCTGAGTACTCAAAGACAGTTGCAGGCAGAGGAGAGGAACAGCAGACAAAAATCAGAGGTAGAAAACTATCAGGAAAGGGGTAACTTTGCAGCTTGTGTTGTGAAAATAGACCCTGTGCCTCACACCACTGCCAGGGAGGCACACTCAGCAGCCGGGCACACCTGGACCAGCCACTTGGCTCTCAGCTGCTCTTATTATTCTCCGCAACCCTTCAGCATGACTCTTGACAGAAAAATTACCAAATGTAATGCACTTGTGACTTAGTTAATTTGCACCTGTATCTAATTTCAGACCTGCTAGAATAACAGAGCAGTTCTGTAATCAAAAATGGAGAGGGGGAAAAAAAAAACGAAGCCAGAGCTGCCAGTCACTGGCTGCTGCAGGGGGAACTGCCCCCACTTCATACAGTGTCCCCATGCAAGAGCTTGCATGAAGGTCACAGCAGGATGCAGAGGTTTCCCTGAGAAGGCCCAAAGCAAACCCCCCTGTGTGGGACTCAGAGTGAGCCCATGGCAATTCCCAGTGGCAGCTGGCAGTACCATGCTCCTCCCTGCTTTGCCAGCCAGCAGTTGCTTCTGTCTTGTACATGTCTCTGCATTTTCATTTTGAGAGATTGTTCTGAGCAGTTTACAATTGTCTCCTTGGGGCTAACAGCCACAACTTTCTGGATGCCAGAGGCTGCCTTGTTTTATTGTCAGAGAAAGCACTAATGAAACAAAGACCCTCTGGCCCATGGTTGTGGCTCATTAGGGTACTAGTCATGATGCCTCAGTTTCCCCTCCAGGCTCTGGGGAGCCACAAATGTTATGGTTCATGTGTCATTTTTAATCCTCTCCCTCAGTCCCTGCCAGCATCTAGGTCCTCCACAGTATTCAATTCCCAAAACGAGAGATTTTAGAAATTCAAACCGACTTTGTTTTCGTCAGCTCTCCCAGGACCCTTACCCATGCTGGTGCCAGGGTGCTCAGCTCAGCCTGCTCAGCACCTGGCCATATGTGGTGTGGCATACCAGCCCACAGACCTCATGTGGGTTGTTCTGTGGGACCTTGGGCTGTCCTCAGCCTGCCCAGCGAGCAGCTGCCTCTCCTTCATTGTAACTGGCACAGAGTTGTGATGGCAAAAATGTTCTTTCTGAAGGAAATCAACAAAGAAAAGCTTTGGTTTACTTCTTGACCAACTTCTCTGTCCAACCTTCCCCAAAGAGTGCCAATCTATCTGCCTCATTTCCTGCTGTCCCCTTCCTGTATGGATCCCATTGCAGCACCACCAGATATCCTTTGCATCCTGATACCCCTTAAACCACGTGCAACTCTATCCTGTCATGCGAAATTGCTATACAAAATCATCTCAGCCCATCCCCAGCCATATTCCTACACCTTCCCTCAATGGCATCTCCTTTCCTGTAGCACAATCACCCAGCTCCTTCTCCCGTGGGTAGTGACTAACCCCAGCCATCACCACACTGAGGGGACCTGGTGGCAATCCAGGCACTGTACAGCAAGGAACAGCCTGCACTTTCCCCCCCTGAAAGACCAACAGCCTTCAATAGACCTGCATAGAGAAAGCAAATTGGGACATAAAACATTTTCAGATCTTCAGATGAAAGGGGTTAGTATGTCATTAACATCAATTTCTTTGGCTGAGACGTGTTAAACACAGCTCTGGGAATATGTAAGTCTGATGTTTTAACCTTAGCCTTCCCACTGACCTTACCTCTCTAACCCTGGTCATGCATTTTAATACCCTTGTCTTAATTTCTAGCCTTAAAGGAGGTGGGTTCTAACTGTCCTGCCTTGCCAGGCTGCTGTGGTTCTGTAATTAGGTACAGTCCATAGATATCTTTAAATGTGAAGAGCAACATGTAAGCATTATCTCTCTGTAACAGCCTCAAACCTCAGTGTCCTGCAGAAGCAGGCATAGCACAGCAATGTGCTCCCTGAGGAAACAGGTCCTGCCACCTCACAGCCTTGCTTCTCTCCACATGCAAGGGCTCTCCTGGGCAGCCTATGCCAGCAGTACCTGCCCATTACGGCTGAAGCTGAAGGTTGAGCCAAGAGGAAGGAATTTCAGACACTGTCTTGGGACTCCGCACACATCAGGCTGTTATCAAATAGCCCTTCTCTGCACTAGATACAATCCCAGGAGTGGTTGCTCACTCACCCAGTGAGAATGGTGCAGAGCACAACTGTTGATACATGCTGATAATATCACTGCCGAAATTTCCTCCCAGTGATGCCCTGCAGCAAAAGCTCAGATAAAAATCTGGGTGAAGGATATGCACTTCTGTCTTCAAAGAGATCCCTGAAGACACCATTCCCAGCCTGCCATAGGAGCATAAAGGCCATGAAAAGACCATGCCTGCATTCACACCAGATCCACCAGAAAGAACTCAGGGGAGCAGGGCAAACTCAGGGCATTGAGTGGTGTCAAGGACTCCTTTCATGTCATAATCAGCTCCAGCAAACCCTCTGCTTTAGTCAGCTGAGAACTGTTTCGCATTCACTGTACCCATGCAGAAATTCCCCTGTGCCAAGTAGCCTTTATGTGAAACAGTCTTCCCATGCTTAGAGCAAACAACTAACCCAGAGGACCTGGAATCCTCTCAAGCCACGGTGACTCATGACTGGGTAATTACCTGCAGTCCTGCTCCTCTGAGAAAGGCACCTACCTATGGGCTGGCATTCATCAGTCCTAGTTTCAGTCCTAGCAGAGAGGCCAAGCCTCAAGTACACCAGGGAAACCAAACATCTAATCCCCCGAGGTGGTGCCTCCAGGGCAAGGTTGAAGGCATATTAGCGATACAGTGTGGGAGAGCTGTAGTTTATCTCAGGATCCAGAGGCATCAATCCAGCGCTGCAGTGGGGAGATGCAAAATCTTTAATTAACTTTTGCTCGCTCCCTCCCAGCACTGGTGGAGGTGGGTGGATGTGATCGTTGCTCAAGGGAGGATTCTCCCCACCCCCTGCTTTTGAATTCCCAAGCAATCAGTGCTCAGTATAGAGCAACATAAATAGAGCTCCTCAAACCTCGTGGGTTTTAGTTTTGTTTTGTTTGTTTTGTTCTGTTCTGTTCTGTTTGGGGTGGGTTTTCCCTCCTACCTGTTCTATCAAATACCAAGCAATTTATAGACCACTTTGAATGTGTTTGCACACCCTTTTTGCATCTTAACTGACAACGTACATGCTTTTTTAATTAAAATTTTATTGGCTTTTCCATAAGTGATTTACCTACTGTAAGTAAGCACAGTTCAGTACAGATAACATGTGGTTTGTTTAGTTATCTTGCAGGAGATTATTTCTGTTATCATTGTAAGTTGATTATTGTAATTATTGAAAAGAGAAGGCTAACAGAGAGAGAGCATGCAGAAGGAAAATGGGGGGAATTAAAAGATAATAATAAAAGATAATAGCAGTCTCCTTTGTTCTTTTTTTTTTTCTTGACAACCTACTGTACATGCTAAATTTCAGCTTAGAGTCCCTCCTTTTGCTAACACACCATCAATAACACAAGGTCTCTAAACCCTAGATGCCTGCAATTAACTTCAGTATCAAAGAAAGACAGAAACTCTCTCTCTTGTTACTACTACCAACCCTGTGAATGTCTCAGAATGATTCTTTTTACCTCTGTCTTCTGAATTAATTTGGTATTTTTAACCCTCTTTAGAAATTGTATGGTTTGAGCACACAGAAAATTAAAGATAAGCATTACGTATGTGGGGAATGTGTGTGCATGAAAAGACTGAAGGAGAGAGATTGTACACTGCACTTATAACCAGGCACTCCTGGCATTGTTCTGAGGCCGGTGCATGGGATACGAAGGTGGAAGCCCCTGACAGGCAGTCACCATTCTGTTGGTGAAACACTCTGTTGCCCTGAGCTTGTCTGGAGGGATAGATGTGCCAGAGGCAGTGAACATTCCTTGTTCATGAGAAGTGCAGCGAAGTCTAGCCATCCTGGTAATCTCAGTAAGAGAAGTGCTAGTTGTCTCAGGCGAGATTCTTTTCTTCCACATTTCAGAGAGACACTGGGCAATGCTTAAAACTACTGGAGGGATCTATCAGAGGGCCACCTTTTCCCCCTCTCAGCTTTTGCTGCAATGGGAAATGGCAAGACTCTCATATAAATCAGATGGTGCTAATAAGGTTACTTTTTTAGATACTTTGATCCAGACTACTAAGGCTCTCAAGGACTGAGACTTTGAACTTGACTCTGTATTATCTTAAAACATGAGAGGAAGGGATGGCACAACCAGCTTGAGCTATTGAAGTATTCTGGGCTGCAGCAGTGTTTCCTGCACCCCAGTGACTTTGTGTTCAACTGGGTGAGCAAAAAGGGGAAAAGCATAGGTCCTTTGTGGGACAGCACCACATCCAGGCATTAGCAGTAGTGGTGTATGTGTTCATCTCTACTCACTGGGTATGTTCCACTGAACCATTCCCACCAGACCGCAAATCCCCTCTTCAGCAGGAATACGAAATGTTTCATGGTCAACAGAGTCAAATGCTGCAGAGAGACAGAGCAGGAAATCTGTCCTCTGTGTATCAAATGCAGAAGTGCCACGAAAGTAGTTTCATCTAATGTCCTGGCCTGACTCCAGCCAGAGCCCCTGTGTCATTCCAGGAATACTGCGAGTGGTAAACCTCACTTGGGTCAGGGGGTCAGAACTGAAGCCATCCAGCTATGAGCTGCTCAGATGCTTCTCAGAAAATCCTCCCAACAGACCAAGCCCTGTGAAACCAACCTGAAAAATAAAACCCAAGAAATCAATGCTGTGCTCTTTACAGGTTTTCTGCGGTAAATAAATACTGCATTACCTACACTGTGCTCACATTAAAGGATTCTCTTCACTCAAGGTAGTTACTCACTTCAGCATATTTGGTGTTTGCTTCCCCTCTTTGCCAAGGGACCAGATTTGTGATGTCGCATGAAACTTCAAAATGAAGTGCAGCTGTCCCTTCACTCTCTCAGAAAAGGAGACTAACAAGCTGCACACCCTTGCTCACCTTTCATAAGCAGGGAGAGTTGCAGCCCATGTTATTGCTTTATAATGACATTACTATTTATGGTTGCAAAAGTTCTTGTCAGGGTTCCTCTAGTGAAGAGGAGAAAGAAGGAGATAAGGCTTTGAAGGTCAAAACAAATGGACAAACCAAGAGAATATTTTTTTCCATGGGGGGAGGGGGTGAGAGATGGGAACAATACACCCCTTGAGATCATCTGTGATTATAAAAAAGAAGTAGGGATCAAATTAGCTGATTTTCATTTGAGGTGTAGAAATCTGGAGATCAGACTGTAAATATATTCAAGAATAACCAATTTTACTGCGCCTTCATTATCTAGCAGTGCCCATCCTGACCTGCAGGAAGCAAAGCAATGAAAGAAACTGGAAGGAAAATATTTTTAAATTAACCCAGATTTCTCAAACCACCTCAGACAGGCAAACAAACAAATAAAACAGGCTGAGCCATCACTCACTTCTTGGATGCAAGCTCACGTCAACTTTTATTTTACTGAATTGATTTGCTTGTTTCTATTGCTTGCCATTTTTATTTTTTGGTCCCTGAAAACGCTGTAAAAACCAGCTAATAGGGGTACAAAATAGTAAGTTTTATGTACATTGCAGAAACTTGTATATGATGCAGTTTGTTAAGATCTCTGCCGTTCCCCCAGCAGCGTGTCAGGTTTGTCTAACACCCAGCCCCTGAGTTACAGTTTTACGGCGCCGATTTATAGAGCTGTAAGTTTAATATAGTGGCGCATTGTAAAAGCTCTTTTTTTTCTTTTCTTCTTTCCCTTTTTTTTTTTTTCCCCCTTGCCTTAATTAATATTTCAGACCCCGGGAAAGCAGCGCAAGGGCAGCGGCGGGAGCAGGGCTGGGCTTCACGGAGCGCCCGGAGCGCGGCCCGGGGAGCGGGCGGGCGGCGCCCCGCGGCAGCGCTGCCCCCTNCCCTGCCCGCCCCGCCCGCCTCGGCACGGGCGCCGCACCCAGCGCGGCCCCTCAGGGCGCCCTGGGGGCGCGGAGCCGGCGGCGCTTGGAAAGAGCCGTCGTGATTTTAGAAGAGAGCGCTCCCTCTCTAATTAAAAACGAAATAAGCAATCCCGCCCAAGAATATGGCAGCCAGAAAGCGATGCAAATGGAACGGACACAAACCCCTCGGTCACCTTGCATTGCTGATGGTAGGGTTGAACTGTAAGTGCGTGCAGCAAAAGCTGAAACATGGCAGCCCGTGTGCACTGGGGAGTAAAATATCAGCTTTAGGCACAGAAGCTCTTTCCTGTTCTTGTCTCATCCTCTTGGAAAGATTGTTCTGCGGCTGGGATTGCACTGCATGCTGGGGCCACTTCTTCAAGGCCTTCACCTTCCTGGAGTTTACCTCCAGCCTGGCAGGACTCTTCTGACATGCTAGGGATCATATGGATAACTACAGGAAAAGTAGTAGTGTTGCTGCTACTTTATAATACAATTGTAGACTATCCCGAGCTGGAAGGGACCCACAAATATTATTGAAGTCCAGCTCCTGGCCCTGCACAGGACAGCCCCAAGAATCACACCGTGTGCCTGAGAGCATTGTCCAAACACTTCCTGAATCCTGTAAGATTCGGTGCTCTGACTTTTAGGTCTCCTTTTTTGCCATCCTCCAGTGAGTTGTTTTTTCCACAGACTAGTGGGATCTAACAATACTGCTGGCAAAACCAAGCTGTATTGTCTTACAAGAGAGGAGATGTGCCAGAATTGAGTTGCAAAGTGAAGATGTTTCGGGGGCAGAGGAAAGAAGAGATGCTTTGGCTTTCACTGCAGCCCCTCTTCCACTGGCCCCCCTCTGCTCAAAACAGCTGTTTGCCATCAGCTATGCCCGTCACTGGAGCTGGCTCCTGCTTTAGTCCCTGCTCTCCTCTGTCACTCTTCTCTACTTCCCTAGATCACCAATTTGCCTGATTGTTTGCAATTAACTGTTGATTACGGTGCACAGAAGTCCAAGGAGGATAATTAAAAACTGTTCAGCCAGTAGCAGTGGAAAGACTCTGCTGCTGCAGGAGAGAGAACGGTGCACAGCAAGCACATCCCTACTTGGGATGGCACGACATGGGCTAGTGAGGACCAGTGAGCCTGGTGTGAGCAGGTAGACAGGCTGCAGGAAAGGCAGGGCAGGCCAGAGGCTAGTGGTGATCTCAGAGAGCTCAGGTGAAACACTGCAGCTTACTGCCCCAGCCCCCAGAACCATAAAAAGAGGAGTAGTTCCCTATTCATGATTCATGAAAGGAAATGAAATCTCAAAATCAGGGAATGAAGTGAACCAAACACACAGGAGAGGAATTATGATGAAATGAAATGCAATCAGAAGAAAAACAAAAAAAGAAAATTCTAAAATGAAGTGAAAACAATTAAATGGAATGGGATGACATGAAGTGCAGTGAAAAGGACCGAACCTTGCCAAAATGATGCTCTTTGAATTCATGAGATTTCATTTCATTTCATGAAATACCAATGGGACCAGGAACCCAGCAAGTGGAACATGCACCTCAGGTCCTAGCAATAGCATCAAAGCCTTGATTGCTTTCCTCAGTAAGTTTCCTGAATGGGTTGAAGAGACACATTTCTCTGTCTTCTCTAGCAGCATCTCTTTTTAGACAAATTGTCAGAGGAAAACCTTTCAAGAAATCACCTTGCTGTGACTTACACTTTTGTTGCATGAAATAAAGCACAAAGGCAAATGCTGGAGCTTATAATACAAAGTGCCCGCTCAGTCCTGTGTCAACACAGATCATTTTTATACACAGTAATAGACAACATGGGGTGTTGAGGAGAAGCCTGGGCAGGAACAAAGTACACACAATAAATTTAAACCTTGGAGGACTGAGTGTGGGAAGCAGAGTTTTATTGAGGTAGAGGCATTTTGCTTCCCCAGTTATACAAAAAAGAATTGCAGGTCAATTAGAATGAAGAAAAGTCTGACCAGTTATATGTGCTAAACTGACTCTACATACAGACCTCAGAGCCTCTCTCAAATGCCACCTGTAAACAAGAACAGCCTGTGACTCTGCAAAGGAAAGTGAGAAGAGGGGTGTACAGGTAGGAGTGCTGTTTGTCTCTAATAGCATCTCAGAAATTAAAAAAAAAATCTTTTCTCCTTGAAAAATAAAAAGCTTTTTCAAATGAACCATATATCCAGAAGGAGATACTGAACTTGCTCCACCATGGGTGAAACCAAGTCTTGGTACATGGTCAGCTGAGCCAACACAGCCTTTTCTGCTTAAAGGAAGGGATCGTCTTCCTCACCCCCTTGTCTTTCTTTACCTCTCCACTTCTGATCCTGTGAGCTAACCTCTCCTTCTCCTTTGAGCCAATTCTTGTTGCTCACCAAACCCTGCAGTGAACTGTTTGAATTATTAACCTGCCCGGATATGATCCTAATTTCTGGGGTAGTTTCTGCTATCTTAGTGAGTTAAAGCCACTCAGGGTATGACACATGCAAGGAAAGAAGATGTTAGATGCAGCTGGAAGAAAAAAAACCTTTCTTCAAAAGGAAATAACACAGTGCCAAAACCTAGTGGAGTGTTTCAATATTTTGTGAGAAATAAACCTAGAGTAATTTGCAGCCCTGACCTGTATTTTGATGACCATCTTGTACCCCAGATGAAACCAGCAATGCAGAAATGGGTAAAAATGAAGAGTAAAAAGAATAATTGAACTGCTTTGATTTTCAAAGAGGGGTTCAGGACAGCCCAGCTGTGATTATAATGAGCATCTTTTGTTTCCTCTGTGGGAGATCTGTAGGGATACAGTTGCTATAAAGATAGGGGCTCAACAAACTGGTAAGACATGATTACAGGAACTGTGCCATGTTGCTACACCAAAGCATAGTTCAAGATACAGATATAATATTTTCTCTGAAAAAGCTGGCGTTAATTGCAAATTCTCTTGGTTTCACCAAAATCTGCAACTTGGGTTCATTTCATGAAGCCTGAGCAAAGGAAATGTGAACAGCTGGGATACCAGCAGCACAGTGAAAAGGAGGAGGAATCCAATCCAGGAGAAAATGCAAAAGTACAAACTGAGCGAGACTTAGTACATCAGGGAAGAACTCTGCTTTGACTTTTTTTAATAATATCCCTCATCCTGAAGACACAATGCTAGATGTTATAAAAAGTAACTCTCCTCTGAAGCCGGATATTTCAAAATAATCAAGGCTTAAAGTCCAATTAGATGTTTGTTTAAGGACCAACACATTTAGCAGCTGTAAAACATAATATAGTGTATTGCTGTTTGTCCTCTAAATCACATTATGGTCTAGGAGTGGGATGTATACTCTGTTTAGCTGTCCAGCCTGCCCCAAAACTAGAGTTTTGTCACTGAATAGTACAGTTATTGTTCTAGACCTTGAATTTAGGGCTGGTCAAGAGGGGTGTGAGAAACACCTTTGGAAGAGCTGACCTCCTGCCAGGCAGCTCAGAAGCAACACAGGCAAGACTCAAACTGAAATAAAAAAAGGAACAGTTTTTCTTTTGTAAGAATTTAAGCAGCAAATAGTAACCCCTGAAATACAGAGCTTTAGGACACTCATTCATTCCTGTGACACAGCACCTTGCCCACAGTTTACTGCTGTCTGCACCATGGAATGATGGACAGGTCGAAGGGAATGAGGGTTTTCTCATGGCAGGCACTGTCCTAAAACAAAGCAGGGTGCCCATGTTGCATTTACAATTTCAGCGGGAGCTTTGCTCTCTTGAACCCAGTCTGCTTTGGTCCATGGATCCTATCCAGGAAAAAGTTTCATCAAAGCTCAGCTACTCACTGCATCTGTGCTTGAGTGGACTGTTAAGTTCCAGTGTCCTGGCATTTGGGCTGCTAAAATGCAATACCTTGAAGTCTGAAATCTTCGTGTCAAGCTTCTCATTTGCCTCAGTCGCTGACAGGCTTTCATCTCGTTCAGAAAAGCTGCTCTCAGTGTTTAGAAAGTTATCCTTACAGCCCAGTCTAACTTCTCTGCTGAGCCTCATAGCCCAGTGACAGTTTTATAGCTCTCTCCCCTACTGCGGATGGGCTAGACCCAGAATGACAGTCCTCAGAACTCAAATCAATAAATTGTGCCCCAAAGTTGTGAGTTGTGCCCAAAAGTTGTAAGTTTAGATAGATTACTTAGGGACAACTTCAATTTCCCCTATTCGGTGTTTTCCTATCAGTTGCTGGCTGGAGATCTGGACTTTAGAAAGAAGGAAAGAACAAAGACATTAATTCCCTGCTCCAGGAGACAGACCTGCAAGACATCAGAAATCCGTAAAATCCTGAGCTGGCACCACCCCCAGCCCTGGGGTCTCAAATGTGCCACTGGGTGAAACCAGGCGCCATAGCTCATCAGCACAGAGCAAATGCAAACTTTATTGTGTAATCATTGTTGCTGGAAGAATTATCTATTCTTTATCTCTGTGAGAGCGTGAGAGATTAAGCTTGGAAGCCTATTAGCGACCACTGAAATGCCATTGTTATCATTCACTGTTAATCATCACGCCTGGCTCTGATGCACTTAATCAGAGCAGTTGACACTTGCGCTCTAAATGAGAGTCGGCCAAGCGGGAGAGAGGTGGAAAATGCCCATGGCTATTGCATGGGGCTGGCATCTCCTGCTCATGGCAGCTTTTGAGTAAAATAAAAACCCCAGCAGCAGAGTGGGAACTCATGGCTGATTTTTCCAGATCCCTAACTTATTACATCTGGTCTTGGCAGTACATTTAAATGGCACAGTGAAGATAGCGGAAAAGCTCCCTGTCATGAAATCCCACACAGGACTAACAGACATGCTGAGGAAGCCAGTCCCTGGTCAGGGAAAATGTTTCTTGGGGTCTTTCTGGAAACTCCTGCCTGCCAGCTGTTAATGGATGGGGCTGAACTGCAGTCTGCATGTTAATGAGCCTATTATGAACGGCTCTTTATCTTGTGACAAAGGTGGATTTAATGGAGTTGAAAGGTTTCCCAGAGTAAATTCTAAATGTCCTAATAATGCAATGAAGACTCTATTAGTGTATTTATTAATTACAACACAGCCACGTTTCAGCAAGCCTGTTTCAGCCACCCAGTATGTGAATTTCCCAGTAGAGGAAGCTCACAGGGACATGTCCTGCAACTTGAAGATAAGAACTTGCAGGTCCATGTCACAGCCCTTCTAGAAGCCCCTAACGTGCTGTTCCTTATCTCATCTTGCACTTTACTTCCACTCTACTTTATTTGGTGGTAATTCTAGCCTAGATGTCTATCAGGAGCTCTGGGTGCTTATCACCCAAATGCTTCAAAACACCTCCTCAGCCTATGTGTCACTGTCACAGTTCTGGAGTGGGATGAAGTCTCATCTCACTTAGGTTTGGGCCATATTTCACAGCTCCCTAGGCATACCCCATTGTTTCTCTGGGCTGTTTTAATGAGGCCTTATCTCTACCATGAATCTTCCAGCAAAAGTGATGGTCATGTCAACTTCTACAGTGCCTGCTTTTACAAGCTACTATGGCTTATACCGATTGTTATTCTTTGCATGCCTGGGCTCAGATCCTTTAAAGTTCAGGTCAGTCCCAAGGCTAAGATGAATTCTTTGTCTCAGGACTGACGCTGTCTGTTTTACATTTCTGGTCAGAGGACTCTTCTATCTTAGATGTTCTGGCTAGGTTTCCATGAAGATTATTCAGAGGAGAAAGGGACCATGATAATTGTTTTACAACGCTGTCAGATAGAGGACATCTTTCTTTGTCTTTCAGATTATGATTTGCATTAATAGTGCAGTGTGAATGACTTCAGGCTTTCTGTGGGTTTGCTGGAGTCAAGCTTTTGAACTTTTTCCTCTCCAAGGAACTAGCACACTTAGAGGTGAGGAAAACAAGGTGTGCAATTAACATAAAATTCTGGCACAGTATCACGATTCACAATATCACCTGGGTTTTTCTTTCTGTGCTCATCACCTTTATCTCTTATTGAATGCCTTCTGTGCAGAGAATACCTATATTTTCAGGCTGCAATCCACATCTCATTTGGCAACCATATGCCTGTCAAAAAAAATGCTAGTGCAACAGCTCACTTTTCACTGACAAGGAGAATGTGATCTTTCCTACCTCCACCAAAATCTCCAGTTGAGAAACTTGTGAAAGGAGCTGCATGGATCTGTAGGAGATGCTTTCCTTCATGCCAGTTGGCTCATTAGTAATTTTAAAGAAAAGGTTTAAAAGTCTATTTCAGTTGGAAAGGCGGACTAAATAGTCTCCTTTGACCCAGTTTCACTCAAGTTTTACTCTGCATTGTAATTAACGTTACTATCTCTGGCAATCTAAGAACATTTTCAGTCAAAATAAGAAATAATGCTTCTTCTATAGTACTTTCTGTCCAAGACTGAATTACCATATCATCCTACTGTTTATTGCCTTCCATTGCTGCTGAACAAGCTGATTCAAGGCCCCGTGAAGCAGCTTGTCTCTGCTGTCAACAAGCAGTGGTGGGACAGACAGACTCCATCTCTCTGGCCCTGACTCACTGCCTGCCTGTATGCACTCATGCTCTCTCATTTGAAGACACCATGAAAGAGGCCATCCTGTGTGAGCCCTGCTTTGTGGCAAGCGTGTCTTGCCAAGGAATTACAGATCTCATCAGAAGTCCGGCAAGATTTAATATCGTATCTAAAAGAAAAATGGCTGCATTTTGGTCTTTTAAAGGAAGAAAGGTGGGGACATTCCATCCTTTCTTTAAAGCAAAGAAATTGCTCTGAACATGGAAAGGGTCCTGTTCAGATCATCTGGAACACCCCTGGACTCACATGCCACCATATAACTGTGAACTTCAACATCTTCACAGAAGGGTATCATTACAGAAGGAGGTCAGTCCGGGTTAACATAAGTATCCACACACTTCTGAGAAACAAAGGACTATGACAGATCTGGGAATCTCTGTTCTACCACTTCTCCGGGGTAAAATGCAGGAGTCCTGGCAAACACAATGAAGGAAAATACTAGCTTCCTCATGTTTGTCATATGTGACCAGAGAAGCACATTAAACCACAAATAAAGCAGTTTGTATTGCTAAATCAGTCCTGAACATGGTGTTTCTTCTGGAAAATATAAATAATATAAATTAATTTGTCAGCTCCTGTTTGGACCCCAGCCTGTTCCACAGCAATACGTTGAGAAGAGCTGGTTTAAATAATTATTCTTGACTTATGCAATCATTCTTTTTATTTCTGAAGGCTAATGGAGTGAAAACACGCTTTCCAGACCTTTGCTAATGACAGAGTCAGAAATAATGATCGGAGACCCTTATGTTCCTCTCATAATGAGGAAAGCAACACAAAATGATAGGGATGTGAGTCCTCAGCAATCACTTGTTCTTTATTTAAAAGGCAAATGGAGCATTCAGACGAGTTCTTTAGGTTAATGGAGCCACAAATAAGGTTTTGGGGCAAGAATTTTTCACAGATAATGCAATACAGGCAATCACTTCTCTGAGGACAGAATTATTTACAGATGTTGAAATTTCTCTATCATAGAAAGGCAATCTAAAAGCCAACACTGTGAGGACAAGCCAAATTCATCCTTTATTTCTCATTGCCCCAAGTCTGCACACAAAGTCCCCTGTGGTGCAAAGGCACCACACACCCAGCCTGGATGTCACCTGCTGAAGTGGTGCAGGATGATCACAGGCACTGAGATCCCAGACAAAATTCAGGGAAAGGGACACAGCAAATTTGAAAATCACTCCTCATGTGCTTGGCACCTGAACCTCATGTCCTTCTGCCATGCACTTTCCTGTCCCCTACCCCATAACCTTGCTCAAGCACATATTGTGACGCTAACCCAGCTCACACAAGACCCCCTGCAAAATGAAATTACTCAGAGACTCCTGTTCCACTGTTGTTTCCTGGGGGTCATGAGACTGGACAGAGCAAGCTCAGGAGGCCCCTCAGAAGAACCCTAAGCAGGAGCTCAGGCAGTTTTATCCCAAGGGAGAAGAGGGCAGAGGTAGGCATCAGCTTCAGAGGGAAGGAGCAGAGTGTGGGAAGGCCCCCAGGCTCTTTGCTGATGGTCAGGTGCAATTTCCTTGACATCTGCTACAAACAGCTGGAAGAAGTGAGAGCCTAGAAAGACTTCTGTCCTGCTGGGTCATTCTTGCTAAGGAAATTGTACCTGTTTCTTTCTCATAGACTGGTGAAGGTAGTGGCAAAAGGAGGCCCCATAACCTTGGAACAGCAGTTCAGGTCCAGCTCTCCAGAGGGATCTAATTTTTCGCCACATCACCACATGAAGCAGGCTCATGTTTCCTTTATAGGTTCTTGTCATACTCATCAGTACCCCTGTAAATAGATCTGAAACAACATCCATAGGCTGGGGACTTTTAGGGAAAGGGGCCTAATTCCTTGGTTGCTAGCACCACAAAAATTAATTTTACATCACCACTTTCACTTCTAGTGGAGCAAGAGGAGAGCCAGGTTTAGGCACAGTCTCTGCTATACAGTGCTTTACTCCTAGCAAAGCCTACCCTACAAAGAAAGGATCCTCTTAGTCCTTCTCACACTGCAGGTTCAGGTGGTTAAAAAAAGGTCCAAATGCAGATATGCCCATATCATTGATTACTCAGCAGGGGGAGGAGGAGGCAGTATATAATCCACTAAATAAGTTCTGAAAAATGCATGATTAGTACAATTAACAGTCTCTCATTCTTTTCAATAGGAAATCATCACGGGGAAAGAACTTCTTAACAATCACTATGATATTTATAGCTGGGTATGTACCAAGAAGCAGTCTTCTGGAAAGAAAGAGAGAATAGTTCACAGATACATTTGTTTTTTATCAAAGCCTGCTTAGCCCATTAGAAAAAGAAATTTAAACCCATTGATCTGTCAGGGTTAATGACAAGAGAAGCACGTCTGAGAAACTGGTTCAATATTCAAGACCCTATTTTAATAAAGCTGACTGTTTTCCCAGGTTATGATCTCATCAGCTCTCACAAGCTTAGTGGCAGGAGCTTTTTCAATGTGTTCTGTGGGGTCTCATGAGCACCTTGAAGTGATGGAGGAAAGCTGACTGGTCCTGCAAGTCAGGACTTGAGCCTGGCATCCTGGTTCACATCTGCCTGGTGTAGTCATCCATGAAAAGAGATGTAGAGACAATGTACTCTAAATCTGTGACCATAAAATATTCCACAAGACTTTATGGAATTAGAGTAAATTATATTTGATTTTGAGGAAGAAAAAGCTACTAAAATAGAGCATCTATCAATGGATCCATCTTCATATGTGCAACTTCTCCATTAAGACTTTTGACTTTCACTCAAGATCCTGCATGAAATCAAGATATTCCTAATAATTAACTGGAACTAGACTCCCCCTCTATTGTCTTTACATTGTTCTATAGAAATATGAGTGTTTGATGCTGTAAAGCAAGTACAAGCTGGAGAAATTCTGCTACTGTGACTCTGTGCCCAAGATGATGTGAGATGCTAATCACCCTTCAAACCTCACAGCATGAAGACTGAATCTTGAGAGTCTATTAATGAAGATCCAGCTGCAGTTAGCTGGGCTCGTGGCTTGGACAGATGGTACGAGAATGCCTAAATAATTAACTGGGAAGGGCAGTTGTCCAAGAAAGTGCTTCAAGTAACTTTAAATGCACATTTGACTCGGTGTAATTTATCAGCTGATGTATGATTCTTTAGTCACAAGCAGAGCACCAAGTTCAAGGAAGGTGTAAGCCACTTTGATCAGCTTGCCCCTGGGTAGGGAAAGCACACAAGGTGAAGGGTTTTGTCGGTAGCAGAGTGCCAAGTGCTGGGCATAGAGTAGGTTTCAACAGTCACCTCCACTGACTCTGATTCACTCACTGCTGGTCCAACACTGTCACCCTCACCTGTAAGAGGCTAACACTAACATACACCACCACTTAAAAACTGTCTGGGCTGGCAAAAAACTATTTCCAAAACAGTCAGTGATGAGATCCAAATGTATTACCCTAACAGATATTTGAAGATGAAAGAAAAAAAAAAGAGGAAAGAAAAAGAGAGAAATCCTGTGGTAGGGCTGCCATGAATAAGAGTTGACCAGATCAAAACTGATTTTCCTGCAATCCGGGTGAATTACTTGGCATTTGGCAACATTAAAATAATGTTATTGAAATGGGCACTGCAGACTGCACCATCCTATCTCTCTGTGTACCCACATTGTCCCTATCATTATTGGCTACTCCTTCAGTTTGTGTGTCATCCTCAGATTTTATTAGCAGCAATTTTATATTTATTTCAAGATCACCAGCAGAGAAATGAAAATAACACTGGACACAGACTATTTCCTAAAAACCTCACTCCCGTCAGTCAGTATTCCCTACCTCTTTCGACTCAAATCAAAACATTGTGCTGGAGCATGCTGAAGACAGTGCAAAAGCACATTATCTCTCTGCGGTCTCTGTTGACAACTGAATTTGTAATCACATACCAAGTGAAATTTGTTCTGTTTAGTAGGCTCTACCTCCTTCAAATCTTTGTTGGCTGATATTAATTATATTTCTAGTTAGAACCACGTATTTCCCAGTGTACTATTTTGCCAGATATTAATTTCAGGTTGTTCAGCTTATAACTGTCTTAACTGCTCCTGTTACATCCCTGTGAAGGGGTGGAAAAGTAGTGGCAAAACCTAAGAGCTTTACAGTCATCTCCAATATTGCCAGCACTCCCAGGTTCATTAAAAACAGATATTTCCTGAGCCAGCCCCCTCAAGACTCCTAGATATATGTTGTCCTAATAGATAATGTGTAGCAGATTCTTCGGTTACTTCTTCAGGGAAGTAATCAGCCTTATCCAAGCCCATATGCTGTGGATTTTCAAATACAGAGTGGAAATCATGACATAATGCCTTTGACTCCCTGCCTTCATTATAGTATCTTTAATTATCTCTGGCTGATAATGCCAGCATTCCTACTGTTCCTAAATCTACAGAAAGTCCTCATTGCCTCTACCTTCTCTCACTAAATCAGAGGGTTTGTGTCCTGTGTTTAGCTGCTTTCCACTCCAGCACCCCCTTTTCTGCTGCCTCTTTCCCCTCTCTGACACTGGAAGTCTGTTGTGGACAAGGAACAGCAGATGGGTTCTGGAGGGCGATCAGGAAGGATCCCTAAAAGCTGCCTTGGAATTCAGAAGCTTTCTGCAATGCATCCACAGTTCATAAGGCCAAAAACCCTGCCTGCAATTAGGGGGAAATTATATGAAGATAAAAATTTGCTCCCATTCTCAGGGTCTCTATGCTGTTGTACAGGTTTCTGTCTGTCAAAAAAAAAGGTATTGAAAAGCAAGTTAATAGTTGGCACAGAGGCTATAACAAAGACAGGGACAGAAGTCATCACTCTAGACTATTAACTTTGTGTCTTTTTTCCATTTCACTCATTTTTCTTTTTCCAAATTACCTGGTGCATCTTTTCTTTACTTCCACATGCATAACTGAACTAAAAGCTTTGCTCTCAGAATAAATATCTATTACAAGAAGTTTGTTATTGTAATAGCACATTTACCACACACACACTGCACTCTAATAACTACAGTTGTATAGAGAAATCCTCTTAAATCAAAGAAATACCACAATGAATAATGAGAATGTTCAACAAAACTCTCTGAAGCAAACAGGGAAATGGAAAGATTGTTTGACCTTTTAATACTGTAAATACATCTGGAGTGCCCAAGGAATGGCTGCATCCCACAGCCTCCTGAACAAATACCTGATGCTTCTAATAACATCATTTTCCTGCATGTGTCTGTAACAGCCACATGGCTCGACATAGCAGCAGGACAGGACAGCTGGGATTATATGGAGCAGCATTTCCCAGGTGTTTTGATTTTTGTAGATTTTGTTTTGTTTAGCTTGTTTTTTTCTTCCAGGAACTGTGTCCGCTGGGTAGGCTAAGTCATCAAATACAGCACCCATTTCTTCTCAGTAGAGATAGGCAGTAGCAGAACACCAGGTATGCACATGTGCAGCCAGCCAAGGGCTACTTTGTTAATCATGACAGCCTGAAGAACCAGCTGCAGTGAACCACATATCCCACTGGACAAGCTACGCTTTGCTGGAAGTAGCATGAAGAGCCTTAAAGGTCTCATAGTCTTGAAGAAACTGTGAGGGTCAGAGGGGAATTTTGATGACTGTGTGAGGCAATGGCATATGCAACCTCTCAGTATCTCCTCTGGTTTATGGGGAAAGAAACCTCCATAGGCTTTGGGTTCACCTCATGCAGAACTGGTTGCAGAAAGAGGGTTCCTCATTGTCTGAGATGAGGGATGAGTGTATACACTCTCCAAAGCACTTTCTAAGGACTTCCGAAGCATAAACTTGTCTTCTTGGTACAGCCACGTGTAGGGCAAAGGCCACCAAGCTAATTCTGCTCTAATTATCATCCAAACTGGAAGGCGAATGGCTGTGAGGCTGCTTTTATCTACAGCAAAGTTAATTTTCTGGGCTCTGAAAGGTCTACTGGATCTCTGGAAGCTGAGTTGTTACCTGCACAGAGCTGCATTGTGCCATGAAGACTCATCAGCTTGTTAATAGGGGCCAAAGCACAGCCCTGGGTCAGGTTTCCAGCACAATTCAGTTCCCACTGAGTTAGGTCTGTGAAACTCTAGTCCCAGGTATGAGTACTAAACTGTTTGGAAAATTAAGCCCGAAGCTCTGGCAATCTGCCCTTTTTCATGCTCTTCAAATTACTACTGGTCTTCACATTTAACAACCTGGCTGTGCAGAGGGGTGGTGTGATCAGGATGGTAATAGAAACAGATTTTTGGAGTCTGACAAGTTACATTTGGTTGAAATGTTTTAGCCATCCTTCCTTGAAAGTAGCATTAAGAATGAGAAGAAAATAGCAACAGGGTGTTTAAAATGACAGCCAGAGAAGGCAGAAGTGTTTCATTAATCTCTTATAATTCTCTGGCCATGTCAGAGGAAAGCCATGACCTACTGAGACTGTCAAAATGCTTTTGAGCAAACATCACAAAAAAGAGAAGCTGTAGGAATTCAGACAGCTTAGGGGAGGGGAGTAAACTATTATTTTGATGAAATTTCAGCAAAGGGAAAAGCAGTGAAGAATCAGATGGCCTATTTTCATGCTGGCAAACGTCATATGCCTCAGGGTTCCACTCTGGATCCCACACTGTTTAATTTGCTTGTATTTATGAATGATCTAGAAAAGACTGGAACTGAAATAGCAAAAATGCACCAGCCACAAATTTTTTAGGTGGGTGAGTAGTAACAATTATTATGATGATGCTCAGAAAGACCTTAGGCAACCAGATGACTGGTCCAAGTAACCAAATTCCAGTGCCAAAACACCAAAGATATGTAACATTGGAAAATGGAAAAATATGGTTTGCATGGGAATCTAAAAGAAGGTGGGATGTTTTTTCTTTACTGAGAAAGCAATTTTTTTGTACACCCATCCCATGATCTGTACGTCCAAATTGCTGGGGGCCTTCATGGCTGCACGGTGCATCCCCTTAGCAGACATGGGCCCAGAATGTCACAGCGGCTCTGGGCAGCAATTGTCCCTGTCACACCATGGGAGAGACTGTGCCCCACAGCAGGGCAACACCTCCCCTGCCTGCTTCCCTCCCTCAGCTCACAGCTTGGGGGTCTGCCAGCTCACCCAGACAAGTCCTCCTCTGCAGTCTCGTGCTCACCACATGTAAATACACACATGGGGCCCTCAGGTGCCCCTTGGCCTCTGTCTCAGTGAGGGGCACAAAGCAGAAGAGAAGAAAAGAACAGAGTATGAAACATGAAAGAGAAAGAGTGTGTGATGTTACAAGGAGGGGGAGAATAAAGGACACAGAAAGAGCAGAGAGGAGGAATGGTCAAGAGCTGGGGCTGAGGAGAGGATGCACTGCAGGAGGTCGAAAGATATAATGCAGGTGACACAAGGAGACGGTCCAAGTCATCACTGTAGATATATCCATGTAGTTTCAATCTATGCACAAACGACAGCAGATAGCTAAAATTAATTAAAAATTAAACACTCAAGAATTTTTGAGCAATTCTATGTAAGCACTACAAATCCAGCTGAAATCCTACACATAACATCTCTTTGTACGCTCTAAAAACTTCCTCAGAGATACTGCACAAGTTAAATGGGGATATGGTTCCTGTTAAAGCAAAATATTAAAAATACATCCTAGGGAAAGAGCAGAAGACAAGGCTATTAGCAAGGGTTAGGTTTGAAAATCACTACAGTAAGAGTGCTGCAAATGGTGTGGGGAGAAAAAAGGAGGCCAAAGGAACAGGGAAGCTGGAAATGCATTCTGGACTGGCAACTCTTCCACCTCCAGGATGCTTGGGAGTCTTGGGTAAGGTTCTGCTGGCAAAAAGGGTGAGTGAAAGGGTCAGTGTTGGGAGAGAGACACAAGATACTCCTCCAGTTGGAGTAGGGCAGGAAAGGACTGCCAAGGGATGGATGGTCTTCAAAAACAGCTTTCCTAAAAGATCTTTCTTATCCTAACCATATCTGGGAAAGCTGGGACAAAAGTCAGCCAAGGTCAGCAATTTGGACTGAGATGTGGATTAGAGTTTGTGTTGGGAGAGGTGCAAATCTCTCTGTATTTTTGAATGGGGCTGGAAGCAGGCTGCCAAACCAATGCTTAAACTGCTGAAATAATTTATCTCCTGAGACCTTTTGTGCAATAATGTGATGAAGGAATGTGTAAATTTTAGAGTATGCTCACTTTATCCCTCATCCTTAGCTCATAATGTCAGGAAAAGAAACATACAGTGAAAAAAATCACAGTGAAATCACCACAGATAGAAAGAAAATATTAAATACTTTTGCAAACAGGTGTTTAAGCCTATGTACTCATTGCAGTAGCAGACCAAGGACACAAGGTTATTCAAAATGAAAATGTATCTGTCTATGGATAACATTAGTTTCCAGAGTCATGGGAGTTAACGATAACAACAATTTTTGGAGTATATTAAATGCCATCCTTCAAGACTTAATCCAACCTCTAACTATTTTGGGATCAGGATGAGATCTAATGGGGCTTGAGAACAAGGTTGAAAGGATTGATTATCCTACATCTGCCTGCTGTGAGGTTCTTACATCTTCCTCTGAAGCATGTAGTGCTGGCCAGGGTCAGAGGCAGGCAGCTGGATAGGAAGGCACCCTGTATTAGTTTGTTTGTACTCCCCCTGCTCTGCCTTGGCTGCAATCTGTGCAAGGTTTTATGTCTATAATCCACAGCTCTCCTTGAGGAACACAGAGGGCCTCTGAAATGCTAAACAACCCAGGGAAAGAAGCTTACCTGAAGCCATGAGTAAACCCAGCAGTCAAACCTCTGGCACAGATTTTGGCTTCTTCCTCTTATAAATGGCTCAAGGTTTGGATGTCTTTGTTTCCAGCCCTGTATCTGAAAGATAAAGGAATTAGAAGGATTTCTTTAATCTTTGTGTTCTCCCAGATAAGTGTATTAGAGGAATTTTGTAGGTTATGGAAATATTTATTTTGAATTAAAATTAAAGCTGCACCACACTCAGTTTATTGTATCTTAGTGTAGGGCACAACTGAGCCATGCAATCTCCTGTATCTGACTGCAGAAACATCATTCCTTTTGCCAGGACCTAGATAAATGAAATAATGATGCTCACTTTTCAGTTTATATCTTGTTGTGATGCAGGACACATGGGGCCCAAAATGCCTCCTTAAACAGGTATTTTATTTTCAAAATTGCATGGGGAAATTGATTTTGGCTTTTAAGCAGCAAAGAACCAGAGGTGTAACCTAGGGCATTATGGAGTCAGCATGCCCAGTTATTGACAGAGGAGACCAATAATTGTATTTTTGTGTAAACTTCTTTTAGTGAACATAAGAATATCTCAACTAGCTTTACCTGAGCTCTCTCTAGTGAATTTCCTCTCATTTAACCAGAGAAGAGGTTGCTGCTACTGCCAAAGATAAAGAAGAATATAGAAAAAGTGATACATAGTTAACAGGCAGACATGTTTCCTCACTAAGAGTTTTCCTCACTATGTTGCTGGTGTCCATGAAATTTCCTTCAGAAATACAGTTTTCAGAAAAGATCAATCCCAGAACACACTCTAAATCTCACAGGCAATAATTTATGAACCAAGTGAAGGTATTTCTGGAGTGCAGTGCTTCTCTGCCTGAACAAACAGATATAGGGGAAGGTGGGGAGAACAATATGAACCCTTCCCATTTCAGCAGCTGTGGGGCCTCTCTGATTCATTCTCATGGCTGTGTGAAGCTCTCCCTGAACAGAGCATCCCACCAAGCAGCATAGCCCAGCGCCTGCTGAATTGCATTTTTACCTAACAACCCTATATAGCCTTCCAAAAATCTCTTACTCCTAGCCCTGGCCCAGTCAACACTCAGGGAAATGCAATTTAATGAACCCTTTCTCTCAAGGACTCCATTCAGGTACCCCATCCAGATAAGCGCTAATGTTGGCTCAGTTGTATTGCCTCTATTGCCTCAGTTTCTCTTGTCAGTCTTTTTTTTTTTCCTTCTGCCTTCGGTAAGCTCGTAAGCTCTTTAGATTCAAGCACTAACCTCAGGCTGATTTTTTATTTCAAAGCTGGATTACTGCCTTAACTCCCTCTTCCCATTTTTCTACCATTTAGTTCAATGCTCTCTGACTGTGAGGATGAAACAGAGCAACAAAGGACCAGGAAAAAGACAAGGGATTAAAGTATAAATGGATCTAAATACTTAATAGCTGGAGGGAAGAAAAGTGTGACCTACATTAATCAGAAACAAAGTGGTGACAATAGGCTTCAGCTGGCTGTGTACCTAATTGTTTATCTATTTGTTTGGTTAGTCATTTATTTATTTATTTTTAAGGCAGCAGGTATCAAGAAAACATGCTTGAAAAGGTTTCATTTAAATGTGGCTTCAGACATGACTTGGAAGTTTTCTACACTTTGGAAACAATCATGGCAGCATCTGAGGGGGGAAAAAAAAAAATCAGCTTTATGAAGACTAGCACACTAGACAAGAGGCAGCCAAGAGTTGCAGATTGGACCCACTGTGTGTAAATTACATAGATTTGTATATAAATACACCATGAGGATCTTTGTTGGCAATCTTTTAAACTTATCCATGTGCTTTTGAAACTGCATCTTGAAGCTCCAGGCCCTAGAGTCAAGAGATTACATGAGTCTCAGCTTCCATCACAAAATAACACTGAATGTCAACAAGGTTCAGATAGCAATAAAAAAACCCCCAACTTTCATCTATCTCTTTTTGACTTCTGATTTTTAGAGGCAAAGGCATGGGGATGGTGTACCAGCTTGTCTTCGGAATTGTTGGAGTGAGCAGCGCTGTACACATGGGCCTGCTGTAAATGTGCAGGTCCCTCAAGGCTGTTGGCTGCACCCTTTACCCTTACTCCAGCTGCACTGGGAGAAGGGACAGGAGATGTGAATGGCCAGTGCAAACACAGTGCAGGGCCACCTCCTGCCTTGTAGGAAATCTGGGAGGAAAACTTGTTCTGCTGAGACTTCTTGGCCTGCCCCAAACAGGGTGTGCCGTTGGGGTCCCCGAGATCGAAGCAATGAGCTGAGAGTGATGCATGGATTGCTTCAACCTATACCTCATTTGCTCCCCTTCTCTGAGGCACTGCAGCTTGACTCATCACTGTACTCATCTCAGTAGCCTCTTGAGTTCTGAGCTGGATTGGGTTTCCTTTAACAAATCAGCCTTCTAGCCCCCATTTTAACATTAATTGATTGGAGATGCTTTTAACTGTTCCTTCTGGGTGTATTAATTTTTTACAGATTGAATTTGGTTTGATGAGGCAGGAAACCTGAAACTATTCCTGGCATCTCCTGCATACTCAGAATAACCACTCTAATGCATTCGGAGGAGCACACAGCAACAGGGTGGTAACAGAGCGGGGCTGGGGCAGGGAGGGCAGAAGAAGTGGGGTAGGGTGAGCCTGGATAGTCACATATCCATTTCCAAAAGACATCAGTAAGTGATTGCTTACCCACTTCATCTTTTATATTAAACACTTTTTTCCCAGCAATGCAGGCATTTCAATCAGACTGGGGCTGCTGACATTAACAGATATTAAATATACTCAGGAGAAATATGATCAAATGTTTGAAGTGTCTAGTAAATGTGCTGTTAGCTGCCCTCGCAGGGAGGCTTAGTGCAAGCTATTGTGTTTTGCTGAGCCAGAGAAAGGCTGGAATATTAGACAAGGAATCCAAAGGCAATTTTATCAGCACTGCTATGCAGCTCTGGAACACATTGCTTTTCTATTGGAAGCTTTTCTGTTACAGCCATCAAATTACTTGCTATTCTTAAACATTGAAATGCCATTTTGCATTTTAAACCCTCCGAGCTGGCACGTGTAAAGGATGGCAATGCTCCACAACAATACCTCCTTATTCTGACACTGTGGTGAGGCTCTGGACAGGGTTGGGCTTTGATGCCCTGTTAGACCAGACAAAGGTTTCATCCCTCCTGCTCACCCAGACAGGAGTGGGAGAAATACTTGGCCAAACTCCTCTCTCACATAACCCTGCTCAGGTCAGCATGTTTAACCCTTAGATGAGGCTGACTGATTCCATTCCTAGCAAGGTGCTCTGAGTCAACAAATAAGCCTTGTCCATCTCAGAGAGTGTTTTTCTTCCCACAACAACTTGCTATCTTTTTATTTACAGAGATGTAGTACCAGCAAACCCCAACATTACAGCTCAACTACTCTCCTGGAGCAGAGAAAATTACAGATCAGAAGATAATTGCCAGAAGAGAAAGAAGGTTGGGCACACTAGAAGTTATGTAAAAGAACATCAGAAAAATAGACTGGGAGAAGATCCTCCCTGAAAATATATCTCTGTACAGTGGCTATTTCTCCTCTGGTTTTCAGCTTTTGGTTCCACAAGAAGGAGCTTGAGGCTGCTCCTTCCTCTTGGCACAGGAGGGATGCTGTGCCTGAGCCTGTGAGACCTTTGTTAGGCTGGGCAATGTAAACACTCCCTTGCAGAGGTTTCCTCATCCTTAAAGCAGCATCTCTGTCCTGCAGGACTCTTCCACAGGGCTGTGAAAAGGAAACTAAGTAAAAATAAATGGCCACTTTCTTTGGTAAAAGGCTGGGTTTCACTTACAGAAAAATGGCTGTTACATTTTACAGAAGAAATTCCATTTATTACTATGGTATTTTTCTATTTTGGAAAGCATCTTCATTCCTTTAAAACTTCCCAGTATATACAAATAATACAAGTACAGCCATGTCTGGATTAGATACAGTCCTTCAAAATGTTCCTCTCCAGCCAAAAGTTCAATTCAGCCAAACTGAAGGTCCAGCTTTTTATTTTGTGTTAAATAATTCAAATACCATTCTTCTGATATACAACCACACCTTACCTGAGGTGGTCAGTCCCAGGAGCAGCCTGACACCTAAGACACTTCTGAGGCCCAGGACTACACATTCCAAAGCATGCTTATAGATGATTTGAATTCATCCTGAATTCAGTCCTGTCCACCTTTTCAACAGGCAGTTCTGGTGCTCTGTGAGGAAGGACTTGGGCCATCCCATCTGTCCAGTCAATTATCTGATGTTGCTACAGGGCACACAAGACACATGAGGTCAGCAGAGCTGAGCATCATGCTCTGGGGTCTCTAGCACCTGTACATGTTCCTTTTCTCCCTCCTCCCCATAACCCTGGGCTGAACAGCTGGATTAGCCCAGAAGTAGCCCAAGGCAGTGATTCAACAGGCTAGACAGCCAGTGCAGCTGGTTTCATTCAAGGCATTGAGATTAATCATTAACTGGCCATGATGGTCAACAAGGAACTGGCCAGGGCACTGCAGAGGATTTTAACTGGCTGTTCAAGCCCCAGCAGGTGCTGGCTTTGGTGAACCAATGGTCTCACTGAGCAAAGAAAGCCCTGGGCCCTCCTGTTTGTTAGAGCAGCATGCTTATTTTAAATTCAAACCTGCTATCTTTTTCTGCTCCTCTTTTTCTATTGCTAAAAATGGTTTTATGACAGATCTTGATGGATATGAATTGTCTGCCATATGTTGTTTCCTTTCCTGACTGTTATCTCCATATGTCAAATGTACTTGGATCTGATGATCTCCATACAAATGATAACAAAACAAACAGACAAGGAGAGGCCAGACTACAGGGGAAACAGAATCCCTACCAGAGAACTGAAATACCACCAGACAGCCTTTCTACAGGAGACTGTACAGTTTACATGCTGTCACTCAAAAGCAGTGACTTGTTCTAGGCACTCTCACACATTAGTTGCTCTCTCCTAAGACAGGATGTGTTCAAGGGGAAATTCCCTAGGGATCCACCACCAAGCTTAGATATACAGAGAAGCAAGAGACACAATGAATATGGTTTGTTTTGCCTCCAGCATAACTAGTGCCAAGCTTTTTATAATTTGGGGGTTTTTCCAGGTAAATTGGGTAAATTACCAAAAGTGCCTCAAATGACTTAAATTTACCAAGGATTTGATCTCTTAAGTCCCTTAGACACTTAAGAAAATTGGATCCCTTCTCTCTTAACAGTCATTGCATTTCTCCTTCATTTTCTTCATACCACATTGCCATTTTTTTTGTGTCTTTGAGACTTCTCCCACTCTCCAAGAGATCCAATAGCAAGGCATATTTAGAAAACACAGGATCAAAAATATCTCATAATAAAAGATAGTGCAAGGTTGGTATCCTACCATGGTGTCCCTAATTACTTTTTCCTTAATGGTCTCAGTTTTGCTTTCCTAAAACCGACACAGTGCCTTTCTTCCTGGCTAAATCCACAAGGAATGGGATTGGTCTTTATAGGCCAAGGTAAATCTGTGCAGTTCCTGAGAAAGAACCCACCTGCAAGGTAAGTTAAAAACCATATTTTAAGTATGATAGTTTCTGACTTTCTCAGGCTCTACATCTCTGAATCCTTCTTTTATTTCTTTCTTCCTCTCACAGTTACAGCCCTGCTGAGCTGCTCAAGAAGGGAAGCACAGTGTTGGAATAGAGATCTTCGCAAGGTTAAAGAAGACACCTTTCACTTTAACGAACAACAGTCTCCATCTGGTTAGTATCCCTCTCATGTGTCTGTAACAGATACAGGCAGAATTGATTATCTTTACTTCAGGCCTACTAATTAAAGCCCTGCTCTGATGTAATGGTATCACTAAAATTTCCTCTTGGGTCATCTGTGTTTGTGGATCCTATTTTTTTTCTTTCAAGTATTTAAGGGAGTACATTTTTTAAGGGAGACCAGATAGCGAAGAAAGGAAAGGAGATAATGAGTCTAAACAACCAACACAAAGGAGTTTTAAGACATAGAATAATTCAGGTTTGAAGGGATTTTAGGAATCCACCTAAACCAAACACAAGCTCAAAATCATCTTCCAAAGCAGTCAGGTTGCTGAGGGTCCTGTTCAAAAGTTTTGAAAATTTTCAAGGGTGGTGATGCTTCAGCCTCACAGCAGACTCATTCCAGTGCTTGATTGCATAACTTACAGGCTAATACAACAACCAGATAAAAGGGTTTATGGCTGGTCTCTCTCTTGAGCTATCCTTTTGAGGCAAAACGTGGAAAGCAGGCTGGGTGTGGCGAGTATTTGCTTGGGGCTCAGCATCTACTCAAGAGAATTTAAGGCCCACAAGAGGAGCTGGTAAATTGGTGTTTCAAACTTATGTTCAAGTACAAAACACATCAAGGCTGCTAACTCCTCGGGAAGTGTAACTCAGCCTGGAGAGCCATTTGGTGAGCAAAGAGGAGAATAAAAGGTCTGTAAGAATTTGCCTTGAAGAGCTGTTGTTGTGAGCCCAGCACTTCCCAGAGCATCCCTCATCAGGGGACTGGCCACACTGCACTTCAAAACCAAGAGGGTTTATGGACCCCCTTATTGTTCATCATGCTAACAGTGTTTTTATTAGTCTTACAGTGTTACACAGAATAACTTTGCTAGATAACGTAGCTGTAGCAGATTTCCTTCCATCTGTCCCATAATCTTTTTCAGGACTGTGGTGGTTTTACTTGGCCCAGTTTTTGCTAGTGGGTAGGGAGGGGCACAAAGATGGCTCCTGTGTGTCCTGTGTGAAGGTTCTGGATGTTTTTCACCCTGTCCAGCAGAGCCACTCTCTGTTGGCTCTGAAGATGATGGACATGCTGCTGGCCAAATCTGGGCCAATTAGAGATGTTAGTTACGCCTCTGTGAAAACATATTTAAGAAGAAATCAAAACAATGGGTGCACGCACTTCTTTGTAGCCAGAGGAGGAGGAGGAGGTAAAAATATGTGAGGGAAAACAACATGGAGACACCAAGGTCAGTGGAGAAGGTGGGGGAGGAGGTGCTCCAGGCGCCGGAGCTGAAAACCCTCTGCCGGCCGTGGTGAAGACCATGGGGGGAGCAGGTGGTCCCCCTGCAGCCCATGGAGTCCAGGGGGGTGCAGAGATCCACCCACAGCCCATGGTGAGGTGCCCACGCCGGAGGAACAGGGGGATGCCTGGAAGAAGCTGTGAGCCAGTGGGAGTCCCAGTAGAGACTGAGAGTTGCAAAGGCTGTGGACGAGAGAGAAAGGCCTTGCCCCTGGGATGGGAGAAAACCTGGCCTCGGCTCGGGAGTCTGCACCCCATGGACGAGCACTCGTGTTTGCAGCAGATTTCAGCCAGGCTGCTGCTCGTGAGATTGGACCCACGCCAAAGAAGTTCACAGAGGACTGTCTGTCGTGGGAGGGACCCCATGGCTGAGTAGAGGACTCTTCTCCCTGGTGGACTGACCCTGACCAAAGGGAAACCCCCATACCCTGCCCCACCCCGGAGTTGTTGGTTGTGTGAAAGAGGGAGGGGGGTGAGCTGAGAAATGGCGTCTTAAAAGCTTATTTTTACCTCTCATTTATCCTCCGA
Source organism: Pardalotus punctatus (assembly GCA_013400915.1). Lineage (NCBI taxonomy): Eukaryota > Metazoa > Chordata > Aves > Passeriformes > Pardalotidae > Pardalotus > Pardalotus punctatus. Next base: position 41,418 of record VZTX01010746.1, on the reverse strand, counting down.
CTCTGTTAGGTTAATAAATCACTTTTCAACTTCAGTCTCTCACCTGTTTGCTCATGTTTTTCATGCATCCCCTCCCCATCACTGCCTCATCTCAACTCATGAGTTCAGTGTGTTTGTGTTAGTTTGATTCCTCTCCTCTGCGTAAATGCAGCAGGAGAGAGCATAGAAAGCAGACGTCGTAGGTCCCTGGCATTTGGCCAGGATCAAACCACGACAAGGACTTTACTGAGTGATCCAGGTCCACAATTCAGTCAAGGGGGCAGTCACAGAGGGTACACAGGCATAAACGAGCAGCAATGAGCAATCCAGGTAGGAGGAACAACAAACCAGATTATGCCAACTCCAGTGCCAAAGGTGATGCATTAAAATTGTGCTCTGACTGCTGAGCCACTGCTGAAAGAGATCTCACCAAAATGGGTGCAGGTGCTTGTGTGAGCAGTCAGGCACAGGAAACAGACTGAAACCTCCAAGAAATGCCTCTCTCTAAAACTCAGGTAACCACCTGCAGGTTAGAGAGTAGTTAAGAGAGGTCAGAGGTTCCCTGTGTCTCCTGGATGAGACCCTCACTTCATAAACCTTGCCACAATTTTCTGGCTCTTGTGACGCTGGTGGTCCCTGAGACCTTTCTCATTCAAGGAAAGGAGGTTGCAGCAGACCTTTGAATGCTCAGGGAAAGCTGAGATGTTTCTAAGATGTTTCAATACACATGTAGGTTATTTGTCAAATTACTAACACCTAATATAAAAAGATTGCTGTTGGCTCAGGCCAATGCTAAGCAGACTGGTTGGGTTGCCTCTTTTCTGCTTGTTGGTTGTTACAAAACATGTATTTAGAATATTTAAAAAAAAATAAATGTGTGTCTTTTGAGCTAGCTGAAACCATGAGTTCTTCCAAACAGAGTAAATAGACAGTACAACATGCTTGCATACACTGGAGTTCTTCTTTGAGTAATTCTTGAACCAACCTCTCAAGTCTGAGTGGTATTTAGCAGTAAAGCTCACACTTGTTAAAATTCAAATCTTCTGGGTTACTTGCTCATAAGCCACAGAAGTGCTCTTCTTGGAAGTGCAATATAAGTAAATAAGAAATAATATACATAATTCAATTTAAATTCAAGAAAAATGACCCTGGATAATTTTTCTTAGTAATTCAGCTTTCCAGGACTCTGGCCTTGTGACTGTGCTATGACAGTGCTCTGAAAACAGCACCCAGTTTACCAAAAGGCACTGGGATATGGAAAGGGCTGAGGACCAGAAAGGATCACTTTGGGTGGACTGTGACCACCCCAGCATTAGGGCTGAAAGGAAGCAACAATTTCAGACCTTCCTCTACCACAGCTCCAGTTATCAGAAGTCTGTCTGTCTGTAAGGATTTCCATAGTAAATAACTCCTAGTTTTGTCTCTGACCATTAAGTACCAGTGTTATTGCCCTTGGGGAGCACTTAATGTCTCCATCTATTTTAATTTCATATCATTTTGCACTAGTTCTTTAGAAATGCAATTTCATGCATTGCTTTGTTTCAGTCAATACCATCTAGACAAATTGAAGTCACTACATACACAAGCTCCTTAAAGGTAATAATGCCCTGAGATGAAAAGAAAATATTTGACTGCTTCACATGCTTGAACAGGAAGGAATGGAAAGGACCACTACCACATAAGACAACCTCACCATTTCATTTTATATTTCAAGAGTTTGTTGTCAAGCTCTTGCAGCTCAATTCAGTACAGTTTTTACCAATATGCTGTGCACTTCAAAGCTGCTGGTGCAATTGCTTCTGTTTAGATGGTGCCCTTTAATCAACACAAGATCTCACACTACAGACAGCATATGTGGAGCTCATTGAAAGCCGTGCCAAATCAGAACCTTTACAGGCTCTAAAAAAAAAAAACCAGGCCTCTCTGTGACTGGAAAATAATAGAAATCATAAAGCTTCCCTAATTAGTGCATTCAGTTTTGGTGCCATCTAAAGACTGAAGCTCGTAAGTCTCCATGTTTAAAATGAATTCTACAAGGCAGAGAAGAATCACTGTAGTGCACAAGCAGAACGAGGACAGATGATAGAGGAGGCAATAGAACAGCAAAAACGACCATGGCACTAATGATTATGGCTAATAACAAGATGTTGCAACAGCTAAATTGTCCAGAGAGAGAGAGAGACAGAGTGTGAGTGTGTGTGTGCGTGCAAGGTGCGTGCAAGTGCATGTATGTGAAGGCATGGGATTAGAATCAAAAGGGTGAGCTCCTAAATGTCAGTGGAGTTGAACAAGTTTTTTAATATAAATAACTTCTTAAATGAAGTTTATTTTATAGTCTGTTTAGTCATTACAAAATGTCTGTTCACAAGTTTGAGATTTTTTTCTGAAATTAATTCACCATTTGAAATTGTATCTGAAACCCTGTTAATTAATTCAAGTGATCTACAGTTCATTCACAAGCTGTTTTTAGGAAAAATTCAGTATCTAAAATTGTGCTGGTTTTGTATAGATTTCTAGATAGATTAATATGCTTCTCTATCCCTAGATACTGTGCCTCATTAATTGCTAACACTGGTTTTCAAAGGCAGAATCTATTACAAATTTAAAATTCACTGTCTGGGGGAAAAAAAAAAAAAAAGAAAAATCACACTTCAGCTAAAATTAATGGTAAAATGTAAAGGATGAAATTTTTCCTTTTTTCTGAAATTTCTGTGGGCACATAGCTCCTGGGAACTCTGGCCTCCAGCTTCCCTCAGGATAACACGGCAGGGACAATGACAACAATGTCCCAAAACAACAGAGGGCTTGCAAACAACACAGCAAAGGACTAGAGAAATCAAAATGAAGGATACACTTGTGGGAAAAGCAGCAGTTTGAGCCTATATCCCTTGACATGAGAGACATTTCAGACAGATGTTTTGCACAAATTGAAGAGATAACCCAAGCAAGGACAATCCCAGAAAATTCATTTGAAATCACAAATGCTGATGGCAAGTTGATTAAGGGAGTCCCTTGAATGTTTGATATTGCTATGGTGTTAATCAGTGGAGGTATCTTGAGTTTAGATGGTACATTTCTTTGCACAAAAGAAGGGTGGTCAGATCCCATCCTGCTAATGCAGTAAATCTCTAAATCCCACAATATTTCGGATAACCACAACAACTCAGATACTACAGCATGTGACTGAAGCTGCTGATGTTGAATTTTATTAAGTGACATCTAAGGAGGACAAAGTAACTTCCTGCACGTATTTGAAGATCAGAGTGGAAAAAGGACAGGGTAAATGGTACCTAAATATAACAACATGTCTGTAGTGCTAAGCTAAGTGAGTCAGAGGATCCAACCGCAACACAGTGAAGACTTACACCTTAAATACATAACAGGTCAGTTCCCTGATTCAGCTGCTCAGATGGATTAAAAATGTGAAGTATAATCTTTAAAAAAGAATTTCTAATAGTGGAATCTGCCAAGCCAAAGGACAGAATTACCAGAAAAGGGGTAGAACCCACAATTTTGAGATACAGGCATTCAGTTTGATGGTTTCTCTGCACAGAGCAGCTAGAGGGAAGGTGATTTGGTCTTTTTCACATATAGCTATGATTTTCTAGCAGCCAGTGTTAGGGAAAAAAAGAAACTTCTCTTTTCCTGAGGGTAAAATAATCTACTCTTTCAAATTTTCTTTCTGTGGCAACATTTATGACTTGCAGAGAATGGGACTCTGTTTTGTGCCCCTTCTTCAAACAACACTTCCCCTGCTTGGCAACTCTTTCTGGTACTTATTGCTTCCTTTTCAAAGCTAAACCTACATCCGTCACTGCTGCTGGAGGTTATGGCATCAGGCTGGACTCCGAAATCCATGGAGGCAGGACTGACAACAGGCAATAATTTAAATTAATTGAGATTTCCCTCCTCATTTGGAAACAACTCAGGGAAAACATAAACCTTGTCATGTTTGAAGGACGGCTTAATACTACACTCCTAAATGAGACATGACTGAGTCTTAATCTCACTGAATGAAACTTGACCTGTTTGTATTAATGGTTTATTATTATCTTTGGTATTTCCCCCACTCCAAATCCTATGTGCATCATTTACATGGGATTTTTAAATGGCAAAGCAAAATCCATTTGGAGAGACATTTTCTCGTTTTAATAACATTTTCACACGTATCAGCTAAGTCACTCACTGTTGCAAGCTCAGCCTCCCTTTTCTGCAGTGATCAAAATTAAATGCCAGCTGATCTCCTGGGAGGCTACAGACTGAGCCAAGCAAAGCAAGATGCTGTGGTAGGTATTGATGCTCTCAGTGAATCCCATCACTACTTACTCATGTGTTTTGCAGTAATTCAACACCATGTTCTTACAGAAATTACAGGATCCTAGTCCAGCAATTTTTCCTGAGGGAGTTTCTTTGTACTCTAAGACCAGACTTCAAGCCACCTCACTTCAGCCTCTCCATTTCTCAGTGCCAAGTTAGAACCCACCTCTGCAGTGGAGCAGGTGAAGTGACCCTGAAGTTAACACAGGAGCTTAGAGGTATTCTTAGAGGCATTCTTTCCTGTCAGGAACCTAAAAAGCAGATGTTAAATTCAGGATTTGCTGTTGTTTGGATAAACTCAGTTATAAAACTTCTGTTTTTCAAGAAGGAGTAGAATGTAACTTCTTATGTTTCTCCTCCCCACAGAACAGGTCTCTCCTTGTCTCTGCTGTAAGGAGCTGAAAGGTGAATTAGAAACACCAGAGTGCAATCTCCCTAAGTCATGTTCAGCGCTGCCTGTCTTCACCACAGCTGGCCAGGGTTCATCCGAAAAAGCTACCAGGGACTCTTAGCACCAGCCATGTCTTTTTACAGGTAAGGTCCTTCTTCCTAAATGCTGTGATCACATACATCATGCTCATTTCCTAAGGATAGTAGCCCACAATACCAAACAATTCAGGAATCTGTGCCATCAAGACGTATGGCAGACAGTATACACATTCTTCTGTGGACACCAGAGGAAAATAACCTCACTTGCAGAAGCAGGAAATGCTCTCACTTCAGGGGTTGTTCCACAGCTACTACCTCCTCCCATCCCACAATAATAATAATAATGTCTTATTAAGTCTTCTTAGTAATCTGAGCCTCAGCCCCTACACTTCTATAACAGAGAGTGTTGGCTGTGAGAATAATGCTTAAGAGAGGGTCACCCAGAATGTTTTACAGGACTATAAACCATTTCAGAAAAAAGCCCCCACAAATGTGCTGGATCACTGTATAATAACAGACCTTTCATTCTGTCTGAGGTATGAAATGGATCAGAGGTCATGCATGTTTTGATTGTGACTGCATACAGAATCCTTTGTCATCCTTTCTGTGCTGCAGTTACAGGTGATCACAGGACAACCAAAAATTATTGAGGGTCCAAACTGGCAATGTTATAATTCCTAATTGGGCTCAGATTTTGAAAAATTAAATTTTGTTTGAAGGTTGCAAGTGAACAAGGTCATGGGAAGTACTATTATATACCTAGTGGCTTTCTAAATTTATATCAGTTTTATTGGGTGATGATTGTGCTCAGTCTCAGTAATCCTGTCTTCAGACAAGAGGCAGAAGAACTAAGGAAATGTGCTACTGTGTTTCAGCATTTGCTAGTAACATTCTGTGATTGGGACTATTATAGGAGCTGAACTAGTCTTGCTTTGCACCTTGCATAAGGCATTCATGCTTGAACAAAGAACATACAAAATGCTACTCTTTGGATTTGGCAGCATGATATAGGCATTTGGCACAAGCATAAATTTCAGTGTAAAGTGCAAGGCAACAAAGAATCCAATCTCATTCACTCCACAAAGAAAAGAGGAAAAAAAAGAAGAGTATTTTGCACTTACCTAATGATAAAATTTGCCAGGTCTGAAAAGTCTTTCTTTTTTTTTAAACTTTCCTATCAGCTTTGCTTTTAAAATGGGAAGAATGGTAGCTGAAGGCAACTAATAGCTTACAGGGTCAATCTCAGCAGTCGGATTTGAATGAGGAGATGAAAGAAATCTAAAGGGAATGAAATCTCCAGACACAGAACCATGATCCTTTTGGGAATCATTCCCATAGGGCCACTTAGCAACAGGCCGCCATCCAAGCACAACACCTCTGAGAGCAGAAGAAAAACTTTCTTCTTTGTATCTTGCTCTCTCTGTAGAAAATACTGTTTTCAGCTTATTCCCTGGGGAGTCAGAGCCTCATCAGGAAGAAATAAAGCTAGCTGGTCTGGGAGTGATTGTGTCTCATGTTCTGCAAAGGCACACATTTCTCTTATCCCCAGGAAGAAAATTGCCTCATTTTATATTCAGATTCAAATGTACTGAAATTATAAGCAGTAGAATAATTACGTTCAACGTGACACACTAGGTCTGACCTTAATAAGACAGCCTGGTGTCCTTAACTGTTATAGGGCTGGCTCCTTCCATTTGAGGACCTGGGGATCATTTCCACATTCTCCTTCCCATAAAAATAAGTTATGTGCTGCTTGCATCATGCCCATGTGTTCTGTGTGACCCAGGGGCTAAAGCAGTAACTCATTCAGTTCTGTTGCGTCTGAGTGCTGGCTTGGCCAGTGCCACTAACATAGGCACAAAGAAAGTAAACATTTACTTAGAGGAATAGACACAGCTGTGGAGTTATTTTTAACCTTCAATAGTTTGGTACTGAATGTTAGCAATTCTAGAAGAAACTGTGTCTTCTCTGATGCAGTCAATTTGCTGTGAATGTCGATGGTTCCACTGGAGTAAGGACACACTTCTTTGACAAAGGTATTTGGTATCAAAACCTCACAGACCAAAGTCTACCAGCTTTTTTGCTTCTGACCTTCAGGTCACATCTCTGCCAGTGCTGCTCAGTCACGACCTACAGCCCCCACAATTGTAGCACCAAGCACCCCACATGATGCAGACAACTCATTTTTCTGATGGGATAGGTGTAACACAATACCATCACACAAGTTGGAATGGTTTGCCCTTGTTCGGAAACCTCCCTGTGCTTAGAAGATGGAAAGCTGCAGGGTGGGAGGGAGTGGGAAGAACAGATCTGTCCAGGACATGTTCTTTGGAACCTGCAGATGTGGTTTTTAATCCCTCTTTTCCTTGGGGATCAGTTAATCAAAAGTACATAAGAGATGAAAGTCAACATCTCCGTTTTCTGCTCAGTAACAGGAGCAGCTGGAGAGAAATGTGTGGATATAACTTAGATCTAATGACTTTGTGCCAATTCTGCTCCCCAGAGAGGTTCATACATGAAAGTTTGGTTGAGAGCTTGCCCCCATCCCCTCAAACCCCCCTTTCCCTGATAGACAAGGAATTAAGGTTTTTGCAACTAAATATTGAAAAACAGATTATTACAGTGCTTTCTTCTGGAACTTAGGCAAACATTGCTTATTACCAGTTCTGCTTTCCATATAATCTTGGATTTCTTCAAACCAAAGGCATGAGACATGCCTTTAAACCCTGAATTTCTGCTTGCTAGGTGTAAAAGGAGGCACTCTAGCATTTCCTTCACGGGGATGCTGGAAAGATAACACTGTAAATGTTTGAAAGGTGTTCAGAGGCCTTGGGTATAGATGTTGTACAGTATGAGGAGATGCAAAAAGAACTGACTCATGTCTTTATTGAGAAATTGCATGTGTGTGCCTCAGACCAGGAGACTTGGAGAAAAGAATTCTGTGTTATTTTCCCAAGTCTGTCCTTGGTCTTCTAGGTGATGGTGGAAAAAGCACTTTTCTTCTCAATACATCCTTTCTCCAGCCATAGTATAGGGACAATGCTACTGACCTTACAGCTGAGGAGACTGGGAAAGCTGAATTCAATCCCATGCAGAACGCTTCACAATTTGCATCACAGATCATGGGTTAGAATTAACACTGTGTCATTGCCCTGGTGCAACCCCATTGCAGCTGATTTTGAGCCTCTCATATTTCAGTGTTAAAGCAAGTCATGCAAAAGTCAGTCTTGCTTTAACCAGCCTTGAGCAAACTCTGCCTGTACTTTCTGGGATACACACCTTGGAAAAGGATGATAGGGCACACTGTAGCCCTTGTGTCAAGGACAACCACACAACACAGCATTGCCTCTGCAACAGTGACAAGCCATAGCACATTTTGCATGAAGCCCCATCCCTGTTCAGTGAGCTCTACAAAAAAAACCACAAACAAAACCAAAGGCTACAAGAGAACCCAAAAGCTCTGTTGTACCTTTGTCTTCCAGAGCTTCCCTGGCTCATCTGGCAGAACTCCCTCAGTGCCTTGGAGAGCCTGGCAGGATGGCAGACGCTTTGTGGCAGTTTGTCATTCAGTGTTGCAGGTCAGGGACTTGTGTTCCTTCCCCTGTAGAAAGCCTCTGGCAGCAATTTTCCAAGCTTTAGTGTATTCTTTGTCTCTGAGGAAGATCCATAGTCTGAAGTTGGAGAGGGTCTCCTACACGGCAGGAACTGGTCAGTGCCCTGCTGCTTCCCAGTGACAGGGATTTTGCTCCTTGTCCTATTTTGCATGGCCTCAGCATTTATAGTCTGTAGCCTGCTCTTTGCAGTGCTACCATGAAAATGTCTGTACAAATGTGAATTTCAATAGCCATTATACTCCCAGCAGCAGCAATCGTGTTCAGTACCTCAGAGCCGGCTAATCTGTAGTAGTCATGAGGTTACTTATCTCCTGCTCTTTTCAAATATCTCGGCAGTGGATACAAAAGGGAAATAGCGAGAGCTATTCTTCTCTGGAGTCTGAGAGGGGTTTTTTTCTTTTTTTTACCTTTTTTTTTTGCACTTTTTTTTAGAATGCAGTACTGTTGCTACATTACCAAGCATCACATTCAAAACCAAAGTTTGCAAGAGAGATAAGAGATGAAAATCTCCCAAGTTTCTGCTGGTGTAAAGCTGTCAGCCCACAAGGGCAGCAAGCTGCAGGTTCCAGACTGCTTAGCTGTCTGTTAGCTAATTAAAGCACGGTGATCTGAGAGCTTTGAAAGATTTAGTTCAGATCTTCCTTGGGGTCATTTTTAGCTCCACTACCTATTTGCTGCTGAATCCTCAGCTCCAGCCTACAGGTGTTGAGCTACAAAAGGATGTTTGGAGAGGGGTGCTTGTAGCCATGGACTTAGGCATTGTTAAAAGGCAAAGAGAGATGTGGCTCCACAGAGACTTCTAGTGAGGATATTGAGATCAAAAAATGTGCAAAGAAAATAAGTTATGAAAAAAAAAATCATCATTTGGATTGGATTTAGAATGCTGTCACTATGCCTCTTATGGTGAAAAAATTGGGATGCTGATTCACTTAATCTCTACCACTGCTGACAAAGTTGAAGCCATTTCAGCAACCAAAAACTGGGCAAGAGCTCTCCCTGAGAGCCAGTCCTCATCCTTTTTTATGCCCTTAGGTGGAGTGTCACAGAGTAATAGAGCACTGGGAGACCTCACTGTGTGGCCAACTGTGACTAAAAAAGGCTACAAAAAAAGAATTAAGGCACAAACTCCATGATTAACCAGCTAGGCTGGACACACTGTTTAATAGAAACTGAGAAAAATTCTCTAATGTGGGATGAAGTGTCTCAAACAAGATCAGAGGTCTGCCAGGTGGAAATCCAGCTGTGAGATGGGTCTGCAAAAACAAAGGAAGGTGCTGGACTTGCACTTCCAAGCTGGATCCTGCAAATGGAGAACAATAGAGCCAACTAAGGTAGGACATAGAGTATAGCAGATGTGAAGGAATGAGGAGGGTGCTGAAGGTGCTTAGCAAAGAGCCCCAAAAGATGGGGATGATCTGGTTCTCATGAGGAGATGGTAGTAATACAACTTTATTTTCTGCATATAGCAATTAAGATACTTAACAGTTCTTTCAGTTCAACTTTAATAATTCAGTAAACAAGAGACCATTAGTCAATTCACAATAACGAAATCTTCATATTTGTTGTCCATCGCTCAGGCTTTGGAACTAAGGGATAGAACAGGATTTTCTTCTTTTCTGTTGCCCCAGGTCTCAGAAAATTCAGTAAAGGACAATGTTGAGCTCCTTAGAAGGTGTCTTTATTTCCTACTGGATTTCTGCAGGCACAGTCATATATAAAAATAATCAAGACAAGGCAAAATAAAAGCAAAGAACAAGGCCTGGCAATCTAAGATAAACTGTGCTCCTTTTGCTGTTGATCACCTCAACGCTGTGCTTTCATTCCTAGTCAAATTGAAGAGAGAAATAGCTTAAGGAGTTCAGAGAAAATAAACCAAATATGGTATAGCTGAATAAAAAACAAAACCTATCTCAAAAGGCATGGGCCAGGAGCAGAGAAATTAAGTTGAATTAAAATCTGGCTTTCTTCTCTCCTCTTCCACTCCCCCACTGAACTGAAAATCTTCTGCCATCATCTTCTGAATCTGATGAAAGGCAAAGGCTTCAGGCACTTGTCTTTTTCTGTACCAGCATCAATGAGCAACCACCACTATAGAAAAGGAGTCTTTTTCTTCAGTGAATCTGCCTGTTTGTCCAGCCTGGAAGGAACATACTTCTGGTGTCTTTCCTTGAGCATTTGCACACATGGCCCACTGCAACTTGGCCACTAGTAGCTTTTCCTGCCTCACAGGGATAGATATCCAGGAGAAAGAAAGTAGATGAGAGAGTGCCCAAGGTGCCTCATAACATGATTAGGTTTGCCTTCTGAATTATTGCTGCCACAAGCTAATGAAAATTTCTCGCCCAACTTTCTCTCACAAAAAACTCACTTGGTTTAACAGGATTTTCCACATGCTTGTTGTTGTGGGTACAGGCTATGCAAGTCAGAAATGAAAACTATTTTCATGGTTTGAAGCAGCTGCACAAATGTAATAAGAAAAAAAAGAAAAAAAAAAGGAAAAAAGAGAATAGAATAGAATAGAATAGAATAGAATAGAATAGAATAGAATAGAATAGAATTGTTACAGAAATCAGAAGATGCAATGAATGAGCTCATATTTGCATTCAGACTTTACCTCAGATCCTCAAAGGCACTGAAATTTGAAGTGATCTTTGCAGCATGATTCCTTGACATCTTCTGGAGGTTCAAATGCATGAATACAAGTTTGTGGTATATGTGTATGAGCATGTATATGTATATGTATATGTGGTATGAGTGTGTATTTACCTGCTGATTATTTATGTGAACTCTGGCATGAGTGTGTGTACATCTATTCAGGGCTTACTCTCTGAGTGGGGGTTGTTTAGCCTGGAGAGAAGGAGGCTCAGGAGTGACCTTATTGCTTCTACAACTACCTGACAGGAGGTTGTAGAAAGGAGGGCATTAGCCTCTTCTCCCAGGTAACAAGTGAAAGGATGAGAGAAAATGGCCTGTTGCACTAGGGAAGGTTTAGATTGGATATAAAAAAATTTCTTCATTGAACAGGTTGTCAAGCTTCAGAACAGGCTCTCCAGGAATGCGTTGGAGTCACCATTCCTGGAAGTATTTAAAAGTCATGTAGATGGTGGCATTTAAGGACATGGCTTAGTGGTGGACTTTGCAGTGTTGGGTTAATGGCTAGACTCAATGATCTTAAAGCTCTTTTTCCATCTAAATAATTCCATGACTCTGTGATTCTAAACCTATTTTCTGGTGTTTACTTAAGCCAATAATAATCCAGTTGTACTTACAGCACTTTGCAGCCAGAACGCTTGGGGCACTGCAGAACAACAATAGAAGTGCTTCAGAACACAACACAAACACAGTATTAAAAACATCTTATAATTTAAATAAAGCATGCTGAGTTCCTGAGAGGCAAAGCCATGGAGATGTCAGAAGGGAATAAATATGTGGTTACAATGGTTTTGTTTCAAAGCACACTGTGAGGAAATGTGGTTTAGATGGATTTAACAGAGAAGTGGTAGTGGGGTGAATTCCTTGCACCAGAGCCCTCTCTGACAAAGACTGACTTTAAATGCTGAGCTGTGTCTGGTGCTGACACAAAGTCAAATTAAGCTTGAAGGAAGCAAGCCTGGGTTATTGCAAGGATCAGCGCTGTAAAGGGCTTTCAACAAGCAGTATCAGCATGTGACAGTCACTCTGCTCCAGAGGAAGCAGCTGTGATGCTGAACACAGGGCATGTGAAATTTAATCTTTGCAGTTTTCACCTACTAGTGGGGATTGAGGGAGTGACCTCCTATCCAATGTGGGAGCCATGTGAAGAAACAAGGAATGACACTGTGACCCCAAAGGTGAGGGCTGGTAAATAAACAGCCAAACCTGTGTTTTGTACCCATGGCCCGTCCCAGGTACAAAACAGAACCTCCCACCCTCCTCTTTCATTACCCTCCCATAGATTCACACAGAGAAACACAGGTCAGGCTACTGAGAGCACCAGCTTCCCTGCTCAGCTGTCAAGGAGACCCAGCAAATGCCATCAGAGCAGTGGTTATTCCTCCCATGCAATACCTCTGAACACAGCACAGATATAAAAGCAGCAGAAGTCTTGCAAACAAGAACCTCATGATTTGTTGAGAGCCTTCTCCAAAGCTAGTGCTACGCAATGGGAGCTGCATCTGGCGATAAGCACATGCCTCCAAGGCTGCTGAAAGCTAAATAAGCCCATGTTTGTTTGTTGTGCAGCAAGCAGAGCTCTAAGCTGGATGCTGCCCAGTGCTTTCCCCATGTAAATCGGGGAGTTCCTGCTCAGATGCCAAATGTTAGAGCTGCCTTTGAGTGCCTGACATTGATTTCAATGGGATACAATTGCTGAAGCTTGGTTCTCACTGAAAAAAATGAAAGGCCTCAAGCAAAGTTGTGCCTGGTGGAGCTGAGTTTGGTGTAGCAAGAGAAAGGAGGAACACTGCCCTCTGGCTTTTCAGCTCTTTGGAATAGGCATTTTTAATGCCCAGACTCCCATAGTATTCCAGGAAAAATGCCAGGAAGCTCTCAAAGGACCTTAGGGTCAGGGCTGAGCCCTGCTGGGGGTGTGCACAGTGAACTAGAAATAGTGCCGGGAGGTAAGAGTACTGAAGAGGAGAAAAGTAGCAACCAGGAAAGTACCAACACTACAGTGGAGCAGAGCTGTTCAGTGTCAGCTGGCTCAAGGAGGTACCAGGAGACCATGGATCATGTTGGTTTTCTCACTGTCATTGCAGCAAAAGATCTCATGACCATCTTTCTGACTGTCTTGACAACTGTCTGCCAGAGGCCCACCCTGTGAGAGACCTGATGTAGTGCAAAAATAAACCCTGTAGTTTAATATAATCCCATTGACATAAACACAATCACAAATTTCACATGGCAATTCAATCACGTGACATCCATATTTTCACTCTAATTTAAAGAACATCGAATGATCTTGGCCCAAACTTTAATTTAATATAAGCAGATAGGGAAAGAGCCTTCAGTGTATAAACAAAATTACTTGTTTGCTTTATCAGAACAGCATAGAATACAAATCAGTTACCAATATTTCTACAGCACTTTGACAATGAGTGCTTGGGCTCTCGGAGTCTCCGCTCAAGAAAAGGAGAAAAAAGACACTGTTCTACCACCTTTGTGGTAGAATCTACCCTCTGGCAGCTGTCCCTTTGTGATGGGTAGGAAGTGGGTCTGGCTGGCATGGGCCATACTGGAATTTTTTCTCTTTTAGAGTGACACCACCCCCAATGCCTAATTTTACTTGCAATGTAGGGTATTGTGTACCTCAGGTGCAGTGCTCAGTCTGCATTCCAAATAAAGTCATTGGGGGCTGAGAAGATGAGAGCTTTAGGTAATATTGAATCAAGAACCAGAATAGTTTAAAATTTATACTATCAGAATCATTACTGATTTTCTTCAGTCTATGCCTTAGCTGGAGAAGTTCCTCTGGCAATAAACCCAGCATCCCTGCAAGACTGAGAGCCAGAGATTTCAAGCTGACCCACCCAAGTCTAAATTTATTGAGCAGGACCGGACCATGTAAAAACAGCCACAGCAGCTCTGTCATTGTAAGATTAAATGTTTGAAATCAAATATATGAAAGAAGGTGAAACACCAGGATATATTGGGCCAAATGGTATAATTAACCCCCAAAGGAGGACTGAATTTCACATGTCCAGAATCTCTTAAGTGCTACCTTTCTCTCCAGAGACCTCCCATTATGCTGCCTCATGTATTATTAGTGACATTAGACCTATATCTATGGCCTCTCTCCCTGCCACAGTCTCTACACATCACACACTGACATTGTCCTTTCCTCCTTCATAAGGAATGACATTTTTGACATCACCCTATGAGCAAGGAGTAAAGAAACAACAAAGCAGAAAATGCACGGATCCACCTAGTTAGTGATCTGAGAGTTTTGCAGGCAGGCGATGTAGGTTTCTTCTTCAGATGGAAGGAAAAAGGATACATGGAAGAAAGAGTCTCTCCCAGTCCAGGGTACCTGGTGAGAAAGCGACTGAGAGTGTTCAGAAACTTTCAAAGTTCATTTCATTCCTTTAGGGCACAGTTACACTTTTGGGTGTTTGAATTAAAAAACCTCCTGGGGCTTACTTGTTCATTTTGAGAAACTCCTTTCTTATGTGAAACACTTCCCTTGGACACATGGGCATGAAGAAGTGTAGAAAATGTGCAGCCTGGGAGAAAAGTCTGGAAAGGCCAGCTATTCTAGGCATAGGTTTGAAGATGCTAAAAGAGACACTGAGGCCACTTCTGCCTTCCTGTTCTATTATTCTCCTTTTTCCCCTTCATTTTTGCCTGAAAAGAACTTGAGGATAATAATCAGCAGTAACACAAATAGCAGAAAATGACAGACACCTAGAAACTAATAAAGGAAGTGCTTTTCTGGGATTGGTCTGGGGTCCATATCAGTGTCGGAAGGTACTGAAGAACCTGACTGCCACATTGTTCCAATGTCTCTGTGTCAGTTTCTCACTTCAGTTTTCCTTGGTGCCAGCACTATATCTGCACAGCAATGTTATATGCAAAGGAACAAACAAAGCATTTAGTGGCTGCCCAATTTTTTGAAGTTCTAGCTCAGTTTTAAATCAGTCTTTCCTCAAGGTCCTTCTGGAGAAAGAGCTGAATGATGATTAGATAAGGGACATGTAAAAAAGGAAATTGATAAACAGAATATGAAATATTTCTCCTGGAATTTTGTTCATTCTTCAGCCATTATCCTCTATTTATGTACAAACAGGTGAAAGGATGCTACAAATATGTTCCAGCCTAGACAAAGTAAAATTGATGGAGATTACAGATACCAGAGCAAATGAGATCTCTGAGGGCTCAGAAACAAACTCTCTAACATATCCACTCAATATTCATCGAAATGAGCTCAGGAAACTTTGCTCAGTTAAAGACTGGATGCGGGGAAAAGCGTATCCAAGCTGAACTCTGCAGAAGAGTTTTTCTGGATGCCTAAGATCTATGTCAAAAGAGACATAGTTGTGCAAGATGCAATATGTTTTAATGACATCTTCCAGAAGTGATGTTCTGGAGCTCTCTGGCTTAATAATGCTCATCTTTCACAGTTATACCAATGCAGTGTTAACGTCTGTACAGCTGGCTTTGTAGCACAGCTATACGTGGAAATGCAGATTCCCATGGAGAAAGTGGACTTTTGACCCTATGAGTCAGTGAATAACAATTAGGACAGATTCTTTTCCTAGTGACATTAAATGTGGAATAAATCCATGGAATTCATTGAAACTTCAGTTTTAGAATAGTACAGACTATTTAAGGTTATTTAGTTCTGATACTGCAGATTTACATTGATAAAATCATATATCTTGTGTCCATTTCATTTGGAGAGAGGAAACTAGAGAAGACTAGAGTCAGCCCTTCTCATCACCTCCCCAGACTTGCCATAAAAGCTCAGAGCAGGCATGACTTGACCAGGTTAAGCAAACCTGCATTGTCACAATAAGCAATGCCTTCCCACATGGTACTGAGCCATATTGATGGTACCACTGCAATAACACCTTACATTTCTTTAGGACCTTTCACCCCAAAGGAGCCAGTGAGGGAACCTGTTTACAGGTTTTGGTGGAATGCTTTGACTCTCCTTTGTTGCACATGAGCTTATTAATTAAAGGTATTTTCATAAACAGCACTTGCAGTGTGTTCTGCTTCCCACTGCTGCAAAGTCCTTTTCTGGAGCCTACACAGCTTAGCTTGACGCTCTGGAAGGCCACATCACCCTCTGACTACCCAGTAAACATGTCCAACTGAAGCTGTGAATGAATGTGAAAGACTGTCAGAGAAGTCCCACACTTTGCAGGCGAAAATCAGTGGAATCTCACTGCATGAAGCATGAGGCGGGTTGTAAATCTTAAAACAATGGATAAATGGCCAGACCTATTGAATGCAAAATTGGATGAAGCACACACAGAGACTTATCGGTCTTAAGAGAGAATCTAGGTCAGATGGGTGCAAAGCAAAAGCTGAGCATTATCGTCATGTTGCATTCTCAGGTTATGCCATGAATATCTAACACAGAGAGGAAAATCTCTCCTTTACCTCTGCTTTTTGTAATAGCTCTCATGACACTGAAGGCAGAACATCGTTTAAGTGAATTTGATAACTAGCTCTGGAAATAAGGGAATTAGAGCCATTAGTAAATCTTTTCACCTCAGAACCTAAACAAACAAGATCAAATTGCTATCTGGTGTGATCTAATTGAATTCCACGGATTTACAACCACAGTCGAATTTTAGCCAATAAAGAGAAGAATGTAAATATTTTATTCTGATACTTGTGACATCATAAAGCTAATATAGCTATGCAATGAAGGAAGATTACTAAGCACATTTGTCTAATTTAACTCTCACTTATAATGGAAAGTAATTAAAAACATTCCATGAAATTGGAGAAAACAGAAACGAATGCTGAAGAATGTCACTTCATTCATGGGACTGAGATGTATTTTGTTGTTTCCTGCTGTTTATTTTTAGCTTTGCGAGCAGGAGTTCACATTTATGTTCAGTTATCAGCTGCCAACCTACAGCCCATTGGAAGATGCATGTCACTTCCAGAAGGATCTTAATAAACACCACCAGTGGAGATGCATTTCACACTTGGCAGTTCATCTGTCAGAGAAAGACATAACTTCAAATTATTTCCATGTCCATTCTGCAAGTATTTGTGGAAGACAACTAACACCCAGAAGATAATACTTAGGGGAGATACAAGTTAGAGAGGACTCACTGGTTTCATTAAGGGAGAGGACAGCTCAGCAAGCTCAGGGGTGACACTTGTCTGACCATAGATTTGCTACACCAAGTTCATCAGGCAAGCAGAAGAAAATGGAAATTTCCTTGCAATGAAGAGTTCAGTGCTGCTAACAGCATTCCATGGCTCTGGGGTGCTGCTGCCAAACCTCTCTCAGCTACATCATGGTGGGCAGAGCATCTGCAGGGAGAGATAGGGCCCAGACAAGTGCTTGCATTGCATGGGAAAGTTAAGAGAGCATACTTCAGCCTCTATAGGAGCCTGCCTCTTTAGCACTGTCAGAGTTAAAGTCTTCTGTTTCCCTAAGAAATTCTGGAAGTTGTCGGAGATACTCCAGCTTAAGAATAAGGCCATAAAGTTCATACATGAATCAAGTGGGGAAAAGTGCTGGCACTCACCCGAGCACTGCCTGCATCCCTTTGGACTGTGCTCCCACTACCTTGTTTAGCTGGCAATGTTCCTCTTTCCACAGTTTCCCATCTCTTTATCACCTTCCTCCACTTCTTCGATAAGAGGGAGAATGGGATGATAAACAGGATGCCTGACTCACAAGCAGGCAGCAGAAACTGAGGCAAGTATGGGTGTTTGCATTTCCTCCCCAATGGAGAGGCGAAGGCACAAGGAGAGGTGTGCATCCACATAATCTCAGGAAAGGTGTGTGTATAAGCAGTGCTTTTAAGAGAAGGCATGACTGAGAGTGTCCCCCACAGTACCATGAGGTTGTAGCAGGTTTTGAGAAACAGGAGCTCTGCGATTCTGGACGTGTATCCCAGAGGGGTTTTTTTCTTTTTCTGCTTGTCGCCATGGATATCACTACATCATTACACTGGAAGTTCACCACTCCCAGCTACTGCCAGCTGGTAACTACCAAGTTTAGGGACACACACACACACACACACACACACACACACTCTCTCTCTCTCTCTCTCTCTCTCTCTCTCTCTCCCTCTGGGAGTGTGTAGCTCTTCTCACTCCCAACAGCACTTTGATGACAAGGGTGTTGTGACTATTTCCTATTCTAAGAAAATCTATCCATCATCTTCCCCAGCTCATGAGACATTTTTTCTGGGCCGCTTCTACAAGGACTGCTCCATTCTATAAAGAGTTAATGTGAAATGTATATGATATATACATTCAAAAGGCTGACGAAGGCATGACAAAGCTGGAAGCTACTGAGCAATATCTCCTCTTGTGAAGTGTGAACCCACTGTATTTTTTTGTCCTATAGCTTAACCTAGTTCTGAGCCTCACTGGCTGGTAGAAAGGTGAAGTGCAGAGTCTTTAGACATGGTAAGATCAGCAAATTTCAGAAAGTCATGGCTCAAAGGTGTGGGTGGTTTTGCATTTCTTCTTTAAGCCCAGATGCTAACCATGCTCAAATGCAAGTTTATTATACAGCCTGGCAAGATTTCAGCGATTTTATTGAAAGGGCATTTTGTTATGTTTATTAGATTTGCCAAACAGGCATTTTATGATGTTTATGAGAGCATATAAATGTATGAAACTGTAACATTTTTGTCAAAAATAGCCTTTCCTGGAAATCAAATAATACATGTAGTAAAATCTCCCATCAGAAAAATCCAGGCAAAATTTTCCATCAGGCAAGGTACAGACTCACCCACAGAACAATCTAAAAAATTCTGTCAATAAAATCCATGCTGTAAAGCAGTGGAAAATATGCTGGGTGCATGCAGGAAGGCTGCAATGCTCCCAGCTGGGTGCCGATGTGGCCATTCTGTCTGATGTCCTTGCCTGACTACAACTGAGGGGCCATCTGCTGGTTTTGTTGCCCTAGCTTTTGCAGAGGGAAGGAACAAGCTTCTGGCTTGTGTTTGGCTTTGAGTTGTGTACTGGTGTCCATAATAATCACTTGCCCCTCTGCTTTCCAGCACATAACTGGCTGGGGTTGACACAGTGCACAGGAATGAGCCACAAGCACATCTCCACCAGCTCTCTTCTCTGTCTTCACTCCAGAAGCCCCTTCTGCAAGGCTTTTTTTCTTTGCTGCTGTGGTTGCTTTTCATTTACCACTGTTCATTTCTGTCTCACTCCCACATCCCCTTCAAGTAAAAAGCTGTCTTGTATTTCTGCTCAGAGAGCTCCTTTATGCTCCTCATTTTTTTCTTTTGTTCATCCTCCGCAATACCATCAAGATGATGTGAAACACTTGATCTCTTCCCTTTTCTTTCTTACTTAGGAGGTCAATTTGGCACTCTGCAATTGATGCTGTCCCCTTTCTTGGAGACTGTGATGTGGCAGCAGGACAGGCTGAGAAACAGATTGAGCCATTACTGTGTCAGCTGGGATCTTGATCACAGCCATGACAACATTTCCAAAATGACGATTTTGGAACGCCATTCCTAAGTCTCTCTCCCAGGCAGGGGAAGATGTAGCAACAATAAAATGTTTCCCACGCTATTTCCAGTTTGCTGAGGAACCCTAAAAAGTTGGAAAGGTGGTGGGGATGAGACATGTTGGGAAGTTAGGCAGGAGAAATCCATGCACTAAAGAGCTGAAAGAGTAGGGATGGGGAGGGAATGAAGTCAGCCCTTCCTATGTCTCAAGGCACACTGTTCTTATGCTGGAGAAGTTCATCCTGCCATGAATCATAGCATTTCTGAGCTTGGAAAAGACCTTTAAGCATCCAGCTGTTAACCTAGCACTGCCAAATCCACCACTGGGGATAAAACATCCCTAGTTCTGCACTTGCACTTACACTTTCAGCTTGCTCCATGATGCATCAAAATGAAACAGACCTAATACTCATACAGACTTAATACGTAATAACCACTACTAGAATACTGGAATAAATAAAAAACTAAATGCAATGAAAACTTGCCATTTCCAGCTTGTACTTTTTGCACAGTTTTTATATATTCTAAGGTATGCAATGAAAATGGTGGGAATGTACTATCCCTAGAGTGACTTGTCTTTTAAACAGTTGCTTTTCAAAACACACATTATATTTTGGTATTGGAAAAGCAAAAAGAGTGTTGCAACCACAGTATTTGAATTTCAAAAGTTTTGTATTAAATAAGGCCCTGAACGGCAGAGAAGGGACCTATTTGAAAGCAGAGCACAGACAAGGGAGATGTGATCACTTTGTGTAGGCAAAGAGTCCTGTCACAAGTGTAGCACCACTTCATCAATAACCCTTCGGAACCTGCTTTGTCTCTCACTCTTGGCGAGGAGCTGCGGCACCGCCCTGCTTGCTGTTCTCCCTCGTTCCACTAGGGGACACGTTCAAAGCGCAATGCCCAGTCGGGTCCTGCAATAACCTTGCTAGACCTAAACTCTGATGATGCCAAGAGTGTGACGGTGACTGTGACCAGCCAAGGGGTATTTAATCTCCTTCCATTTCCACACATCTTGTTTTGGGAAATATACCTCATAAAATACCATGAGAGCAGAAAGCTGACAGCGTCCGTCAAATAGCAAAGTGCCTTGTTTATTGCCCAGGCTCTCCCTAGCTGAAGTATCAGTAGACTTGGATGCCCCTAGAAAGTATTTATCCATCCAAAAGTGCTACACTGTCATTAGTTTGATTGAGGTGGAGGCATTTGTCACAGTGATTGGCCTAGAAAGTACGAAAATGCAGAAGGCTGGGAGAATGGGGATGGTAAGTAAGTGACAGTGTGCAATTACTATGCAAATTTTAGAGGAATGATCATCACCAAACAAACCTTTCTTGATATGGATGTTGCTTTCAGCAGACTTAGAATCCACAACCCAAACAGATTGAAGAAACTGCCTAATCCTGTTGGCCTAAAATAACATCAGCTGCAGGGCTCGCAGAACACATTTGTGTGCCTTCCCTCATCCCTCCCTCTATAATCCCAAAATACACCTGAACACGAAGACTACCACCACCATCTTGAGAACTCTCTTACTGTAGCTGTATAGCAAACATGCTGTGTTTAAGGAGCATCCTTGTCTGGGTCTGTCCTGGGGTTTTTTTGTTGGTTTTTTTTTTTGTTTGTTTTGTTTTGTTTTGTTTTGTTTTGTTTTGTTTTGTTTTGTTTTGTTTTGTTTTGTTTTGTTTTGTTTTGTTTTGTTTTTTCCACAGGGAAAAGGTCCTAGATTTACAGGAATTTTACAGTTTTGTACCCCTTACAGTTAGGACAATACTTCTCTCTTCCACCAGCATGGGTCACATCACACCAGCTTCTGCACCAAATATCAGACACAAAGCCTTGGAAGAAGTAGGTGCATGAAACATTGACAGAGACCTTGTTTACGGAGTTTTTTCTCCCATTTTTGCCAGTTTTATTCCATCCTTGTTGCAATGACCTATATCCTAAGCACATCCTTCTCCGTCATTTTAGTATGTACTTCTATATCTCCAGGTCACTCCAGGCATGTCTGATCAGTCTGCTTTTCCTGGGTGTATGATGACCTATGAATTCTGGATGACTCTTTATGTGCTGTGGAAGGAGATTGTGAGGTGTGAAATATTATATGACATTTCGAGTATGCATTCACAGGCTACTTTTGGGTACATGCACCATTAGCTGAATCCCATTAGCTTGGCCCTTGATCCAGCAAGAGCCTACAGGTAAGCAGATGAATCAATCCCAGCATGAAGCAATATCATATGGGATATCAGCAAGAGGCCAGGTAGAAAAGTTCAAAGTATAGATATGTCCACACAAAACTTAATACACTATAGCTCATACGAAGATTTTTGCACAAGCCACTTTTTAAATAAATCCAGTGTATCAAAAGTGAACATTGACTTGCTGTAGTTCACTGTGTGAATTCAAAGTGTTTCAGGTTTATAAGAGGAGGGTAGTACAAAAGAACAAATAGAATAAGCCGGCCATTAGATAGCATTTGTCATGTGGCTGTGAATAACTGAGGAAAGCCCGTGAGCAGCACATACGAGAGAGCCACAAAAGAAAGGAGGATCAGAGGGAATGTTAGAGCTTCTTCCTCTTCAGAATTTATTTAACCCACTGACTGCTCATTTGTTTAATTAAAAATAAGAGATTACTGACAGATCTTCATGGTTCTTGGATGATACATTAAGGATACCTTAACTCAGCACTTTGGGCCGGTACCCTTCGGACAGAACATGGCCTTGGCATCATCCCAGTGCCTTCCACCAAGATGCACCCCATTACAACAGTGCTGACTTTGCCCTCTCTTCCTGAGGCCACGTAACTGCGCTTGGTAGTTATGCAAGGAATGTATGAAGCAGAAATGAAATAGAAAGAATGGTATGACTGCAGCTTCATGAATTTTACTGCAGTCCAAATGAACTTGGAAAGATTTCTAGGCAAGCTTTTAAAGTTAGGGAATATTAAGGCATCATATTTTTAAAGTCTATCAGTACTGATGCTGATTTAGTATTTTCTGTGTCACTTAAAACACCAGGATTCATAGACAATGTCAGGATTTTCAGAGGAGCCTGTCCAAGCACTTTGAGGTCACAGATGCCTTTGAAACCAGATATTCTTAATATCTGAATGTTGTTAGCAGGTCAGAAGAGTTTCTTGTCCACTGGCAACCTCACTTTGCCTCTGGTAACCTGATATGGATTACTTGACCAAAAAGAATTTGCTTTATACATAGAGGTGGCTATTGCCATACCTGGTGAAGACCTGAGATCCACCGAGGTTTGGAGCATTGTTTACTGGGGGAACAACTCTACTGCACTGTGCTTTAGGGCCTTTAGAAAAAAACAAACAAACAGGGGTGGAAAAAAAGGATGGCTCTGAGGGGCTCAATCACCCCTCCCTAGTGCAGTTTGCATGCCTCATGATGGAATGAGAGCGAGTATCTGTCAGCTGAGTCCCACTATCCCTTCCCTTCCACCTGTTCTGCCCCAGATAGGTTTGCATCCTTTCCCTGAGTGTGTGGAATCCTCTGTCTGCACACCATGAAGCCCTTGATGCTCCTGTAAGATAAGCAGAACGGGTATGTGAGAGACTGGATGGGTTCCAAACTACTCCCTGGGCAGCTCAGAGCAGAGCAGCTTGTGGCTGAACAGATGGCAGTGTTCAAAATACCTGGGCTCCCACGAGCTGGGGGCTTGAGTTCCAGCACAGCCAATTCAACCAGCTATTCACAGTTACCCAACTGCACTCCACGTATCTCCCTGTCTCTAATGCTATAGTTTGTTTTGTTCGTCCTGAGGCTCTGCCTGCTTAGTATGCCTGCAACACATTTTGTAGCACTCTTGGTGAAAGCTGGTCTTCCCCAGTGATTCTGGGTAATGTTTGCACGAGGAATTATCCAAATACCTTACTGACAGGAATCCTAGACCTTCTGGGGAGTAAATTTTCTGGGGAGGCATTCAATAGATAAGATATTCTGCTATGTATATATCAATATTTACAATTTCTAGGACCAAATCTGGAGTCTCACTGAATACACACATATTTTGACAGTGCTATGTAAGCACTTTGGGCTTCATTTCTAATTCATAATGTGCTTTGGGATTAAAGGTGTCCTATAAATGTAAGATAATTATTAGTAACAGTATCTCTGCAAGTCCCAAAACCGTCAGCTAGGAACAGATACAGGGTATTCTGCATGTTTGTCAAACCAAACATAGCCACTCTAGGAGAGTATTTCTTGTCTTTTATTAGAATGAAGCAGAGAAACAGTATGAACAAATATGATTAAAAATACCTTCTGGATTACGTGTACCCCTGATTGCTCTTGCAAGCCAGATATCAAATTTTGCACTGTTTTCTAGGTGCTGATTTTCACTCTATAGTCTTGATCTGATTTTACAGTCAGCATTACTTCAAGCTTATTACATTTGTAACACAATACAAATACAACACCATTAATTTAATTTTATTTACATTTCAGAGTTATTCAGCTGGAATAAATTGAACACAATTTGATTGAAACTGTCCTGCAGGACTGACTTTAGGCACATTCAGCAAGAGTGCTTTATAAATAATGGCAGCATTTTGTACACAAAAGACACTCTCTTGAACTGGAGGATTTGCAAGAGTCATTATCCAATGAGGGAAAAGGAACATTGCCAAGAACAGGGCTAAGCTGAATACTTCTTCTCTGGAGCCCACTTTTCACTGCATGTGCTTTCAGAAGAGACCGTGGCTAGAGAGCATGACGACCACACACATGTAACTCCTACAGAAAGCAGTTCCTAACTTGCATGTTTCACTGACACGGAAACAACAGGACTCAGATAATCTGTTGAAGTGATGGAAAAGGAATGAGGAATATCAATGTTTGTTTCGTAGTGGCTTTAGAAGTCCCAGTCAATGACAGGGAAGCTGTTGTAAAGACACTTTGCAGAACCAAAAGACCATCCCTACCTTCCAGGTGTATATAAAGGGCAGCAGGTGCATCTGGGCAGACAGGGCAGAGGGTAGTTTGATTTGAGTCCTCTTTGTCAGCATGATGGAGAGTGGTCACACCACTGGCAAGCTTTTCATAGGCAGCATAATAAAGGAGGGTTTTCAACAGAGATTTGGAAAGATAATGAGGGTATTTTGCTGCACTTTACCAAGATTCCTCCCAATAGCAGCAAGGAAAAGAGTCCAGAAGCTGTTTCTATAAAAATGTTAACAAGTGAGAAATAGAGACTGACAGAATGATGATAAGGAGACGACATTGTCATAGAAAAGGAGAGCTCTTTGGCAGGGTGGGAAGGGGCTTGACAGGAAAGATAAATAGCTCGTGTTTGATGGAGTAAAGAAGAGGACTGTAGTAGTGAGGAGCAAAGAATGTGTAAAATCCTCAAACTGATGGATTAGGAGGATGATAAGATCATCTTTATAGCAGTATTTTGCAGGGATGTGCACAGACTGAAAGTACACTTTGCAAGACCAAAGAGAAGGACATTTCACTAATCAAAATGCAAGATAACTGAATTTTAGCCAGGTTAGGGAAAGCCATCTGAAGCTTTTTAATGGAAAGACTAGACTACTAGCAGCATCTTATCTTGCCTGGAAGTGGAAGGAAGAGTTTTGAATCAATTTTTTCTTCTGATCATTGGGTTTTCTTCCAACTTCCAATATCCTGCAGTATCCATGAAACGCTCCCATTCACATCTGTGGGAGGACATAGAATCATAGAATTGTCCACGTTGGAAAATACCTTCAAGATCATCCATCAAGTCCAGCCATTAACCTAGCACTGTCAAATCTAACACTAAAGCATACCCTTAAGTGCCACATCCACACATCTTACAGATAAGTTCAGGGATGATGATTCTTATCACTCCCCTGAGCAGCCTGTTTCACTTCTTGACAGCCCACTTGGTGAAGGTTATAGGATCTTTGGTGTCCTGCCACTTCTCTAACTGATCTCGTGTAAGCCCTGAATGAAAGTTGAAAGATATTACTGTTAGGACAGGTAAGTGAGATTTGTTGGTGCTGATTTGGTCGTGTCTAATAGGTGGACACTCAAGGTCAATCCTCTTATGGAACTAACAGAAGAAAAAAGGGATTTTGTTTCAGACCACTGAGATTTCTGTGATCTGTCAGTGAGACATCTGATTACGAAGAAACAGAATTGCCATGCTATACCAAACAAATGGACCATACAGTTTAATAATCCTGCTGTGATAGTGCCTGTAGAAACAATTCAGATTAACTACAAGGAACCTGGCAGAGAACAAGTAGGGAATGACTTGCCATAATGGGAAGTTTCTTCTTATCAGTTAGCAACTAACCTCAGCCCTGAAGCAAGAGGGCTTATATCCCTCCATAACAAAAGAAAATATGTATTCTATTTAATGAGAACATCCCCAATTATGTTATCCATATAAATGTCTAATCCCTTTATTTAAATCCTACTAATCTCTTAGGTTTAATGTTATCTTATGGGAATGAGCTAATTAGGCATTGTATAAAATGTATTTCCTTTTAACAGTTTTATATTTGCTGCCTTACATTTCCATTGAATGTACTCTTGTCCTTGTATTCTGGGAGCATGGGCAGGAGCATCTACTTTTCCTTTTTTCTACTACCCACCTTTTTCACATCCCAGTCAAGGACCTCCTCTCTGATGTAAAACTTTTACTGTTTCCAGACATTTCCTAGTTAAATGCCACATTCAGATTGCTTTGCAATTTCTGCCACTTGTATCTGAGAGCCTTATTCATCATCTTTACCAAACAGAAACCAGAGCAGGGCAAGACGATTGTGCCGTTGGCCCAACCAAGGGCATTACAATGATTGCAGGCTGGTTTTGCCCACAGTCTGAGTACATTGACATTCTCTGAGCACCCCATTATGCCTTGAGCAGGAGAACCCACTGCACCCTCTCTTGTGGCCCCCAGTTCCTTTCCTGAGGAATTACAATTTAAGGAAAACCCTGCTAGTGTTTGACTGCTCTTCACCACTGCTTCCAGAGGCACTGTCCTATGCCTGCTCATTGCTCCATCTCCTCTACATGTGAGGAGGTTCTGTGGCAGTGTCCAATCCACCTCTAAAACCTCACTTTGCTCTCCCTTTTCCAAACAGTTAAATAGTAGCCATGGCAGGGGTTGAGGAGGTGCCTTGCTGCCAGTCTTTACCAACATTAAAATTGAATGCTTATTCCTATGCTTTGTTTCCAGCCCTTTTGCAGGTGTTTGATGCTTCCTCCTCTCCCCTTTCACCCACCTTGCCTTTTTAACAGTATCTTGGGGGGGGACGGGGGTGTTGATACATGTTTTTAAATGACCAAATAAAATCTGACAATTTGTTCACATCCTGTACAACCCTGAAGTGTAGTGGAGTCATGATAGTAAAGCTTAGACTATAAAGAGCCTGCAAGGAGCAAAATACAGAAATTGTGAAAGATTTTTATATTCTGGATTCAGTACAATATTTCTTCTGGCATTCATCCAAGCCCAAGCTTCTCCCCATTGATTTTTTTTTTTTTTCAGAGCTTATACAGGAAGCCAAAAAACCTTTACATTGAACCCAGAAGTAAACTGATCACAAGCCAAAGATGAGTCCTCTCTCTGCAGCTATCTGAACCATTATAGCAGCATTTATTAAGTGCCTTTATTTTTCTGGTTTAATCTGCAGTGTGCTGACAGCTCCAGAAAGATCTTTCCTAATGGACTTTAATAGTGATGCAGTGCTAAACTTATATAACACCTGCCGCACCAAGGCATCCCAGTAGACTTCCCAAATAATAGTTTAAAGCTTCTGCTTTCACAAGCCAAAGGCAAGGCTCAAGAGAACAAAATTAAGTTTAGCTTTTAAAATATTGACAAACTTGACATTATTAATTTCAAGAGATGAATTCATCACTGCTGGAATCGATGGCAAAGGAGAAACCAGGGGACGATCAGCAGAGACAGTATTGGTCAGCTCACAACCACACACCTGTGTGGGAACCCAGGAATGAAAACCTTTGTTCAATGTGCAACAATTGCATGTTTATAGTTGTTTAACCCACTGCAATTAAAATCAGTCATCCAGAAAAGCAACAAGAAGTCTGAATTCAGACTTGCTATATGTAATTTCAAGCTTTCATGCAATACCTTCTATACAATGGTCTCAGAGAATTCTACAACTATTAAGAGGTTACACTTCCCTGAGAGGGAAAGTATTATACCTATTGCAAATCAAGACATATACAGATCACATGATCTGTGGAAATTAATTCATAGTAGTACTAATAGCAGAAATTCAGGAACTCAGGTTCTCAGATTCCCCATCTACCCCTTAGTCAACAAAGCTTCCTGAAATTCCAAGAGGCTGATGTGTTCCATGAATGACTTCTCTTTCACTTTGGTCCAAATACTAAGAATGGCTGTGTAGGTGCTATTAATGTTAAGATAATGTTAATAATTGTAGCTTTTAACTGGTAAAAAGCAGGTGGCATTTCCTTCCTTCAATAGGATCTCATGCTTTGAAAGCCGAGAAAGCAGAAGAAGCAGACCTTGTGTTTTCTGAGCAGACCAGTCTTCAGGAATAAATTAAACAAGTTGGAAACATTTTTCAGACCACCTGAAGAAAGAACACAAGGAGATGGTGAAATATTTAGAACATATATGAACACATTTGAACAGATCCTGGTAAGAGATTTTACCTCATTTCAACAGAATAGGAAACCTATTTCCTAGCTGTCTGCATGAGCTGATGACAACTGCTTCTGAACTGTGACTGCAAAGTTCAAGACAGGTCACACTTTCCAGTAGGAAATAGGGCACATGCTTACTTAGCATTCCAACTAATACATACTTACTTTTTGGTTCAATATCTTTCAAAGTTAAATGCATCTTCAAATGATTACAGCTATTTCCTTATTCTCAAGTTACTTTTCACATCTAATAAATCTGTGAGCACCAATCAGTGCATCAAGCTACAAGCTCCCATTTGAAACTCCTGCATTTTTTTTCATAATGGCAATAAATGTTTTTGATTCAGACAGCATAAGTAACTGCATCTAATAGATATTATGTAGAACTGAGCTTGGAATAAGGCATTTTTATTTCTCTACTGTAAGAATGTCCTCCATGATTTTCAAACCATTCTCAGATATTTTGCTGCCAGGCAAGAGGTGACATGTAAAATCAGCTACTGGAAGGAAATGGTATGACTGGGCAAAAAGTATGTACAAAAAAAGGCAAAAAGAGCTCTTTCCTAAAAGAGAAAGTTTATAACCAAACTCAATGAGAAAAAAAAATGGTCTGGAGATTCAAACTATTCTTATCATCCCATATGGGAACTCCACCCTTCCCCAAGTTCATTCTCACTTTCTGCCTCCTATGAAGTCCATTTACAATCCTTTTTTGAGTGTTTCTTGAAGGTGTGAAAAGGGGAAATATCTCTGACTGAGCTATGTCTAGCTAGGAACTGATTTGCACCTTGCACCTAATCCACAAATCTGCAGCATCACTTCTTTACACCTATGGGCAGAGCATCCGACCATGGAAACCAAAATGCTAACCCTTGGTCTTCCCTACATTCTTTTTGGTGTGGGGAGAGTACAGCTGGGTAAGTCAGATAACAAATATCAAAGGCCCAGTTCTGTCACTTTAGGAAAATAGGGAGTACTGTCACTGCTATCCAATGAAGAAGGTAGATCTTTGGGTTAAACAGATCCAAAATATGAATTGCTAGTGGATTTGGATGAGAAAATGATTGAGAGATCTGTTATCCCAAACACCTAAGCCCCACAAAGCCATAGCATAAAATATCAGGCACAGTGCACAGCCAAGCTCCCCTTGGTTCATGAATTAGCTGGCATGAGCTGGGAAAGAGGCAGTATAAGAAAACAAAGTGTATGCTACCTTTCATGTCCAAAGCTGGGGCAAATAGTCATAGTTGATGCTGGTACTGATAAAGGTGGAGATCAGTCTAAGATGGGTCATGGAGCAAAGGATCAGAGAGCAGAGGGGACAAAGGATACTCAGAGGTATTACATAGCACTGACACATCTAATTGGGTGGGTCTTCCTCGGAGATGCTGCCCCCCAGGCATGGAGCTTGGTGGGGGACTGAGAAGCAGCTTTAGCACCTTGCAGGGAGAAGAATGGATGATCACAGCTTTTTGCTAGGTTTTATGCAGGGTTGACATGGGACAACAACAGAGGGGAGAGGAAATTTACTAAGTGGCTACTTTAGCCCGGGTATTTTAGTGGTTTTGTACCTGTAAAGGATTTTATGTGTTTCATTCAGGAGCCCAGTACTGCTGGGCACTGTCACAACATAAACTACAAAGGCAGTTCTGCCTTGATAAAGTTACCAGCCAGGAACAGGGAGCCCAGAACAGATCAATATAATAATGTGGGAGTCATCGGCAAACCACCTGCTTAACCAATGTCTAACAGCCTGTCACCAGAAATAGAATACAGGAGACTAATATGGGTGTAAGAGATTCTGCAGTAAATAATTATGGATTATGCCACAGCTAACTACTGGTAATTTGTCTCTCATCCATTTTTGTACCACCTTACCTATAGTTGCAGTCCTCATGCATTTTACTTCAGCCTCCAGAAAAAAAGAAAGCTAGCCATAGAGCTTTTGCAGGGGTATAAATTAGAGCCTAGGTTTCAGTGTAAGATGAACCCAAACTGGACACAGCTGAAACCTAGACAGCAGAGTTTAATTTTAGTAGTCCTTCAATGCCATCACATCTCCTAAGCCTGTGTTTTCCAGACTCTCTATTGCCCCTCCTTTTCCTCCACCTTACTAGAAGCTACCTGCTTGTTTCTAGCAAAGCTGAAGCCCAAAATGTCACAACATTCTCCATTGGTTCACTGCTCAGCTCTCTTCAACAGCCTGAAAAGATACTACCTGAAAGGACTGCTTGCTGGGCTGAGTGGTCAGTCCTGGGTGCTCACTGCTGAGAGAAGGGGAAAGAACGTGGTTTGGGTAGGCACACTGACACCTACATGAAAACAAACATGGGAAGATGGCAAAGGAAAGGCTTGGGTAGATGTATGTCTTGCTTTGGGGCAGGTTAAATACAATCAGACCATCTCACTATCTGCTTTACAAGGCAATGTACTGCAACAGCAAGAGGTGCCATGAGGGTGTCCCAGAGCAAGGTGACTGACAAGGCACATGGACAAGTGTTGATACAGGATCAAAGCAGACAGAGCAGAGTCCTTGTGAGAGCCCTTGGCAGCAGGAGGACCAAAAAAACAAGACTAGACCTCGGGACAGATTGTGTGATTAAGTGGAGCTGGAGATAATTGTGTTTTAAAGATCTCCTGGGGAATGGGCTCAGAATAAACACAGCAGCAGAGCTGGATCTGTAGCTATGTATAAAGCAACTGATGCATTTTTTAGCATAAGACAGGAAATGGAGGACCATGCTCTACATGTGTGAATTTCTTTTGACCAGGTCAGTGCACTGTTAGCCAGATGTGCCGACACCAGTGGTGTAACATTGTCCCACACAGGCTCTTGCAAGTCCCAGAGCTGTACCGAATGAAAACATTGATGGGAATACTACTCTCCAAAGGTTATAGTTCACAGCCTGCTATTTGGGAATAATGCAGAAAGCTGGTGAAGAAATAATTTTTAAACCATTTGCTGGTTCTTGGTTTCAACACTACCTGGATGTTCACCTTGGTTTTTCCTTATTCCTGATTGGGTGCTTACATNTTTTTTTTTGGTTTTTTTTTGTTTTTTTTTTTTTTTTTTTTTTTTTTTTTTTGTTTTTACAGAGGACAGACCTGCTACAAGCTCTGATATTCATAAGCAGGATAAATGTCCAACAGCTGCCAGCTAGCTCTCCTTATTCATTCATACGATGATCAGTCAACAGGTGCTGAAATCTGCTGCCCATGCATGTGTGCAAAACAGCAAAGCTTTGAACCCCTTACTGGAGAAGTCTCCTGATCTTTTCACAGATGTTGTGCAGATGCACTATGCTGCAGTAAAGATAAGTTGCATCCAGTGGGATTTGCTAGCAGCATGGCCATGCCTTCAATGCAGCAGATGTGTGCACTAGCAGCAGCTCAGAATATATAAACCACCTGCTCCCACGTACTTAGATTTCAGCATTTAACTTCTGGGACCAGAGCAATGCAGTCTGCGTTTCTTTAAAAAGTGATAACCAGCTTGCAGTTTCAGCAGTACAGGGTCCCTTGCCTGGTTGTCGTAGCCCTTTTCCCCAGTGCAGCCAAGGGCCAGGTGAAAGACCCCATGTGTGAGAACAGCTATCTCCCCCTCTGCAGTAAATCAGCATTGCCAGAAAGTGCTGGAATAGAAGTGAGAGGGTCACAGTGTGTGGCCTTCTGGAAGTAGGGAGGGGATTAGCCCATCCCAGAAATGCAGGGAGATACCACTCAGCATGAGTAATGGCTATCAACACCTAATCCAAATCATGCTTCTGAAGGATTTAAGTCACCTTCTGATCCCAGAAATGAATAAGCTTATTGGTAACAAAAGTAGGTGACAACACTACTTCACTAATAAGCACAGGCAGCTCACACCTCAGAGCTGTTATCTATAAATTGCCTTCAAAAGGTGGTAGAAATTCCTGAATAGGGTTTTTCAAGATTTTCTTTGACCAGGAAAGCAGAAAGTTTTCTTCCCTAGTGACCTGATTAGGCCTGCACTGACACAGTCTTAATCCAGCCTTGACTATGAATAACAGAATCAGAAAACAAAGCCATTTGTTCCAGATCCCATTTTGAGGTGTTGAACTGTCACTTTTTTCAGGAATAGAAGTCATTACTGACAAAGCCACTATGCCAGCTTTTCCTTTGGTCTTCTTAAACCTCTCATGTTAACCACTGCTGGGGGTGTTAATAAAGAAACAAATAAACTCAGCAGATAACACAAGTGACAGTCCCAGGAACACAGACAAGCTTCAGGAGGCTAATTGTGACAGTAAGGGCTTGAGGATCCCTGCTCAGAAGTCTCAGTTTTCGTATTGCTTCTTAAGAACTCACTGATAACTTCCCCTTTCCTATCCTCCTGTTACTCTTTTCTCTATTGCTATGGTATCTGCTTGTGGTGTTTCACTGAACTATTTTCAGCTCGTATACCATTGACCTGCCCCATGTTCCACCTCTTCCCATCAGCAGCCATCCAGATGTACCCTGTAAGCTTTCCTTCTGTTGAAAAGTTGTCTGTAAAATGTAAAATGCAATAACACTCCTGAAACCCACATGTAAACCCCAACAGTGATTTATTCTCTCTCCTACATGCATAGTTTAGACATAAATGATCACTCAGTGTTTCATTTCTGTGCCAGTACTCAGCTCCACACCTGAGTGCTGGTATTTGCACTGATCTTCTAGCCAGACTCTTACTCCACTAACGTCCTCAGTTTATCCTACAAATCCACACAGTTGGAGCCCATACCAGCCAGACTCACTGCTGAAGTTGAAGATGCATTTGGGAATCTGGAAGGGTAAGTGGACTGTCAGAAAATAAAGAATCTGCAGTGAGTCCATTTCCATCTCCTCTCCCTGCTCCAAGACCTCTACCTCCCTCACAGATACACAAACACTGACAGCCGCTTTCCCTGCCACCCACTCATAAGAAGTCCTCCCTCTCACAGCAGCTGTGTGACTCTGGGACCATCTATGTACTTGGTGTGCTACAGGCTACGCAATCTGGGATGGAGAGCCCCAAAGACTTTGGGACAAGGCTTGCCATGCCTGCTGCTGTGGGTAGGAAAAGGATAGCTGCTCCTTGTACTGTGGGAAGATATCATCTCTCATCCCTCCACCCAGCAGTGGCCCCACAGCATACAGCCCATCCCTCCTACACGGCACTACACATCAACAGAGCGGTGCAGGAGCAAAGTAAGGATCAGCAGCTGGAGTTTCACAGCTGCTCACAGGGGGGCTTTTGGTCATGAAGTTCAGGTGCTGCAGCTTGTCTCTCATAAAGTCTGCTCTCCACTTTCTGTCCCAACTATAATGTTGTTGCACAGATCAATTTCTTTCTCTTGCAGCTGGGCCAAAGTTTCTCACCATGGCTGGTATCTTGTCAGAAGCATCTGTCTCACTACTGCTTCACTTCCAGATTCTGAATCCTAACTCCCCCAGTTCCCTGGAAACCATTCTTTCACAGCTTGCTGCTCTGATTTCTTATCTGTTGCTTTGCTGTCTAGGTTCTCCTCAAATTTCTCACCTGGCTGAAACAAAATGGGGTATCCTGGCTTTAGCAGTAGCCTGTTAGAGTGAAATGCTTTGCAGCTTGACAGAGGCAGGTACAGAAATCCCCTGCTGAGTTGCTAACGAAAATTCAAAGCCTCAGCATTCTCCTTACTCACCTTCAATGGGCACTATTTCCTCACTCTGGCAAATACACCAGTTCCTCCAAACTGGAGTAACAGTTCTCCCCTTCAGGTGAAAGACTCCTTCAGATCTGTGTTTTCAGCCCAGGGAGAGGAGAGTGGAGCACATTGCCCCAGGTGTGCTACTGAAAGAGGCAGGACAGGATTCTCCAGCAACCCCTCACCGATTTGCCTCCTCTTCAGTATCTGTCCGAGGCCAGTGGCTGCTGTCCTGGCCTGTGGAGGACTAAGCTCAGAGCCACTACCTCCTCCAACCTTTCCTGCTTGTATTCTGCCATCACCTTGATGTGACAGGCAGAGTGGGAAACACCTGGGGCTCTCTGGAGGTGTGACTCCCAGCCTGGGGTCAAAAGGCAGCACATATTTAGCAGGGTAGGCAGGTCTGAGGACCACCACAAGCACTGGTCAGCCCAGCAGATGCTGCTGCATGGCATGATAGTTGTGGTTGGCTGCACAGTGTTCCTGCCCACCAGCCTGCAAGTCCACCTGGAGTCTGCCCAGTCATTTGCAATCCACAGCTGGGGAAATGCATCTCAGAGGAAAGGCAAGGAAACTGAGCACAAATGTGGTAGCTCAGTTACATGGCATAAAGGAAAGCTGTCAGTGTGCACACAGCAGGGGAAACTGTGCCATGGGTACAACTGTTAACACTTTAAACTTGTTTTATAACAGCATCAGACAAATTTGAAACAGCTGCTCTGTATGCTCTTCATTTCCAATGGCAATGTCTTTTTTTTTTTTACTTGCTGTAAAAGAAATTGGTGCTGCTGCTGTTTACAAAATTACCAGAGCTGCACTTACGACTTCTAACTTCTGATCTTGCTGTGATCACATGGATACCATAAACGGCAGGATCAGGGTTTGCTTGGCTAACGTTGGTGCCATAGCCCTGAAAAAGCTAAATGCTGGATACATTATGGAGGGCACCAGGCAAGGGCAGCAAGGGAGAACTGTTGGCTCTCATTTTACATTCTCTAAGACCTTTTGTCATTGAACTACCAAACACTTTCTCATGCCGCCAAGCAATTAAGCCTTCCTGACACTGGAGTGTTTATGAGGGAATTACTGCTCATCTCAGCCATGCTCAGAAACACCAGGTCAGAAGTCAGAGAATTAATAAACCTATTGAGATGCCAAGAAATATGTTCAGCTGCTGAGTCCCTGGGGCTGACATCTTCAGAGCAGTGGAGGAAAGAGCAGAAATAGCTTATATTCAAACAGATTATCAGGGGCAGGCACCTTCCAAGCTAATGAAGGGTGAACTATTTCATATTTATACAAGATGAGAGTTTTATAATCCTTCTTTATCTGTGTTGCAGTAGGACCCAGAAGACGTAGGTGCAGCCAAGATCCCTTTGCACAAGGCATTAGAAAATGCTGAAGACAGGTGAAGAAAACAGAAGAAATATATAAATATTAGTAACATTCTACCTTTCCATTTAACCATATTCTTTTGACCTAAGCTGCTTTTTCAAATGGAAGGACATGTATAGTGCTTTATTAATTTTTATCCATGTAATTTATAAACCAAGCAGCTGCAGCAAAGATGATTTGGGATACCACTGTTAAGCAAACCTGGACACTGTGGCAGAGGGAGAGGTCTTGGGAGGTGCTTATAGGAGCACCCAACACAGACTCAGCATCAGTTGCTATATTGGGAGCTGAGCAATATGAATGCTATTACTACATCTGCAGGTGCCTTCTTGTGTGACCCAAGGCAGCTTGTTTCACTTTTCAAAGCTGCTTTCCTTCTGGTAAAATTGCTGTAACAATCCAGCACTGACACTAAGCTGTATCCCAAAGTGCCNTTTTTTTTTTTTTTTTTTTAAGTACTGGAGATCATTTGCTGAAAAGAACATTCAAAGGCTAAGAATGGTCTTTGCGGAGTCTGCCATCCAGCACCAGGAAATGCCTAGCACAAATTCAGCATCATTACAGATTCATAAGTCTCATGGTTTCTAATAATAATGAAAGTCTCACTTATATAGAACATAGAACCATTGCATCATTTAGGTTGGAAAAGACCGTTAAGATCATTGTGTTCAACTTTCAGCCCAGCACTGACACTAAGCTGTATCCCAAAGTGCCACATCTACATGTCTTTTTAACATCTGCAGGTTTGTTTTTCTGTGATTTCAGTATTAGTTGCTGTCACCCCACTGGGTGAGGTCACTACTCACTTTTGTTTTCTAGGCATCCTCACTCCTTTTACTAAATCATGTCTAATATTCTGATTTTTTATTTGAAGTATTTTATCTGGCATTTTTAGACTAGCCTAGAATGTTTGTTTAATTGCACTCCAAGTTTTCCATCTGTGCTTTTTTCAAAGTGCCCTGGATTACATATGGTGCAGGAAGGGGAAGTAATACATGTCTGAAAAAAATAAAAGTATTATTAATTGCCTCTGGGTTAGTCATAATAATGCAAACTGCAACTGGTTAAGAATTTTCTCTTTGACCTTAGACCCTCCATCCAGCCATTAATTGCAAAGAAATGGCACTCTTTCAGTCACAGTAATAGCAACAGCAACAATTTTTCATTTCTAAAAACACCATCCAATAAAAATTCCTCTACCAGAGTGCCCATGAGATTATTGTTTCCATTTGAGAAAATGAAACTGAAGCACAGACAGACTTAAAATAACCAGAAGAATGTTGAAGTCCCTACTCGAAATTCTGTGCTGTAACTATTTAAACTTGTCCTTTAGTTTTCAAGCTTGTTTTATGTTTTAAAAAGACACAGCTACAAAAACCTTTTAATCTGCATGACTCATAAATTGTTAATTCTTGAATTAATGGCTGGTAATTTCTTTTTTTTTTCTTTTTTTTTTTCTTTGTCAACACAAGCAATGTTGAGACCCAAGATGAGCTCAGCTTGCCTTCTTTAATCTGGAGACTTCCTTCAAGCAGCAAAGAAAAATGAGTTGGATTCATTGAGGCCCAAGCCAGAGGCTAAGGTGTGGGCACTTCTCTCTTCAGACAGCTTGCACTGACACCTAACTTAAACT
Source organism: Pardalotus punctatus (assembly GCA_013400915.1). Taxonomy (NCBI): domain Eukaryota; kingdom Metazoa; phylum Chordata; class Aves; order Passeriformes; family Pardalotidae; genus Pardalotus; species Pardalotus punctatus. The sequence continues at coordinate 4,582 of VZTX01010746.1, read as the reverse complement.
AAATGAATAAGCAAATGTTGAGGCATTCAGCTGGATCACACCCTGCTAGGCCAGGTGCATACAAAACTCAAGGTATGTGCTTCAAATGGAGAAAATGAGATGAGCTATGCAGTGAAGAGCAGACATTTGAAAGCCTGGCAGCCTCAGTCCTGATTCAGCCAGCCTTTGGCACAGTTCAGTCACCTTTTCTGGGGTCAGATCTATGTTGCTGACTTGCTGCAGGTTAATGCCTTCATGGTTTGTAGCCCATGCCCTGGGCTCTAGTGAATCATCATAATTGTTCATTTTTATCGTTTGCTATGGCTAGAGCTCAGACATGTCCTCTTCACTGCCCTTTCTCACGTGCTCATTTTATTTTTCAGCTTCAGTACAGGTTTTAACAAGAATGATCTTCCAAAAGAAAAGATTTCACTAAGAATATCTGCTTACTGAAGAGGAATAAAACATGGTGATTATTTCAATCAGTTCAAGAGTCTCTCAAACAGACTGGCATCATGAGTCACTTTTATCATTTTATGGTAATTTAGATCTCAAGATGAGAAGGAAGATGTACAATACTTGTGACATTCTCCACCTGCTCCACTTTATAGTTGTTCACATGTATCATAGTTGGGCAATCACGTTTATACTAAAATAAACCACCCCCAAATGTTCTGATTATATACAGGCACAACCTTTTCTAGAATACTGGGGGAAAAAAAAGAGAGCATTTGAGAAACAATGGTATTTAACTGATGTTTCTAAATTTGGTGGAGTTTTGCCTCTTGATCTGTGAGGTCTATTACCTCATCTAATCCTGCAATGGGGCCCTGCTAAGAATAAGCTAGAAGCACCTCAGTGAGAGGTTAAAATCAGACTTTACCATGAGAACATTTTCTGCATATGTCCTAAGCATTTCTCAGAGACGTCTCTTTGTATTTTTTCCTAAATTCCGAGTGTCCTGCTAGCAAATACCTTCTATTTTTGGTGACAATTTTAAATAAGAATGTATGGTTATAATCTCTTCCCCATGGCCAGACAGTAAACATTAGATTTTGCAAGTATTTCAGTGTCTGCAGCCTGTATTTCGGCTGCTTTTCTCTGTATTCTCTGACTCGTCTGCAAAAATACGCCAGGAGAATACCTGTAGGGTCACTAGAGTCTCATTAAAAAGGATTAGCACCGTCTCAATCTCTTTCATATATTCAGATACGCAGAACTAAAACTGCATGAGCTGTTTCTTGTTATGTATGTAGTGTTGCTTGCTACTCCTGGCATCATTCTTCTCCAAATACCTTCCCATCACTCAGTAGGTTTTTTCCCCCCACCTAATGAATGTTTACAATGCATATTTGATTCCAAAGGTTGAAACATGCTTTGCTGTATCTGGACCATTTGATGGCCTTCTGCATAGAAATACTCCCAGCCCTGTCCAACTAATATGCTGCATATCCCTCCAAATGGTTTCTAAGTGCTGTTGTCTGTGGATGCTTGTACATTGCTGAGAGAGCATCCAGGGCTTGGACTCTGGATGAAAAAAGGCAGAGAAAATGTCAGTTAACACTGAAATTCCTAGGGGCCAGAGGCTTGGCTCAAGAGGAGATCTGTTTGAGGGAGAGCCTGTACACTGAATGGAGATTGCAATGCCCTGTTCATGACTGCATTAATTTTAAATCAGCTGAACCAGTTTTCTCCTTGCCAGCCTCTAAAGAAGCGTCACTCAGCTGTACTTCCCCTGGCTGCCACATTTCAACACAAAAACAGACTTTCTGGTGGTTGCAAATGGATGGATATGATTAGCAGACACGACACAAATCAAAACATTAAAGTTTAGAAAAACAGGTAGAGATTAACACACTGGATTTTCAGGAAACAATGATGAACTGATACCTTAGTAATCTTCTGTTGTTTAAATGAAGTAGGAAATACCACAAATATATAAAACCAGTGTTGCAAAATTGATATTAAAAAAAAAGGCTAAACACATTATTACAAACATGGCATGAAATCAAAGCACATGGTCCCCTCTTCTCTGTCCCATAGTATTTAACTGCACTATAATCCTGAAGTCCATCATATGTGTCCCTGAAGGAATTCTTCCTTAGGGCATTAGTAGTAGCCAGTTAGTTGTCCATGTATCGTCATTGGCATCACGCTTAATTCATGTTTCCTTCATGTAATAACATTGTCCCTAAACTCATGCTTTTCTTGCGTTTAAATTCGGAGTGAATTACCACACCTTGCAGGGTTTTTAAAGATCTGAACTGCTTGAAAAGCTGGAATTTTGACATTATCCCAATATAACTTTACAAAATCATAAAATCATAGAATGGCCTGCATTGGAAGGGACTTCAAAGATAGATCACCTAATTCCAATCCCCCTGCCATGGGCAGGGACACCTACCACTAGACCAAGTTGCTCAGAGCCCCATCCAAGCTGGCCTTCAATACTCCCAGGAATGAAGCATCCAGAGTTTATCTGGGCAGCCTGTTCCAGGGCCTCACCACTCTCACAGTTAAACATTTTCTCCTATTATCTAATGTAAATCTACTCTCTGTCAATTTAAAGCCATTGTCCCTTGTGCTGTCACTACAAGCCCATGTAAACAGACTCTCTCCATCTTTCTTGTAGGCTCCTTTCAGGTACTGAAAGGCAAGAGCACTGAGGAGAGAGAACACTTCTCCACAGCATTTGTAAAAGTTGAAAGCTAACTCAGTATGAGCTTACCTTAATAGCAATTACAGACATAAAGCCTATTAGATCATCTTTAAAAAGCCACTCCTTACGTGAGGGGAGTTTACAGCCTCTGGTAGTAGTACAGGTAGCCAGCACCTAAGAGACCATTTCAGTTTCCAGCTGACTTAGTGGCTTAAAGAGCTGAGTTCACAAGGCTGGGGCTATTTTTTTGCATGTACTCTTGGTACCCTCAGCAGCTCAGCTTTGTCCTCAGAGAGCTTTGCCAAGAGGCAGCCCTGGTGCTTCAGTGCACAGGGTGGTCTGCAGCCACAGACACTCTAGAGAGGGCAGAGAGTTGCATCAGTGGCGAGTCAGGCAACTCCAGACTAGAACGGTGTGATAAAATCACCATCGTTGGTAAACTGTCACAAGCCAGCCTCTTCACATGAAGTCTGTTTACATTATTTCAATCAAATCCCACGTTTTTAATAAAAAGTTTTAAGCATGTGTGTATATGTATTTTTTTACTGCTTTTCTTGTCATGAATTAATTTGACAGAAAATGCTTTAGGAAACTTAATACTATAGTCAACACATCTTTAACAGAATTAGTTAATTGTTCACAAAGATCCACATACTCTGAACATTGTTAAGAATGTTTATTATTTTCGAAGATTAATAATCTTGGGTTTAAGAGCAAAGCAAAAATCAAAGTATAAGATGGGCAGCAGCAGTCAGGAATAGATAAAAATTCCACCTTCATTAATGCCACACCAGGATTTTTCCAAGCAACGTTTTCCACTCAGATCCGAAATTTCAACTGGGGGTCAGCAATATTTCCATTTCACAAGCAAAACCAAGGTACATAAGAGTGCAAGGCTGTAACTTGCTCAATACTATTGGCTAAACCAGCAGTAGTAGTACAATCCCCATTACTCAGCCCTCAAGTCCAGATGCTGGAAAATCCACTCTCCTTTCCTGTCCGTCAAAGGGCGCCAGCCAGTAATGACCGTGCCTGCTGTGATCTTCCCTCCCTGCCATAACTTACCTCTTGCACGTCCTAGAGAATGGGGCCAGAGCAGCCTGCCTTCTCCCGGCTTCAGCCAGCCCACAGCTCCGTGTCCTCACGCTGCAAGTGGCGTTTACCAGAGGCGAGGAGACCCCCGAGTACGTCAAACACCTACAGCACTTTATTTCGGACTGAGGAAAGCCGAGGACGAGCATCTACAGAGAACGTAAACGGAAGGCCAAACGTCCCCCTCAGGGCCCTCCGGACCTCCCTCCAAACAGAGCCCAGAGGAAACAAGTCCCTGTCCTCACCCTGCACCGCACCGAAGCCTCCCCAGAGCCGCCCAGCATCCGGGGAGAGCTCCCGAGCGCGCACAGCCGGCCCACTGGACTGGCAGCGACCAGGACCAGTGAAAGATATTCAGTATGCCCCCTCGACGAAGCAGCTCCCGGAACAGCGAGAGCGGGAGCCCGGGCCCGGGTGGCGGCAGCTCAGGACGGGCCCAGCCCGGCCCGGCCCCCCGGGACCCGCTCCCTCCGACCGACTTCCGCGTCGGCGGCCCGTCTGCGCATGTGCGAGCTGCACGGGCACCCCCCCCCACCCACCGGCCGTCCCTGGCTGTACCACTGTGTGTCCAATGGATGGGTAGACGCAAAAGAGGGCAGCGGCTCCAGGCAGCTCTGCGGGCCTCAGCTCTGCCTGAGACTCCTTACTGAGAATCCTGTTCCCTTCTCAAGCCTATGGGTGCCCTCCAGACTCGCTTCTCACCCCATTCCCGCACTCGATCTACCCCAACTTCCCCCGGGAATGTGCTGTGGTACATGCCGTTCCCAGCTGATTCGGTGGCTTGACGAAACCATCGCTCTCAGGACGGGGGGAGCCACGGTGCCGGAGGGGGACACGCATTGTTGCGCCAGG